>OY982587.1:837197-893084 GCA_963859945.1 Euplagia quadripunctaria
TTGCCGATCGCACACAACCATTACAATTGTGAACATTAGAACATAGAATCTACATTATTTTAAATAAACACTAAACTTCAAAAGAATTGTATATGATTTCAAACATTACTCTTATTAATGACTACTTTAAATAACATAATTGAAACTACATACATTAATTTTATAAATCACAGCCAAACAAATCGAACAAAATCTTTAAGAAAAGTTCATGTATAGTATTTTTTTTTTCAATAGAACCACGGTTAAAATAACTTGTTACAGAAAACAAAACTCATCTAATATTACACCTAACATAATTTTAAATACGCAACCATTTAATACTCTCCCTGTTTTTCGACCGAATTACACTAACAATGGTCACTGCCAGATTGATATAGATTCACAGTCTATAATTGTATCACGTGTAAAAATCACGAAATATCAAGATTTTTTACAAATAATTTAAAAAACACTTTCATCGTATTGAATGTTGTGTTGTCCAGCGGAAAAACAATTTTTGATAATTTTGTGTATGTACATAAATGTAACTTGTGTGTTTGTCTGTCAATATTGGACTTTTAAGCTGATTATATTCCATCAGCGGCTGTCTGACACCACGAAACGATGGAGCTTGCCGTTTAAAACGAACACCCTGCCAAAATATAACCGACGATCTGTCACGCTGCGTGCAGACTATAACTCGTGCGATTCAGAGACCGATATCTTCCAGTCCGATCAAGAAGATGAACTTGTCAAGCTCCTAGACTATTCAAGCCAAGATGACGACGTCTCCCCGAGTATATTCCACGATAATTGTGAAGAAATCATTACTTATATAGAAAGTCTTTTAACCAGACGCCAGCTAGAAGTGCTAAAGATGATGATTTAAATGAACGAGTACAATATGGCCGCTAGAAATAGTATTGTTGATATGGATTGGAGGGTACTTAAATATGGTGAAAATATCCTACTAGGTGAGGTAAAAAAGCTAACAGATTTGTGTCTAGATATTGCAGGATAAAGCAGAAAATATCAGAAAAAGAGATACTCTACAAAGAATTAAAGCAAATAATGATTTGGATAAGGAAATGAAACGTTTATCAGCTGTTATTGAAAATCTAGATACCGAAATAGTTATTAATGTAAAAACTGAAATAGTTCCTAGTAAAAAACCTAAATTAGACGATGATGGGCAATTAAAAAGTCCTATATTTAGATTAAAAAGGTCAGACCAGTAAATTTAGACGTTCACACTACTCTCACCTGAAGCTAAAGAAGCTGTAAAACAACTTCTCAGTCCGGAAGCAGAAACAAAAATCTAAGTCCACGGAATTACTATCAAACCCGACGTTATAACTACAGAAATGACAAACGGGACCACGGAAGTGATTAGGACCACGGGAGTGACCGATGTTAATACTGTGACTAGAAAAGTGAGGATGGAGTTCTGGAAAATGTTCAAAGACGACACAGAATGGTGGAAAGGTCTAGCTAAGAGGAACCTTGATAAAATGGAAGAGGCCTCGAAAAGAGTTGGAGCGGTTCAGTGGCCATGAATTAGTACTAGGAGAGTATCAAACAGAAAAAGATAAATATGAGAAAGAGAAATTCAAACTAGAAACGTTCATTGATGAAGTAGACAAGTCTAAAGCAGTCAATCGAGACTTAGAATATGATAAAAAATACGAAGAAATTGTCTTGAAATTAATAGAATTCGCGAAAAAGGACTTTATATATAAAGGCTTTGATCCTCTTATCGAGAAATTAAAAGCGCTTTCAAACATTAAAATCGATAAAAGAAAGAAAGTCGAAATACAAGACATACTAAACATATATTCTCAGATAGACACAAGTAAATATACATACGAAGAATTGTGTTTATTAGAAAAATATTACAAAGAAATTATTAGAAAATACAAAAGTGAATCTCGCAATAAAGAAATTGTTACAACCGATACTAATAATCAAAAGAAAACATCATGAATAATATCCATAATAACTACACAACCATAACTCATAATACAAATACATTTAAAAACAGAATATCTCCAAGCAATAATATAGAAATATTCGACTTAACGAGGTCCTACCCTATTGCAGTATTACGCTAATAATTGGTGGTCGATATACGAAGATGTTCTTAAAAACCGTGAAAAACAATTCGGTTCTATCGACAACTGGTGGCAAGTGGTACGAAACTATACTAAATAAGACGACCACAAAAGAAGATCTAGAACGTATCAGAACAGTTATTGAACACAGAAATCGCCGACCAAACAGTCGCATGGAGGAGCAGTTGAAAATGTTAGACGAGATAAAAAATGAGCGTTTTTCAGGAGTCGGAGGCTGTGACCACGAGGGATGATGAATCGGTCAGAATTGTCTAAATATATTTGTATCAAGCAACGCTAATAACAGAAAGGCATGGTGTGGTTGTCATTATAAACAAGATATGTCATTTTAAAACTGTCATTCGTTGCGTATGCTGGTGTTTTGAGTCAGTTGTGGCACTATCCTTGTTCTGCAGCAGCTGGTTTTTTTTATGAGCTTTTTATATTGTTGTCTCTGTCTTTTCTTTTGGGGATTATTCTTGTCGCTGTTCACTCTTTACACTACCTGTGTGAACATAGTTTAAGTTCGATGGGAGGGCATTCATTCATCATTAAAAAACATCTTTTGAACGTCATTACCACTTTTAAGTAATTTGTTGGTGTTTTTTTGAATAAGCGTGCATTTTAGAACAAAAAATTCAATAAACATTATATCTAAGAAGTAAAGTGGTCAATAAATCAGATCCGATCACACACGTTTTAAAATCGATTTCCTACAATATATAACCAAGAAATATAATATTATTTATATCTCGTAAACAAAACTGTTTTATTGAAATTATTAAAAAAAAAGTTTATTATAAGTGTTATATTAAAATTAAAAGACCATTTTAAAACATGGCCATTTTTTTATTACACATAGAATAAGCCACAGAAATTGATGAATAGTTTTGCCAGTAATAAATGTAATACAAGACTGTGTCAGAACTGATACAAAACGAATGCTTCGACCAACTATCATCGTTACAACATTTGACATCTATTTAGTTTGACTGACTCCGAGTGGCATGCAACCCGTCCATTGCTTGTCTCGCTCTTAACTTAGATATTTGTTATATTTAATTTAGATTAATGTTTAAAAAGTTATACCAGCAGCAATTTTTCAACTTTTGAATACAACTTTTTTTGACTAGGTTGCCTCGGATGCTGAATTTCCCATAACTTTGAGTTATATGTATACAAATAGAGGTTGTAATTTTTTTTTCTTAATTGAAAAAAAAATACGATGAATTTAGTTAAAATTGCAGAGTAAAGAATTGAGCTATCTATTTCTGGTCCACAGGCGCGATAGTGTCTTGTTTTTAATGCAATGATTTATTTAGGTGAAGTTAGGCAAGATTCATTAATTACACGAGCAGTTTTTCTTTTAATTTGACTTGGTGAGATTTAGTTACATTGGGTGGGGCTAGTAGAAAATTGTACAACGTAGGCGCGTATAATTCTGTTAAAGATTGAATTGGATTTGATGAGATTTTACTTGGCCTTTCCAACCCCATTTTGATCTTACGTAATTAATGGATGCCCTCTTAGAAGTTTTGTGAGTCTAGTTCATGTCCTCTGGGTACAGTCAATTCTCAAAATATTCATCATTATCACTAGTCGAAAAAGCTTTTCGGATTCATAACTCCATCACGATAAAAGTGCTTTTATCATCTCTTCACCACTGAAGAGATCTCTCAAGATGCTAAACATTCGGTCATCATCGCCATCATCCCATAGATGATCAAGAAGACGCTTCGCTTAAACACTCGGTGAATAACTCGGAAACCACTAGCTTTCATTGTGCCGCCGGCTTTAGTTAAGGTCCAATATTGACGATACAAACTATATATTTATTTATTTATACAAAATTTATTTATTTTACAACTGCAACTGTTCGATGAGCATTCTCTCTTGTCGTCCGTTTATAAGATTTGAAGATTCTTTGATACATGTTCAATAGCACTTAGATTAGGACGAATTCTCAAATTTTGCTGATTTAACCTAAAAAATTATTATACGTATTTCGAAACTATAGTTCATTTCCTTTCTGCAACTAGTAATGTACCATTTTGTAGGAACTTCCACGTACAGCAAAAACATACACTTCAACTCCATCTAGCGAAGACAAGCCCGAACTACGCAGTAACTACTGATCCTACATCCCGCAATACAAGTTCTGGCGCTGATTAGAATATTACTTGCCAACATCAACCGTTGAGCCACCACCAAGGCATGATCGGCTAACTTGGTCGTGGTCGAAGGATCCTCCCTTTATGTTGGAGGGACATGACACCCGTTCCTCGACACCATTATAAATTATTGAGTTATAATGACGTTCCCCGTAACTGATCCACCGTTTATGGTCACTGCTCATCTTCTAAGGGTCATAGAATGACGTTAAACACCTAACAGCCTTCCTTAAGATTGGGCTATCAAATGCCAAAAGTATTTTTAGGATCTGACGGGTAGTTTCAGAGATAGGCGCGTTTAACCAAAACATACTTTTCAGCTTTGTTATAAAAGAATAGATATAAAAAATAGTAACATACAAATTATTGAAGTGAAAACTTCTTTAGGCACGTTTGTGCACTTTTGCTCTAGGGAAAAAGCACTGAACTCGTGACCGTCACGTTAATCATTCATATATAGATCTCCACTAGAGGGCGCTAATCTAAACATGAGTTCTGTCACCTCCTTATTAATTAATGTCACCAAACCTGCTAATGTGACTTTTTAAGTTCGTCATTTCGTTTAAGTTTTCACTTCTGTCGGCAGTCCATGACTGCCTATTTTTATAGTATACAAATCAGCAAACTTAGATGAATCTATTCTTAAAATCTTAAGTCCGTAAAACTTTTGTATAAGATATACTAAGTGTTGGTTCTCGCTGCTGCGTTGATTTTTACAAGTTCGCACACGATGGCTCTCATTGAACCTTACTAGTTGGCAACCCAAAGCTTTTGTTCATTTTTGTTTAGATTTAATTTTAACATAAAGTCTTGTTAAATATTAATCAGATTAATGTGTACTGATCAACTTAATGTGACAAATGAATGTGATGTCTGAAATCCACACAGCGCAATTTGAATCTTATGAGTCATTATTAATGTTGTAATTATATTGCCTGTAGGCCAGCCTGCGCACCCGTACCCAGTGGATGACTATAGACGATGTAATTTGAGCCTTATAAATGAGACATAAGACTCACATTGTATAAATAGGGCAGGGCTTCCCAGGGTCTTATTTGTTTTAATGTTTTGTATCAGACCTGACTTTTATAACATAAAATAAACTTATTTTAAAGTAGTCTACTATTGTTAGCAAAACCTGAGATAGTTTCTGACTTATAAAAGCTAAAAGGATAAGTTGGTCATCCCACCGAAACTTTAATATTCAATCTTAAAACAAGCCCAAGTAAAACACTTATTTCTCATTTATGTCCTCAAAACATAATTTCTGTGGACCTTAAAAAATTGATCAGTTAGACCTCTCAAATTTGACGTTACTAATGATCACAATTTGCCCCATAGCTGATGGTCACAAACGTCACATCACTGCTGAAGACCGTCAAGGCTGTTGAGGACGAGCATACGAGAGGAACCAGAGCCTTAGAATCTACCATTGAAGCTATATCTCAAGAACTTGAGGTATGTATTTTGTTTTAATAAGGTATGCTGCTGTGGTTTGAGAACGTAGAAAATGGATGTGGAACGAAAGGCAAAAGAATATTTAAGGCAAATGTCAGTAGACAGGCAGGTAGGGGTCGACCACGCAGACCATACCATGATCAACTTAACAACAACTGAAAGATCTTATGTCAGTTGAAGAAGCTCGTGAAGTATGTAAGGGCAGAAGCAAGTGGTGGCTGTTGTGTCTACCTACCCTGAAGGGGGAAAGGTGTGAAGGGGGAAGTATACGGCTCCTGTGATGGTAGGGGGTACCAGGTACTATCTCTTCTCAGCATTGTTATCACTTCTCTCTTCCTATGGACTTTATAGACCATATTCACTAGCAGAAATTGTCTGTCCGACGTTCACCAGTATATTTTCTGTTACCATTGGTACAGCAAGAGTACACTCTTTAATTATTCTGGGATTGTAATAGTGCGACACCAAGAATGAATGGATGAACGTATGTATGTCTATAAGAGTAAATGAATGAATAAATGCACTCTCCGAAGCATACCTTCCGATAGATGAAAAGATCTTTTTATTGCCTTCAGGTGTGAGTGTCTCCCACACCACCAAAATCGTTAGCGACCCCGCGAGGAACTGATCCGGTGCACGCGCCAGATGACAGTTGCCACAGCTCGGGCAGTTTGCCGCCGGTAACGCCAACAAACAAGACCAACTGACCGCTGCTGCCAACCTTGGTCGAAAGACCGTTGTTGACCTTCTGGTGGCTTGCAAGGTACGTCATATTCTTCTATTGAGAGGCATTGTTATATGGGATATAGTAAAATAAATCTTTTTCAACCCTAACACTTCATTATCAGGGTGCAGCACACGGAGCTGAGAATGCAGACCTTCAGTCCCGCACATTGGAGTCAGGTCGTGCGGCAGCAGAAGCTTACCGCGCCCTCCTCAATGGAGTATTATCAGCGTGCAATGGAGACGTGGCCGCCAGGCAACACTTCCCAGAACTGTCTAGAAGAGTCGCGCATGCTGTAGCAGATATCATTGCTACTGCTGAACTCCTGAAAGGTGGGTTGTAAGAGAATCTTCCCAGCTGTGATAATACCCTTCTCTACAAATTCTTGTAAAGGGTTAAGCATCCTCGGCAGATCACTAAAACCGCTGGGCTATTTATCATTCTATTTATTCATAATTCTTCTTTTTTCTTCCTAAGGTTCAGATTGGGTAGACCCTGACGATCCCACAGTGATAGCTGAGAATGAACTCCTGGGTGCTGCTGCGTCCATCGACGCCGCTGCCAAGAAACTCGACTCTCTGAGACCTAGGAAAAGTGTTAAAGTGCAGGTACGTAGTAATTCTATCTAGAACTCTTAAGAGTCAGTGATACTTCAAAACTTTAGTATAATTGTGTGTCATACATCTGAAGTGGAGGGTCAACACTAGAAGAAAGAAGAATGAAAATATGTCGTGTGTCGGTGAGATATGTTTGATATTCTTGGTTGTTCTGTTTTGTATCACCCGAGAATCAAACATATTCCACATCGACCACGGCGCTGTCAACTATCAGAGAATCAACCGAAGAAACGAAAAGAGTATTGAAAATATGATTGAATTTGAAGGAGTACGAGTGTTTCGACGTTTTGCTAAACACCACCATGTCTTTTATGGAATAGTTTTTTTGTTGAAGTCGGTTTATTTTTGAAAGAATTATTACCGGAGTTAAGAGTTGGGTACATGCTTATGCTCAAAATGAAGTATGCCGCCATGTGTGCAATAAATAACTTAAAATTCTGTGTCATCCTGTTATATTTTAACTTATTTCAAATTTATTTTATAAAAGTCAAAATAACATTAAAAGTGAATGATTTGAGAAAAGTAGGCGTGACGTCATAATGTTATTATGTTTTAAATTCCACACTCACAATGGAAAAATACTGTCTTAGTACTTTGTACTCTATTATCGTGTCATTATAGAAGTCACAGATAATACCATATTTTGTGCTAACGTCACGAGAAAACATAAAAATTGTATATTTGTGTTTCAGGAGGCAGACGAGAGCCTGAACTTCGACGAGATGATCCTAGAGGCTGCCAAGTCTATCATCACGGCCACTTCTGCGCTGGTGCGGGCAGCTTCAGCCGCGCAGAGGGAACTTATTGACCAGGTAACTAATGACACTTCAGGGTTTTATTAGATTTTTATGGTATAGGTGGCAAACGAGCAAACGGGTCACTTGATAAGTGACTACCGCCGCTCATTTATGGACACCTGCAATTCAAGAGTCACAAGTGCGTTGCCGGCCTTTAAGGTGGCTCTTTTCTTTGAAGGTCGTATCGATCCGGGAATACCGTAGTTGGGAGAGCCGTGCTACGGCACGTATGGGCCGGCTTGACCGGAGTGATACCACGGCCTCAAAGAAGCACTGAAGCAATGATTGCATTGCTTTTCGCCGACTGAGTGAGGTTACCGGAGGCCCGAACCCTTCCCTCTCCCCTCCTGGTCTACTATTCCCCCCTTTCTTTATTCCCACCTTAAAGGCCGGCAACGCACTTGTGACTTTTAAGTTGCAGGTGCTCATGGGCGGCGGTTGTCATTTACCATCAGTGACCCGTCTACTCATTTGCCCCCAATATATATAAATATATAAAAATTGGTTGTGCGAGGTTAAAAGTTTCTGGAGAATCGCACAATGGTGGATTTATCCAGGTGATGGGGATGAAAGTTTTGTCGCGTTGAACGATGGCGAAACGTTGCAGCCGGTATAAGTCCGAATAATTCTTCGAAGCACTCCTCGTGATAGATAGAGGAAGATAGGCGATAGAAAATGCAGAGTTGTTGAATGTTTCTTTAAAGATTTTAACAATGTTCTTTTTTAGTATTTAAAAATTAGGATTTAATTTTTAGAAGTACATTCCATATCTTGTTTTTTTTTTGTAGGGCAAAGTAGCTCGGCGTCCCACCTCCTCGTCGGACGACGGCCAGTGGTCCGAGGGCCTGATCAGCGCCGCGCGGCTCGTGGCGGCGGCGGCGCACTCCCTGGTGGAGGCCGCCAACGCGCTGGTCCAGGGCGCCGGCTCCGAGGAGAGACTCATCTCCAGCGCCAGGCAGGTCGCCTCGTCTACTGCGCAGCTGCTCGTCGCCTGCAAGGTTAGTATTTCCGAAGTTATTTGCTATCCCCAGGGAACAATGTTTCTGAAACTAGTCGCACGTGTATTGAAATACACTCATCTATCCGTGTGTATCTCAAATAAAGGTCGAATGGTAAACTGTCACTTGATCCAGTTGCTCTGACTATTTAAATTTACTGTGATATATTTAAGAAATAATTATACCTTAAACGATGAAGGCTAACTTGGTGAGGAAACGTGTGCAAATATTCGTATTTCCTTCGGTTGTTTCTATGTAAAATAATAATAATAACTTGCTTCACCACACACGCGAGCGTCTGATCCCAAACTAGGCAGAGCCTGTACTATGGTAACCAGACTGCTGATAAACATACTTATATATTTCTAAATACATACATATTATAGATAAAGTACACCCAAACACGGAGCAAATGATCGTGCTCATCATACAATTATTTGTCCTGGGTCAGAATAATATATAAATTTTCCCCGTTTTTGCAGCATTTTTCATTGATGCTCCGCTCCTATTGATCTTAGCGTGATGTTATATAGCCTATAGCCTTCCTCGATAAATGGACATCACATCCAACACAAAAATATTTTTTTAGTTCGAACCAATAGTTCCTGAGATTAGAGCCTTCAACCAAACAAACTCTTCTCAAATAAATTATATCTAAGTACAGTACAAGCTAGTTAACTTGGGTTTAGATAGTACTGTGTTAAATGTCTCAGAATAATCCCACTAATATTATAAATGTGAAAGTTTGGATGGATGGATGGATAGATGTTTGTTACTCTTTCACGCAAAAACCACAGAGCCGATTGCGATGAAACTTGGTATGTAGATAGCTGGAGACCTATACCATAAGCTACTTTTTATCCCGATATTCCCACGGGATCGGGACTTACGCGGGTGAAACCGCGGTGCACTGCTAGTACTATTATAACATCTCTGTCTTATTTTTTAGGTGAAAGCAGATCCATCATCAGAATCGACCCGCCGTCTCCAAGCCGCCGGGGCCGAAGTCATCCGCTCCACTGACAACCTGGTCCGAGCCGCGCGCGACGCCATCCAGACGGAGGAGGAACGCAGCCTCGTCCTCAACAGGAGGATGGTGGGAGGAATCGCGCAGGAGATTGATGCCAGGTAATAATCATCAACAACATCGAAGGCACCATGCTTTTTGGGTTGGTAGCAACTTGTATATTTACAAGGTGTTGTGTTTACTTGAAATCATCGGGAGAGAAATAAAAAAAGAATATTCTCTTTAGATAAAGTTTTTCTTCGTATAGACTCTGTACTCAGTACAGTCTAAACAATGTTTTATACATTTTCATACCAAATTCTATGATTTTGTTTATTTTTAATTGACTTAAAACAAGAAGAGGTTCTAAATTCGATTGGTTTTTATTTTGTGTACATGTTAGGCGGTATCTTTGCCATTTGTGAACCGATTACAATTTTTTTTTTTATTAAATTAGTACTCAACGTTTGAAGTTTGAAGAAAATATTCCACATCTAAGTGTAGATCTGCCTTAGGCTCCATATTTCTCAAATCTATACTCATTTATCTTCCCAGGTCTGAGGTCCTTCGCATAGAGAAAGAGTTGGAAGAAGCCCGAGGTCGCCTCACAGCCATTCGCCAAGCTAAGTACAAAATTCGAGCTGGAGAGACTTCTGGCGAGGAGACAGACACTGATGTACAGCTGGGGTACGCGAGTGATGCCAGCGGACACCACAGGTGAGGGTTTTAACCAAGTGTACCGCGTCTGATGGTATCATATCAGCACCCATGTTCAGGTACAACACTAGAGTTGTACTTAACGCGGAGCTATGGTGACTCCGCTCATCGGCAAATACAACACTTAGTAAATAATATTGTAGTGTTTGTAGACCAAAATAGAAATCTTGATTTTGAATTTTATTTCGTTTAGAATCTTCGTTGGAATGCGGAGGTTGTCATTTTTGTTAGAGCCTTGTTTTTGCTAATTGTGAACAAATGAATATTATTATACAATACTGACACAAACGGTACTAAGTGTAACTCATAGTATATCTATTTATAATAACGGTTATTAATACAAATTCAATATCACTGCATATTATATAAAACAAAGTCCCCCTCCGCGTCTGTCTGTTCCCGAAAAACTCAATAACTACAGAACGGATTTTCATACGGTTTTCACCAATAGACGCAATGATTCACGAGGAAGGTTTAGGTGTATAATTTATTATAGGTTTTGTGTAAAATGTCTGAAATTGTTGAAGAGGTCGGAAAAAATGTATGCTTTTAATTTATGCTTTGCTTGCGAAGCCGAGGCGGGTGGCTAGTTTTATTATAAAAATCAAAGTTTTACATATTTTGTTGTATAGTGTTATTTAATATTATTTTTAGAATTATTTTTTTATTATCTACGTACGTCTTGGATTAGGGGTACGTAATAAACAAATTGTGCATTTCTATATAAGGAGTTTAAAAACGAAGACATCTTAACTTAATTACTCCCTATTCCAGGTTCAAGACACCAAACTCCAGCTTCGCGAACACCACATACTCTCCAAACAGCACGTACTCGCCCCACAACACCCACAACACCACCCATAACACAACCATCACGTCCCACATCAGCCAGCTGAACCACTCTATCCACGGTGCACCTGCTCATCCCCCACACCCTGTGCAAGCTGGGCCACCGAAGAGCCCCATATCGCCTGGGTAAGTGCACTAAACATACACATTGAACTTATATTCAACTAGCTAGCAAATTTAGATAGGGTTTTTTTTCTGGATTAAAGGTTCCCTATGTCCTTGTAATTGTATCATAACCAACCAACCAACATTCGGGCACGGATCCCGTCTGGCCAGGGGGTGCTGTTCTCAAAACGGATCTGTATAACAGTTGTTCCTACCTCCGCCTCCGTGACGGGCGGACCACCATACTCTTCGTTCTCCCCGTTGTCACCGCCCAAGGAGGCCATCGACGGGGGTACGTGCTCCACCCGTTGCGGGAGAGGGCCCTCAACCACTTCCTGCAGGAAGCTCGGCTGGAGAGTCTCCGGGAGGGGGAGGCGACGATCGGAGCTTTCGTTTGGCCGCGCGATATGGGCGACCCCTGTGTTCACGATCGAGACTCTCCAGCATCTCTTTTCTTTTCTCCAGCTGGCCAGCTTTAGAGTTGCTCTCGTGAACCCAATGAGGGGTTCACAAGAGTACTAGTAATGTGTAACCCACGTTGCTAAAATTCCCATCTTTAATTCCCAAAGTTCCCGGTTGACAGCAATTGGCTTGTTCGCTATTACGTGAGTCGCATCAAACAGGAATACGGACGTGAGTGTATGAATGTATATTTATTTACTAGGTACGGGTACAGCACACCGAAGAGTCCCGTCAACAACCAAACGTCGTCGTACAACCAAAACCAATCGACAACATACAACCAGTCTTCGAACACTTACAATAACTTCAACCGGGATGAGAAGGCGTATACCGTGCAGTCGCCGACCTTCTCCAGCTTTAGGCCGCACGAAGACCCGAAGCAGAACTACGAAGGGTTCACTACTCGGTGAGTTGTTCTTCAAATATGGCTTCCTTCGAAAGTTTTTTTCATTGGTTTTTAGTTCTGTTACAATGATTTTTAAACTATTTAATAAAAGAGTTCTGATATATTGAAATTCTTGTATACGTTTTAAAATAATGTAAAAAGACATTTATTAGAATTCAATGGATTTTAAATTAATTTAAATAAAGTGCAGTGGTCACCTTTTTTATGTCATTACCTCACCCTCGCCAAACGGCAAGGTGGTATGTCGGACTCGAACCGACTTAAACCGCACAGTGTTCCGACTCCGGGTCTTATGGCCGGGGCTTCAGGTGTACCCTGTGAGCCCCGGCAGACTTGGCGCCTGATGGCCAGATAGTTCTGCCCCTCCTTTTTTTTTTTATATCCTGCTCAACACAACAATCTGCCATGAACATTTAGCTGCTTCTTTGTCTGAAATTATTTCTGAAATCGGCCTGTAGCAGTGAGGAATTGTCCATTGACCACTCACTAATTCGGTAGGGAATCGAATTATTAGAGTTGGAACACTATTCCTCCTCAATCTTGTGTAAACAATACTGCCGGACCCCGATAGATCAGCAGCAAGGGAGTTGACGTGTTTGGTTAGTTTTTCTGGTAGTTTTGACTGCCCCTTCTAATGTAGAGAGTCTCGGGCCCGCTTCTGCGAGGGCGACAGATAGCACCGTCTATCGCCCTTTGACATGTATACAAAATTTCATGATGAAAATGACAGGATGAGTAGTTAAGGGGGTGGAAGCGTAACAACCGAACAAACTCACTTTTCCATTTAAGATATTAATTAGGATGGAGTCTAAAAACCAATGAAAAGAGCCAAATCAACCTGTACATTACATTCCATAGCATTTATTTATTCACAAAACATTTTCAATATTCTATTTTTCCCAAAATACTAACCCGAAATTTTCTGCTTTCCACGCTGCCATCGGACATTTTGAAACCAAAGATGATTTATACTTACAAAAGCAAAGAAAACCAAAGTAAATTATTAAGTGCCTTCTACACTTATGAACTGTGCCTATTATTGTATATTTTATATAGTTTATAAGCTTAACACACACACACAAGCATACACGGATGGATACACAAGGTTAGCTACATAATATTATGGGTTGAATTGTACTTGCTATTGACCATGTAGTTATTAAAGTATTACACTTACACTGGTTCACTAAGGAGGAGCAAACACGCGCGCTATCTGTTGCACTATTAATGAATTTTAAACATGTAATTAGTATTTTTTTGCCATACACGTTATTGAAATCAAAATAGCTCACTTAAGACCCTGAGCTCTCTGTAGAGTGTAGATATCTCTGTTACACACTGATACATGCTGTTTTTTGTATTTAAAATACTTCTTTGTAAAGAAGATTTACCAAAGAATGAGAGAAGAGAAGAGGAAATTAGACTAGCTGTGCCCGCGACTTCAATCGAATAAACAGCCTAAAAAAAAAAAATAAGTTTCAAACTTCTAACTCAAAATATGACGATACTTCCATACAATTTTTCATACCCACCTTTCAACCCCTTACACCCCTTTTTTCGCATTAAAAAGTCTAGCCTATGTCCTTTCCCAGTACCTGAACCAAATTTCATTTAAATCGGTTCAGTAGTTTTGGCGTGAAAGGGCGACGGACAGACAGACAGTTACTTTCGCATTTATAATATTAGTAAGGAAGTAAGGATTAATAGGGAACTACCCTATGGTTAAAATTAATTATTAAACAGTCCCCATGATTTGTTATTATTGGCCTTTTACATCCCGTAAAAAGGAAATAACCTTTTATAATTAGGGTAGTCTCCGAAGGGAAAAATTAATAGTTTAACTCTTGAAATTAAATGTTATACAGAATGTTACAGAAAGGTGCGGTCTTATAGTATACAGCGTGTAAGTTTGAGCTAAAAATGTACAAAAGTTTCTTTCTGTTTATATTTATGCGATGCTACTACTACTAATGCGACATTAGTTTCATTTGGCGCTACGCAACGTACGCGGTATTCTTTTTATGCGGTACGGTGAATGACCTTAAACGTACGGCGCCGTCGAAGCAGCTGATTGAATAGATGTTGCTTAATTTACATTACACTTTTTGGTCGTATGGGGTATTTATTATTATTTTTCGGTAAAATGTTCTGTTTACTCGTTGTGATATCACAATTAACCAAAAAAAATTAATTATAAATTTTCCGGTAGAAAATTCCAATGATTTTCGACTCAGAATGTTGTCTGCACACACTATTTTAGTATTCGGTACGGCGTTTCTTACACCCTGTATACGTTAAGCGTTAATAATTTCGGAAAACTTGTAATTTATACAGAAATTTTGTTTTTGAAAGTGATTTATTGAAATCCAAAATTGACCAATAATGCTGATATAATGTAAGAGAGACCGCTGACATTAATGAAACTATGGTTATTTATTATCAATGAGATCAGCTCACATAAGCTCAGCTAAATTGTAAATGTTGGGTCTATTTCATAAAATGTCATGGACGCACTACTATATCATGTGTTGTGGACCAGTGGTTTTTTATTGTTAACATTCTCAATAGCAAGTAAATTCGCCCTTTTTACTAAAAATGGATTCACAATTCTTGCTGATTAGACTTGTTATATATATTGCGATAAAAACCAAATTACTTTAAAAAAAATGTTTTTTATTTAGGTACATCACTGATTAATTTGTTAAACATTATTCAATATTACTCTTGCGTATTGATAGAGCATTACTTTTTAAAAATATTCTTCTCTCTAAAATCTATTAGAATCTTTTTAGTCAAATCAGCAAGCTTAAAATATGTATTTTAAACTGAAGTTAGTTGTAAGACAAATACAATATTTGATACTATAATATATATATTTTTAAAATTACTGATTTATAATTAAAATTTCTTGTTAGCAACTACATTAGTAATAGTTCATATGAGCACTGATTATTACGACTGTCGCTACCATCTTCACCACAGACTGGTCTAGCTTTATTTCTAGGCTAAGCTTATCTATCCAGCTTCCTCACAGATCACTCCCATTAAATACCTAATCTTAGATTCTTTATTAACTTGCTAGCTATTGCCCGCGACTTCGTTTGCGTGGAAATTAAAATTTACCCTACGGGAATCAATTTTCTCCACAATTTTCTTAATTTTTCGTTCCGTAAGAACCTTTTACAAAGTATTAGAAAACATATAAAAAAAAGTGAGAGAACTCTGTTAAGTCGTTCTTAAGTTATGGAGTGAGGAAGGGAAATAGGGATTAATTTATATATATATATATATATATATATATATAGATAGATAATTAAAAATGCTAAGGTTACTTTGATAAATTGACTAGTTCACTATTCTTCATACAACTAAGATTTTAAACACATCTACGGGAGCTTGCTAGTTGGCAATTACCAAACTGCCCAATCTTTACATAAGTATGGTGGCATTCATTTACTCAACACAAGCGACCTCGCAGGGGTGCAATTTACATGTAGTGTATAAAAAAACCCTCGGCGAAACTGTAGCTTCCTATCAGTGAAAGAATTATCAAAATTGTATCAGTAGTTTCAGTGGTTATCCTCTACATCCAAACTCACAAACTTCATCTCTTTATAATATTATTATAGATGAGCTGTGCTCGTGGCTTGCCCCCATGACGCCAGGCCAGTTGACAATATTTTATTGGATAAATAAAATATAGTCAGCTCTACTTTTGATTAAAATTGATTCAGTAGTTTTATAGTTTATCGGCTACAAACCAACAAATCTTTCTTTTTTATAATATTAATATAGATTAGTATGTTGTGGGATTGGTCTGTGAGCTTACTGGCCTTGCCTAGTGTACTGACCTCCGTTTCATTTCACAGAGTATCTACAAATGACAGAACGATGAACAAAATGTAAGTCTATACAGACGCGTACACCTAAACATTATATATATATATATACATATGTAAATATCTGTGAGAATGGTCCGCTTTACGAGACATGCCAATAAAGTATTCAGTTTTTGTGAGCTTACGAATTGTCAATAAAATTTTATATTTGCTTGCTGTTTTGAGATGTTTTTACTTGACAAATTCATATCATGAAGGACTCACCTATACCAGGGGTCGGCAACCTGCGGCTTCCGAGCCGCATGCGGCTCTTTCGATGTAAAGTTGTGGCTCTCCAGTTCCATACGTAAAAACAATCAAAACCCTTAAAACCGTGCAATATGTGCATAATTGAGTACTGTGATATAGTATGACTGAGATTTTTAATTACATTTTAATTTACATATTTATCGAAAAAAAAAAAGTCATGCAATTCCTTTTACGGCGAACAACATTTTAATTACAATTTTTATCCACAACAACCCTCAAATATGTTGGACACACCACCTGGTGACCAAAATATTTTTATGAGGACTAAAAAAAAGGTTGTCAAATTTATAGGGGCGCTACTTGTATTTACAAGTTTAATTGGCTCTTTAAAAATTGTAAAATGTTATAAATTGTAGCTTTTGGCTCTTTCGTCTCAAAAGGTTGCCGACCCCTGACCTATACCAGCAAGGAGGGATTAAATTTTCAACTCATAGAACGGAAGTCAAGGGTTTATTAAAAAAAAACGATGAATTCTTTAAAATGCGTTCACCATGTTCATCGACTCCTCTGGACGTCCCGTTATTTAATTATCTAAGTTACTGCATCGGAATGTCCACTATTGTTCCACACATAATTAAGACAAATTCTATTGCACTAAATATCCCAAACATTGTCATATAGTTCCTAAGATTTCCTGAAGATGGCAGTAAGCGTTCAGTAAGAAAATATATAATTTTAAATATTACTAAATTAAGCATGAAACGATACACGATGTGAGTAATCTCGACTGTAAAGCTATCAGATTTTTTTCGTAATTACGATGCAAAGCACGATGCAGCATCATTGACCACCGCCACACCACATGATTTCATATGGTCACCCATCAATGTCAAGTAAAAACACTATTATATTATATGTATATGTTATAACGCGATTTTACGTCCCCTTTTCAGCTAATAACAATTTTGTATATTTGAACATCGTTCTGCAATATACTTGTTTGTACTTTGTACTGCACACTCTTGTGTACTGTGTAGAACATACTCCTGTGTACCATATACTCTAGTGTACCACGTCACTAACTAGGCATGCGCTAGTAATCGCTATTTTGTAGTTATTTTAAAGTTATTCAATGTTTTAATTAAAACGTGTTTGCTATTTTTTTAATAAAGTGTTATTACGTACTAAAATATGAAACTAAATTTCCGTAGAATGGTTTTAACCGTGCTAACACTTGTTGGAAATATGGTATCCTGTTCACTAGAATTGTTGGAGTGAAACAAATAAGACTGGTGATATGTTAGTTGCATAGACAACTATGTACCGTGATTTTGATGGAATACCAAGAACTTCAAATGGCAAAGTGTCACTTCATACCTAATTATGTATTTTATAAAAAAAAACCTTTATGGGACTTAACCTATTTATTAAAGGCGCCATACTGGATTGGTTTCTTTGCCTGTTTTAGTCTAACTTACCCTATTATCTCTTTTCGACTTAATTAATGTGAGAAGACTTAAGTCACCACTGTTACCAGATCCATATTTCCAATGAGTACTTATATAACTTCAAGGAATAACTTTAAAATAACACTTACGTAACAAAACTAATAAGTATATTTCTCTACCTAACCGCATGCGCTATTAAGGACAAGCGTTGAAGAGGTTGTAGTCAAGTCTCTGAACCTCCCGGAGGTGAGGACCGCTCATCTAATCGGTGAGAGCACTGAAAGGATTTCGTACAAGAGGGAGGCGCCGTTACCTCCGCCCAGGAGGGCCTCGCTGCTAAAAGAGGCCTAGTGAGTGAGTGTTTTTTAATTAAGTAAGGTTAGGGTTAGTGTTGTTTTTCATTCGGAGGTACATCATGTCATTTGGGGTTATGTTGTTACGGTAAGATCATAGTGTTGATACGGGGGGATAAAATTGTGTTGTAGGGGGCAAATTTTGTTATGGGGGGAAGCAATTTTATCATTTAAAAAATGGTGTCAGGGGTCAAATCGTTATAAAATAAAGTCAATATATGGAAACGGGTTATTTCCTGGATTAATATTTTATTTTGCAATAAATTAGGAAAAAAAGTCTGTAGAAGTACATGAGTTTCAAGGTGTTACATTATGGGTTGATTTATAGCATTTAAATATGGAAAAGCAAATTATTTTTGCTGTAAAGTCAAAGTAGAATATTTTTTAGGTAAAACTGTAAAAAAAAATCATGCCATAAATAACTTATGTTTCAAAAAAAATAAAACATTCATGGGTAATGTGTTATAATACTTCATAATTTCAATTAGATATCCATTGTGCGTTAAAATATGGTATTTTGTTACCTTGGTTTTGGTACGAGACCAAGCAGAATTGACGATAAAGGTTTCGTGAAAAAGAAAAACATATCGTCGACGAAATACAAAGGTCAATATCAATTTTAATAATATAATGTAAAAAGCGACATTTTAGAAAGCGACAAAGAAGAATGTATTCAGTAAAGTTTTAATAGAACATAAAATGAAAGGGTGATCAGGGAAAGGGCTTTTCAGGTGTGTGTATTTGCTTATGCAATTGGTGTCGAATGAGTAAGAGTGTCTTTGTACTATTGGTTAGTGTGGCTCTAGTAGTGACATGAGTTATATCCTACTAATATTATAAACGAAAAAGTTTGTGAGGATGTATGGATGTTTGTAACTCTGTCACGCAAAAACTACTGAATCGATTGCGATGAAACTTGGTATGCAGATAGCTGGAGACCTGGATTAACACAAAGGCTACTTTTTATCCCGATATTCCATCAGGATCGGGACTTACGCGGGTGAAACCGCGGGGCGCAGTTAGTTTGTTCATATATTATTACTTGCTTTGACGCGGCTCGCGATAATGTAGGTTTTGTCAATCTAAGTAGGTGTCCCTGGGAATAGTTCTTTTTTCTAGACGAAAGGTAGCCTATGTCCTTTTTTGCGCCCATGCCAAAGTGTATGCAACATTTTATGATAATCATTCACATTTATAATATTAGTGGGATACCTATTAGTTAGTTGGATTCGTTTTTTGCAGTTGAGATGCTAATAAAAATAAAATCGGAGAAATTGTTGTTTTAGAAATAAATAATAATTCATTTCCACAGGAGAGCTTCAGGTTTTCTTAGTTTGACTGAATAGTTGTCGAAGAAAGGGTTTACGTAAGAGAAGAATGTACTAAAACTAATTTGTCGATAAACAAAAAATAAGTAGTCACTTAAAACCTCATTTGTGTACTAATTTATGTTGTTTCTAACTCTTTGGTGTTGCAAGAACTAATAAATGTGATTATGTTGTTTTACACAATTCTTTTCTGTAGCATGGCATGAAGGTTTTGGTGTATAACTTTCTTTTGGGATTTCCTGGGGCTATTAACATCACTTTTTAGTTTAAAAACATATTTACGATACAAGTATATGGTCATTGTTATGTTATTTGTGGAGTAGAGAGAAAACTGATCAATTTTGCAGAATAAAACTGTTATTTTTTTTTGTTAAAAATATTTTTCATGTACCCACAAATGACATAACCAGCCTAACCCTTTACTACTATTTAAACCAACAATAACATAACAAATTAACCGTTCACAGTTACGAGACTCGTTTGTACGACACACCTCGCCCACTGGACATAAAGACTGACTCTCAGCAGTCACAATATGAGTATAAAGATACACAATACAAATATGAACCTCCAAAAACGCCCCTCAGTCCAAAATTCAACGCCAGAGAACTGAAATTCGACGACAAACCTGAACCTATATACTCAACGCTGAAGAAACCTTTTGACGGTGTAGGTCAGACTTTCTCAGAGCACCAGAAATCAACCGAAGCCATCCCAGGAGGCATAAAGCATTCTGAATACAAAGTCATCAACGAATCTTACTCCTCTTATCCAAAAACAGAATTCACCAAAACAGAACTGCGCGAAGAAGTAAAATCTCCATTCCACTCAACGCCAAAAATCGACCGGTCTACGGAATTAGTGAAAGCTGTCACCCCAGATTATGACAGGATCTCTTCTCCTTACGGTGGTCCGAATTACATGGAGGAAACCACCACAGAGGTGAAAGAAATACCAAATGGAACCCAAAAAGTTACCACCACAAAGATTTACAGTTCATCCCCTGTAAATTTGACCACCACCAACACTAAATACGAGCCGATCAGACTCGATGGTATCGACGAATTATCGAAATCATTCGATAACGATTCGAAATACAGCACTCTAGACTCTAGATTTAACACTTTAGAGTCAAAATTGAGTTCTGATACCAGTCGATCTTTCATGAGGCCTTCGGAGTTCCAGACATCAGATTACCAAACTTCTACAAGTGTTAGCAAGATGAAAAAGCCCTCGGATTTGGTCAAAGAAATTGACAGTCTGGACAAAAAGTTCTCCAAGCAGACTATCACATCTGAAACGGTTGAAAGGAAGTCGGTTATGACCAGTTCTCATAAGTCAGAAACCAGTTCAACGATCACCAAGAAGTTTGGCAACTTTTGAGGTATCTAAAATCGTTTAAAAAATATTATGTGTGTGTAATAAATTTTATTTTTGAAATTTAAAACGTTTTACGGCGTGAAACTTAACTCGTGTAGAAAGTAATTAATTTATAGGATAAAATTAGGATTGTTGTTCAACATGGTAAATAACTATTTACAGTGTTGAACAATTCGGTAATAGTAATTTGTAGTTAACTGTGTGATAGTAAATTACTGGTAAAGTTTCACGTGGTAATTTAAAAAATGAGTGTTGAAAAATATATACGCACGTTTCTATGAACTTTAAATTTATTTATACTTATATTGATGTTTCGTAAAATTAAATGTCTCTTTAAATTTATTTATACTTATATTGATGTTTCGTAAAATTAAATGTCTCGACGAAATATTGATGGATATTTTGACTTGTATATAATATTTCTGAAAAGTGGTAATTAGCGACGTCTCGAAATTTTCATATTCCATGACAATTTATACCTAGTAAACAGTTTTTTTTATAAAAAACACATATTTTTATTATCCATACAAGTCAAAATATCCATCCTAACAAACATTAATACCGTTGTTTATGAAATATTATAAAAAATCTCAAAAATATTTAAGATTTACTTTTTTAACTAAATATAGTAAACGTTTGGTGAATGATGTGTTGGTAGTGATACTGTTATTCTATTATTAATTAAACGACAATTTAAATATTATTCAATAGGTATATAACATTTATAATTCATAATATAAATTTAATTTGAATAAAAAACAGTTACAGATATTATTATTATTTTCAAATGAAAGTAAAAGAAATGACTTGAAAATTTATTATAATTAATAAAGAATAAATACATCATTACCAAATTTACTTGAATTTTTTTTATGAAATAAGAGTATATAACTCTTATTTCATAAAAAAATTTAAAGTATTGAAATGTTAATGATAAGGTGCTAAAATTATTATTTATTAAAATATTGAACGTCAGTGTCTTACTAGTTTCAAGAGATATTATTTACTGATTATATATATTATTATGGATAGAGATTTCAGAGATAACCAAGAACCAATACATAAGGGATATCTGTCGTGATACCCTCTCTGGTTTTAAAGATTTTTAAATATTCCGTCAATATATAAATTAGCCTTTCTGTTTCACCTGCGTTTAGCGTTACTGCTCCGATCCTAAGACTCGCACCGTGATGTTACATAGCCTACAACCTTCATCAATGAATACTCTACCCAATACAAAAAGAATTATTTAAATCTGACGAAGTTGACTAAAGTTTCAGAGTTTTACCGCCCGTTTTGTAAATCTATCTCCATCCCTATATAAATTTTATTTTGTCTTCTCTTGGCTGAACGATACAATAATTACAGCAGAAACTAATAAAGTAGCTCCCTTCATAATCTCTGAAGTAACTATCTCTTTAGATCATTGTTGGGTTAGTCCAACCATTTAACACCAACAATTCACAAAGTGCTACCCCCACGGGGACCTTATATTAGATGCCTTCGATGGAAACCATACGTGCCATTAGTGTATAACTTGTTTTTGATCATTTGTGCCTTTACCCATTATATATTTAGTGGTCTTGGGCTGGATTATATATAATAAAGCAGCTTTATATAATGAAAGAATAATTGCCAAATAACTTTATAATCACTGTTTTGGATTAAATTATAATAATATTGCCTCTTTCAACATGATACTTTTTGTATGAAAATAATTCGAGGTGATAAGTTATTAATATACTTCATTATAGTGATTATATAAAATAAATAAACATACAATGAAATTTTTATACTTATTAGAGATCTCAATGGCAGTTTATAATGAAAGTGCAGCCCATTTTAATATACCCAAATGTGCCATTTTACGAGTTATATTTTATTATTTTATAAATTATATACATTTATTGAGAAATTTATACTAACTGTACATATTTATAATTTGTTCTATTAATATATTAGATATATATTATATGAAATTAAAAAATAGTTATATTTCGTGCAAAAATACTATAATATATACACTATACAGTGTCCTAATTCCGTCTGACATGTTAACAGAACGAATATAACGGTGATCGTATGGTGCAATTATTATAGAATTATACTAAAATGGTTATATTTAAATTATTGTACACTAATGTAAATTACTAAGAAGAATTAACCATCTGACTGACATTTTAGGGTGTCTATTAAAATGTTTGCAGTTAAAAATATTAACATTAAATAATAATAAAAAACAACAAAAAACACATGATGTTTTTTTATGTTTTAGCGTAGTGCTGCTGACTTCAGGCGATGTCGCGTGAAAACTTATTGACGAAAATTATATTATAAGATTTATATTTAATTTATATAGTGACTCACCTTATACACCTTGTCAGACATTCCAGCGGTCGGACTGTCTGACAATTGCGGTTTTTTTTTAATAACGTGCCTTATAATTCGCAGCTTAACCACTATGTGTATAACGTGCAAAATGTTTTGCAATTATATTGTATAATGTATGTTTAATGTTAGTGTACTAAGCCCGCGTAAGCGTACGTCCACTGAAGGTAACAGAACACCAATTCTATTAGAATAGATATTAATATAACGAGTAAACTTATATTATATACTCTAGAATATAAATTATATATATACTCAACATGTACATTCAACAATATATTTACTTTTTACTTATACTCTTAATAATAAATATTTGTATTCTGGTATTTATCAAAAACTCTATTTCAAAATATTTTAATTTCGTTAATGTATATAGTATTGATGAATCAGTTCTATTAAATTCTGATTAAAACTATACTCCGTCTAAAAACATCAAGTAAAATGATCTACTGAATTATTTAGAATATCTTCCATAGAAGAAATTATTATTAAATATTAAAATAAAAGCGTAGTAACCACGAACACAAGTTCGTGTCGGGCTAAATGCGTGTCTTATTAATATAATAATATATAAATATATTTTATACTTGTATAATCTATATTATAAGTGCGTTGTTCAAAGCATTTTAAGCCTACACACCTACACACTTAGATTTATATCAATTTTAGCTCTAAGTTTTGGATTTAAAAAGCAAATTCAATATTTTAGAGCTTCAGTATTAAATAAAACTTTTGGCATCTATAACTGAACAATAAATAAGACTTATACATATATAAAATTAATTTTTGTGACTTAAAGTGCTCTGAACAACACAAAATTGTGCTTATAATCTTATATTAAATACTTATATACAATAGACAGTTAGTTTTTGATACATGTAACTCGTAGTGTAAGTATACATAAATATATATTATAATCTCTTTAAACCAAAAGAAAATCGTATAAACACTAATTTTTGTATTGTTTTTAAAATGCTTTTATTCTCATTTTGTTAATTTGTCTTAAATTTTATAGTTTGATAGCTAGATGTAGAGCATTGTATGGTCACGTGGATGTAATAAACTTGTAACTAATTTTTTATGTGTTTTATTATAAATAGTCGTAGTTTTTTGAAGTGAAAACTTCTTTAGCGGGGTTGGGCACTTTTTGAGATGGTTAAAAAATGTTAAACTCGCGTCAGGACAAGACCCTGATCGAAAATGTATTGAAAATGTGTCTGAGTGTCATATATTTAAAAATATATTTTTATGCCGGGATCGAAAATTCTTAAGACGGAGGCGAGTTTCTTATATTTACATGTACAGCGTCAGAGAGATATGGAAAGGGAGGGAGGGAGCTAGTGAGAGAGATAGAGAGAGACAGAGGGAGGGAGGAAGTGAGTGAGTGTGAGTGATGTCTCTTTCTCTCTACTATTGTCGCGCAGTGCTTTCTCATGTGTTAATAAGTTTTTCGCTTCCTCAAAAACATGCCCTGCACTTTTAACGAAGTTTTAGACAGAAGGTTTCCTTCATTTAAACGCTGCAAGTCTGACTCTGAAGTATATTGTTGTATTTGTGAATCCAGTATATCTATAGCCAGCAGAGGTGCGATAGATGTTGAAGAGCATCAGGAAACAACCAAGCATAAGAAGAGATTACAATCCCAGCCAGGGACTTCTAAAGCCTTAGACACTATAAAGAAATCGCCAATGAATGAGAAGACTGTCGCTGCTGAGGGTGCTGCAGCTTACCACACGATTCGTCACCATATGTCTTAAAAGACATGGTGACAAATCGTGTGAGTTAAAACTCTTTAGACTACGATGCAGTTAAAAAAAATATGTTTAGCGATTCCCAAATCGCAAAAGACATGCCGTGCAACAGAACAAAGGCAACTGCCATTGTGACTGGCGTTTTAAGCCCTCATTCTTCAATGAAGATTACAGATGACTTGAAAAGAATATCATGATTGTGTTAGTATTCTTGTGATGCTAGAATCATGGGGAAACTAAATTAATTCCTGTATTTGTTCAGTATTTCGACTATCGTGGCCAAGGCATAAGCTCCAAGGTATTGAACATTGAAAAAGTTCCCGACGAAACTGCTGAAACTTTGGTAAGTAAATAATCAGCTCCAAAAATATAATACAGCAGAAAATGTAAAGCATTTTTAGGAGATAACTGCAATAAGACATTTGGTGGTAGGGAAGAGCTGGAAATAACAATGTGTTTTTTAAACTGAAGTAAACATTAGGCAAGGACATTATAGGTAGTGGTTGTCCTGCTCATGTACTCAATAATGCTGTTTACCACGGATGTGACAATAATGCTGTTCACCACGGACGTGACATTCTGCCAATAATTATACAAATTTATAATCATTTTTCTACATCCACTGTTCGAACAGCAAAACTGCGACAGTTTTGCAATGATATTGGCGTAGAGTATACTCATCTTCAGTCTTACTCCAAGACACGCTGGTCAAGCCTTTTTCCGGCAATTGAAAGACTTGAAATACCTTGAGCCATTAGGATTTTTTTTTAGTTCGAATAAACCTCCACAGTACATTTTACAGTTTGTTTTTTAATAATGAGTATGCCAAGGGCTACCTGTACCTCGTTCATTCAGATGACGATAATTCACACAAATATTAAAGGGGAGAAAATAACAAAAAAAAATGTCCTTCAAGAGTCAGGACAATTTTAAAGAAGTTGCATATCGAAGAAAAGAACACGGAAGAATGTTCAACTAAAATTAAAGATTTGAATAATGAAATCAATGAATATTTAAAAATATGGATTGAACCATTTGAGGACCTAAAAGTTTTTGACTGGATTGATCTAACAGGGTCTGATTTGCTAGATGGGATTGGATTTGATATTTTTACATTGAAATTAACGACGAAAAATTATTTGACGATTGGGTTTATTTGAAGAATTTTAGTCAAAATTTGAATCCTACTCAAAAAGAGGACAGCTTAAACTTCTTATGGCTAATGCATTTGCGAGGAATAGTATGCAAAACTACAGCAAGTGGCTGAATATGTGTTCAACATACCGGGACATAACGCTAATGTCGAGAGAGTCTTTTCTCTCATAAATTTACAGTGGTCAAAACAAAGAAATCGATTACTGCCAACAACAAAAACTGCAGTCATTAAAACTATCTTATTTTATTAAATTTTATGATTATTTGGGGGTGGTGGGGTTGAAAAGTATAATAAAAATAAATAAGTTTGTGATATTAGAATTTATTAGATACTAACCTAAGTTTAAAGAACCTATTACAAACTAAACTGTTTGTTTATATTTTAAAAACTCATATTTAACTATAAAGATGGCGTTTGTCGTATCCTCCACCTCGCTTTGAGAGCACTTCTCTAACTGCCACAGCGATATATCAACGCCAAGGATTCCGATGCATAGGAATCCTTGGCTGTGATGTTGATTACTTTGTGCAGAGTCAACAGTACTAACAAACATGGCATTGTTTATGTTATTTGCTTTTTGCATATGATTTGGGCACTGATCTTTTAAATGTCCAACTTTTTGACGCAGAAAACACTTCCTACTGGCTTGTTTACTATGACAGTCTTGAATAAAATAATGTCCAACACGTCCACACTTGAAACATTTACTTTGTTTTTTAGTAAATTTCTTCACTACAAAAGCTGCACTATTATTGTTAAGACTTTTGTCGTTCATTCTTTCTTCCTCTGTCAGTAGTCTGGCCACCAAATCATTATAGTTTTGTTTGTCCACATCCACCGACTCACAAGCCGAGATGAAGTGGCTAAATTTATCAGGCAACGACATGAGTATCTTGATGATGAGAAAATTATCAGAGATGTCTTCACCAGCTTGTTTTAGTTGGCTCTTGATTTCTTGCATTTTAGACAAGAATAGTGATATGTCTGTCCCATCTTCATACTTCATAGAATAAAACCGCTGCTGCAGTAAATGAATATTTGTGTTTGATTTCTGCTCATACACCGAAAGTAGCTTTTTCCACATGGATGTCGTCTCACATGTCAAGATATGAACTATGGCACCTTCACTGAACCTTGTCACAATGATGCTCTGGGCTTTTGCGTCCTATTTGCTCCAATCAGCCTCTACTGGTTTCCTCTCGCCCTCGGTGTTCAACACCAATAGTAACCCCTGCGCCCTTAATAGCACGGTTATGTGGAATTACCAAACGCTCCGATTTCTTGGCCGCTCCAGCTTCATAACACCCGAAGCTACGCCCGACTCCATTTTCCTAATTTGATATCTGAACACCGCCGCTCATATACACTATAGCAGTCTGATTTCGATGCTCCCTGCACCGAAAAAAACCCCAGACACCGTCGCCTCACTTGGCTATATTTTGCCGCCAAGAAAGACCGTCGCCACGCTACCCCGTACACACGACCTTACGGCCAAAGAAAATCAAGAATTAGAATCATAGAGCACAAAATCATGACAAAGTTTTATTGCTCTCAACTTTGGAAACTGGCCTCACTCAATACATGCGCTAAAAAGCCCTCTTAGTCGGGGCTCAAGAGCTTGAAGGGCCAGCACCCACGTTCGGCCTGGAATGCCATCGGGTCCTGGAGCAGTGCACTTGGTTTTAAGCCGTTGCACAGCCACCCTTAATTCTACCTGAGTGACTTCGGGCAGGTCGTCGTTGTCACCAGCCACGTCGGGCGCTTGAGGTGGAGCCATCGGTGGCGGAACGTGTTCCTCCACCTGTGAAGGGAACATGGAGCCTACAACTCTTTGAAGGAGCTCTGGCTGAAGACTCTGGGTGAATGGGGGTGCCCACGGGCGTAGTTTACCCCTCATCAAAATATAGGGTCGCCGCCACGGATCTCGGTCCAGAGTCTCCAGTAGTTCCCGGTGGGCCTTTCTCTTGGCTTTATCGCCGCTTGAAGGGTTCTTTTGGCAACCTTGTAGCCTACAAGAAGCTCCACTTCACGGGCTGCCGCATCATCTGGGCGGCGACGCCTCCTGCGGAACCTGGAGTACTGGCGGCGTGCTCGAACGCACGCTTCCCGGAGCTGCGCTATCTCCGGCGTCCACCAGTACACCTGGCGCCTCGCAGGCCTCGTCTGAACCCTAGGCATAGCCGCGTCTCAGATGTGCGACATTGCCTCCCGGAACCATTGCGCCTCTACATTGATATCGACGGGCCTGTCTGGTGTAGACACCCAGGCCTGCACAATGGAGGCTTCCAGTAGAAGCGGTTAGATGGCTCTACCTAGTTTGGGATCAGACAGTCGTGTCTGAGATGTGTCGATTTATTATTATTATTCCGTTAATAAGAAAATCTAATTTGTAAACAGATAATTTTTGGCAAGAAATATTTTTGTATCTGCAAGCTAGAGTCCTGTCCTTTCAGGGATTTGAGTAAGTGTTTCATTGTCAGATTCGCCCTGTAGAACTCTCGGACTACGAAATGTGAGAGTGTAAACCACCTGTTTACTTCTTCGGGGATATAAAAGCGTGAGTATACGTATACAAGTATAACCTAACAATTTAAAACAGCCCTGACTCAAAAATCCGTTCAACGATTAGAAAAGAGCCGACATTCTTCGAACGGCTAAACAGATTTTCTTGAATTAAAGCTAAGAGCACTCTCGATAAAATAACCTTACAAACAGTTATCGTCGCATCATTATACAAATTAACACTAATTAATTAATACAGCGTAAATATCTCCGTTCAGTAAACTATAGATGTTACCGCAAAAAATCTTCTTACGACTAATTAGTTAAATTTTCTTTACCAACTCTTAAAATGCGAAGATGGTCGATGGATTTATCAACATTATATAACATTTGTCGCAATAAATTTGACTGTAACAACCTAATAAATCAAATATACTTTAGAATCCCTAGTAGATCGCATATGCGCACTGCGCATCCTGGTGGCCTGTTTGCACCCAGAATGTGCAGAACAAATGCGGGTGAACAAGTCCCCCTGCGTCGCATTATGAAACTTAATAACGATTATTTCACAAACATCGACCTATTTATGCTATCACCTGCACAGTTTAAGGTATGCGTGGTTGAGATGCTAACAGAGATCTTTGAGAGACGAGAGTAATTAAACGCTATAGCTGCTGACTCATGATTACCTTCTTGTCTTCAACCAATTTTGTAACATTGTTTTTGTAAAATTAAATGTATCACATAATATGTAGTTATCACATATGAAATGTACTCTGTAATACTTAGTGTTCTGTAGTGGACAACGATGTTGGTTGTACATTTACCTAAAACTTATCTATTAGTAACGTGAGTTTATATTAAGCATTTTGTACAATTGTTTGTTGATTAAATAAATAAAAAAAAACAATATGAAACTATTAAACGTTCCTCTTGAATTGCTCTATCTATTGGTGAAAACCGAATTAAAATCCGTTGCGTAGTTTAAAAGATCTAAGCCTACAAACAGTGGAAACGACTTTGTTTTATACTACGTAGAGATTCTTTTTACTTCTGGATTAAAAATGGTAAAAATTGTAATTTTTAAATTTTAATTTAATTTTTTAAACTTTTTTTAAATACATTACAATGCTTTTGCGTCAAACTCGTAATGTGTATTGTATACAAAATCAATCGGAGACAATATGTTCGTTAAACAAGAAATAAGACATTATTTACTAATGTAATATAAAAGCCAGGTGGGTACGCATAAATGTTCAGAGACAATGTAAATGGTGACAGAATAAAAAAAAATAGGCAGTCATTTGACTGCCGACAGAAGTTAAAACTTAAATGAAACGACGAACTTAAAACGTCACATTAGCAAGTTGGTGACATTAATTAATAAGGAGCTGACAGCACTCAATGATTAGATTAGCGCCCTCTAGTGGATCTATATATGTATTATTAGCGTGACGGTCACGAGTTCAGTACTTTTTACCCATAGCAAAGTGTACAACGTGCCTAAAGAAGTTTTCACTTCAAAAAATAAAAAATATTAAATAATGGAAACTAGGTGTACAAGCATTACCATGACCTTTGCAGTGCCCAGACTGCAATCCATGCTTAATTTGAGTCTATGTGCTGCGCTGTGTGGTATGTTCTAGAATGTTCTGAAGTCCACTCGCAACATTTAGAGTTGTAAACTGTTAATTATTATGTTAACGGTTGTGATAGGAAATAAATGTCATTTTGTCAGGTAGCTTGCTTTAAATTACGTCGTAATAAATTGCCCCTAATAACACCATATTTTTCCAATAACTTCACCAAAAACACATGTTTCGTAATAGATTAAACAAATCATATTTAATTGGAAAATTCCTTGTGTGGTACATTTAAATAAAAAATTTGATTTATAACCAAATATTTTGTTCAAATATTTCTGAACAATTGCTTAGAACATATGCGATGACGCACCACAAAGGACCTACGTCCTATTTATTATTAACTGGCATTTCCACGCTAGTTCACCCGTGATGGTTTTATACTTCTATGGATTTGGGGGCTGTCAGCGAAAAAAATGCTACCCGTAAATAGAAATTAATCAACATTAATCCCTTTCTGAAATAGGCTTTTAGATATACCTAATGGAATGCTGTCCCACAAAACCCTGAGTCCTGGACAACTGAAACGATAATACTCCTTTTTTTCTATACGGGAGAGGCTTTGCTGTTGTTCGCTAATGATCCGGCAAATGACACTACCGCCTTATTTAAGGGCTCCTCTGGTTTTAGCTTACACCTCTGGTTAGTGGAGGGTGGAGAAAAAGTGACTCAGGGAAGACGGGTCTACCGTCGGGCCCAGACCGTGACCCTGACTTACGAAGACCTGACTTATTATCTTATCTGTGCCCTGACAAACAGTTCGTAAGAAAGAAAACCTATGAAAAAAATTACCCAGCGGGGAAAAGGAAGGGATCTGTGAGTATTTTGAAAGGTGATAGACAAGTATGAAGACCGCTCGGCCTTGTCGTAATTCTAGCGGCAGAATGTTAAGTAAAAAATTACTCATAATGCCTGTGAGGGCGAGGTCAGCCTGACACCGATGACTGCGTGAGAAAAGACGGCACCTCGTCTCCTTTTAATATGGTTGAGGTGGAGGATGGCTGATCTGTGCGTCATGTTCGTGAACGAGTGCCGTTGGACGGGGCTGGTAATCTCCGGGCTGCTATTATTTAGATATAGTAATAATAATTTGCGCTACTGTTTTTATTTTAAAACAGTACGTTACATTGCCCTCCCATTTAATTTGCCTTTATAAGCAATGTAACCAGAAACTTGTAAAAATATGTTGAAAAAAAATGTTCTTGGAGTTTCTTGAGTGTTCTCCATAGGATCTACGTATTGGAACAGGCAACTAGCTTTACGACTGACTTAGTCTGACTGACTCCTGACAATTCAAAAATACCAATAATTGGTTTAATTGAAATAAATGACTGATACGATTTAATCTCGTCGCTCGTGCAATTCTCGACATGTGAGGGGGTTTGGCCAGCTCTAAGGGAATGGAGTTCTCGAGATGTGAGGAGAAGTTGCCTGAATACCGCTCTCTCCCAGCAATAGTATGTCTACTGTTGAAGACACGGTGTGGTTTTGATCGTTTCCACTCAAACAATCACTTCATCGTGTTTTCCTCGCCGTGATCTCCAGCACATACACAGAACAACAAAAATATTAATTCTTTTATCACCTGAAGATACTACAAATTGCTTTGCAACCTTCATGTAGACAAAAAGAACTCTCACGCGAATTCTCACGCATCAAGCTTCTCGGCCCAAGAAACAATCGTCAATCTCTTTATCAGTTGAGGTGCCAGTTTAGTTCCAAACGCTGCCAACGTGTGATTTTTTATTTAATTTCTACAAAATCCGGGTAATGAAGGTACCAACCAGAAGTGTCAATATGCGAAACTATCTTATTAGGCTTGCCACATACAAAATACCGGTAGCTATGTTAACGATACTTCATTGTGATAATTCTCCGAAATAGCGTCTGTGAATTATGTCCAGAATTTCAAAAAATGTGTAACGATTTATTTTTTGTGACTGACTCAAACGTATAAATATATATAATAATTTAAACAACAATGCAAGCAATTTGCCTACACTTGTACAAACAGAGTAAATTCCCCCATTCAGAGAATCTGCTCTACAAACTAGTAATCTGTGTACATATTATTTAAAAGAACTAACGTTTTACTGCGACTTTAGTAGGTATAAGTAAAAATATAGTTAGATAAATATTAGGAAACCAGCTGTCAGCTTATTCATCGGTTAATGACATATTGGATGTGATTGGCGTTTAGAGTCATGTGATAATAGGTACTATCTTAGCCTTTTCAATCAATTTTAACAAATCTATTGTAGTTTTTAAATTAAAAAAAAGTCGTTTAAGGTTTAAACATTACAATATCATTAAGGTACAACGTTACATAAATTTGTGATTAGTGTGAACATCTCTAGAACCTAAAATAAGCTGGCAAAACACTGGACGTTACACATCTACCTACCCTTTCAGGGAATAAAAAGGTGTCACACTAGAAGAAGGTAATCTCATTCTCTGATAAAAAAAACAACCCTTACGTTGAAGAAAGATGTATAAACAGATATAAAGATATCACCAATTAATTATTAACACAGAACAGACCCAGTTGTTTTGCCAATAAGTATTCTCAGAAATATAGTATAAATATAGTATTGTATAAATATATGACTGGCCTGGTACCTAGTGGTTGGTGACCCTGACTGCTATGCCTTAGGCCGTGGGTTAGATTCCCACCCGAGTCTGGGTGTTCTTTATGTCCGTTCTTTGTATGTTTGTAAAGTCCCCCGCGACACAGGAGTAATTCCTAATGCGGGAGTTGTCTTTAAAAAAAGAAAAAAGTTATCTACTTTCAAACTGTGAGAAACAAACAGACAACCAAAAGTAACACTGGTTGCTTAGTTTTAGTTAAATATTGTAACAATTTATTGTTGTTTAAATTTAATTGTTAGTCGTAATTTGTCATCGCTTGTGTTCGGTTGCGTCTTTAAAAAAATGCTGCTAAAAGTTATTTTACTTTTGTTGGGGGTACGTTACTGCTTAGCAGGTAAGACTTGTATTAAAAAATAAAAGGACGATTCAAGCAAATCCGTCTTTCCGAGACCTTTTGTTTTACAATGAATCATTTCATAACATTGGTTTGTCGCTGTCAAACTCAGACCAATAAAAAATATTTCTTTTTTATTATTTGAGCTGTCAAATTGGTTTTTTGTACTTTAACAGCGCGTGGAGTAACGCGTACTCATTTTTAAACATAGAAATAAAATATAGTACGCAAGATTCTGGCGAAAAAGAAGAGGAAAGAGGCCACAGCAGATTACTGGTAGAAAAAGATGTCGGACTGGGATAACACCTCCGCTCTACAAAAAGCTGAAGAGCATTTAAACAGGGCTACTAGCGAAGTGTCTCCAATGTACACTAACTTTGACTTTTAGTGGCTTGGGTTGTCCAGTCCTGTCCGGTGGTAGGTCGGTCTTCGGTCAGTTAAGTAACACAAAAGTGTGGTAGATAAAATATATGTAATTCCCAAAACTATACATTACTCAACAAAACACACACTTTATACAATACTTGAGTTCCTAATTACACAATAGGTAAGAACAAGAAAACGTTCTGTGTTGTTCGAACGCCGGGACAAGAGAGAGCATAGAGTTTTTACATAACTCTACACTTCCATCTTGGGCATAGACTTAAAGTTTCTTTTCTATGCTATGGGCAAGTGGCAATTCGCCACAGACTTGTATAAAAATTTGCCATTAGCGTTATTTTTCGAAATTAATAGGCATATTAGAATTGATCACTTGCTTTCCCAGTGAATGTAAACATCGAGAGGAAACCTGTATAGTTTAGAACAATTTTTTGAAGTGAAAACTTTTTAGCGACGTTGTGCACTTTTTGGGATGGGTAAAAAGTGTTAAACTCGCGTCAGGACACGTGACCTGATCGAAAATTCGTAAGACGGAGCCGAGTTTCTTATATTTAAAAAAATATAACATTCGAAATTCAAACATTTATGAGCGGCCAGGAGCGCAGAACTTCCAGTGTACCCCATGTACCTATACACTTAGATATGTTGTTACCTACTTTTTATTTTTAACCTAATTATATATATACAAATGTGTGTGTGTGTGTGTGTATGTATATGCAAATACATTGTGAAGTTATGTTTTCACTTCTGACGTGCAGTCCTACGACTGACTGATTTTTTTATTGTGTAATGGTATAGGCGTTTTTTGTCTTCCAATTCACCTGATGAAAAGTGATGATGAAGACGAACATGGTACACGCCTATCTAAGAGAAATCTATTCACTCTACTCAAGTTTGCCAATCCGCCCTAAGATGAGCATGTGGACTGTGGCGTAACTCCACAAATAGTAAGACTGACGATTCCGAAATCAGTCATTTCTTTCATTCTTTTTTTACAGATATTGCCAAGATCATACGACCCTGTAAATTAAGTAATTACAAATGTATTGGAGATAATTTAGCGGCGAACTCTATCTGCAAGGTTAAGGAGAATGGATACCTCCCCTCCAAATACATGCAGGAAACCCTCCACTTTGATACGCCCTACTTCAACGCGACTTATATTGACCATAATTTGACCATTAGAAATCAAGATAATTGCTATGTTTCAGAGTTTTTGTAAGTGCTATATTAACAAAATTCTAAAATTTATATCAAGTAATTGAGGTAATTCTAATTTTAAATTCCAATTTAAACGGTTTTGAAAAAAGAACCTTCGAAAGTGGCCGTCTTAATAGTTCAGCTGTTTTGATTCAACCAAAATGGCGGCTGCTAAATACAAAATGGCAGCAGAGGTGTAAAAAAATTGCGTACCATGTTGAGTGGCATTCAATAGTTTTGTAAATCAATATTTTTTCAGCCTATTTTACAATAATTGGCTAAGTTGAAGAATTACATGAGCCCGATATTAAATACTTAATAGGTACCAAAAAAGTCATCAATAAGAAAACATTGAATATCCTATTTCTTACCTATATATACCTACCACCTACGTGATCTCATTTGGATTTTAAGTTGGTTTATTAAACAGTCGAGTTTTTCGTGTATTATTTGACTTTTAATTAAGTATTTCATTATTTACGCACTCTGAATGACCAAATTACTTTTTATTAAAGAAACTACTTAATAAGATACATTTTTAATCTGTTTCCGCAGCTTTAACACAGAAACTGACAGAGTGGTATTGACCCTGGACTGTCCGAACTTGGACTTTGAATCAGACCGTACTTTTATTCAGCACCGAACTTATCAAGAAGACAGCTATTATTATTTCCATATCAGAGGAGTCTATCGTAAGTATCATTCCATCGCTAGTCACGGGTATAGGGGGGGCAAACGAGCAGACGTCACCTGATGGTAAATGACTACCGCCGCCCATGGGCGCCTGCGACTCAAAGATCACAGGTGCGTTGCCGCCCTTTAAGGTGGCAGTAGGGGAAGAATGAGGAGAGCGGGGAAGAGGGGGAGAGGGAAGGATTAGGGCCTCCGGTAACCTCACTTACTCGGTGAAAAACAATGCAAGCATTGCTTCACTGCCGATTTTCTATGAGGCCGTGGTATCACTCCGGTGGAGCCGGCCCATAAACACTAAAAAGCACGCCTTAAATGAACCGAATTTCACTCTTCACCTCCTTTCTTCATCATCAGACCATCGTCACCAGCCCAATCTGTTGGATTTACTAGTAGCCACTGAAGAGTTCCACTATCAACCTCCTGGCTTCTAATGCGGTAATATGCATGCACGTAGGAAAGTTTAAAAATGATATTAAAGCAGTTGCGCATACGAGTTCCCGAGGGTTGCAAACTCTCATATACTGCGGTATCTTGTTTGCCGCCGAAGTCTTATATAAAAAACAAAGTTGTAATATAATATGATCCATCCAAGTACCTTTTTAGAAAGCAATAAAATTATGCCGGCACTTATCGACATAGTTCTCTTAACATTTCATGATTTAAATATGTATCAATACAACGTGTTAAAGATTTTTGGCCAAATGTGTACCACTGTTTAGATTTCCACAAAAGGTTTCTACAAGATAAGAAAGACACTACATAAATGCTCCTGTCGAATTCGACAGGAGCATTTATGTTGAATTCAAGACAAATTTTTCTGAGTAATACCTCTGGGATTTTACTATTACGATTATAAATATACTTACATTCCTCCCCAGCTCTGATTCGTATAAACATCAACTTGCGAAGCATGGATCTGTGTACAGCAAGCATCTTCACCGACGTCACTGCTCTGCCGAAACTTCAGATCGACCCTAAAAGTGAGTAAACACTACTTGCTACATACATTCATACATACCCATCACGCCTGTGTCTCCAAAGGGGTAGACAGAGGCATGGGCGTCCAGATTCACTTCCTGTTTCTTTTTAATTGCAGTGCAGATTATATTGCACGTTTGATTTGGGAACCGATCATCTTAATCTTATTTTTTTTAAAACAACTAGCGCACTAAGAATCATACCTGTGTCGCGGGGGACTTAACAAACGTAAAAACAACGGACACAAAGAAGAGACTCGGAAATAACTATTTGTGGATCACACAAATTTTTTTCCCGTGTAAGAATCGAGTGCAGTCGCTTATCGTAGGCAATAGATGTCATGCACGTGTTCCCGACTTTTTAAAAACTTTTAATACCCTTTTAGATGAAACTGCACACATTTAGAAAAAACATGACCAAATACTACAATAAATGTCTATAATTTAGACGACTAAGTATGTGGCGCGACGGTAGGGCATTCAACTGCAATGTGTGGTCACGGATACGATTCCAGCTCATCGAAAATATTTGTATGAATATATGTATATTTGTATTGGTCTTGTTGTACGTACCTATATCCGTGTTCTAGAGCCCATAGTACAAGCTATGCTTAGTTTGGGTCGAATAACGATGTTTAACATGTCACAGGATGTTGTTATTATTGTAAATAATGTCTGCTATCTTTATGTCACGCAATCTTGTTCCAGATAAACCAACAGCCAATCACCTGACCAAGGACCTCAGCGCCCTCTATATCTATGAGAGGGAGAACTGTCACGCCAGGGGACCTGGCCTCGCTTACAAATTCATAGACTCTCTGATTTGTGACTACGGATGCCCTATGCCTAAATAATTTAATTACTTGTGTAAAAAAAAAATCTTAAATAAAATTGTCGATAAGATATTAGTTGTTTATTTTTACATAAAAAATACTCTTCTCTGCAATGCCGACAGAAGTGAAAACTTAAACGAAACGACGAACTTAAAACTTCACGGTTGGTGACATTAATTAATAAAGAGCTGACAGAACTCAATGTTTAGATTAGCGCCCTCTAGTGGATTTATATATGTATTATAAACGTGATGGTCACGAGTTCAGTGCTTTTTCCCCATAGCAAAAATGCACAAACGTGCCTATAGAAATTTTCACTTCAAATACATGTTGACTTAAAAAAATGCTGTATCGATTGATATCACCCGTATAACATTTTGAACGCCATTGTCGCATATAGGTGACATCTGAAAATTAATGATTTTATTCACAAAAGTAATTGTTTAAATGTTTTTATTTCATGCTATGGTATCCAATTTTTTTCCCCCAACACAAATAAGAATGGTGTTGGAAGTTTCAACGTGAGTTTCTGTATGTCTGTGGCATAAAAACGGATGGGCCGATTTTGATTTCGTTTTTTGTTTAAAAGGTGACTCGATAGAGTTCTTACCTAAAATATAATAAAAACTGTTCAGCCGTTCAAAGATCATCAGCTTTATTCTGGTCATGAAGGGATTTTCAATTCGGGGGTGTCACCATAATGTCACAATGGCGTTCAAAAGGGTATAGGTTTTATTCGTAGGAGAGCCATGCTTCGGCACGTATGGGCCGGCTCGACCGGAGTGACATCACGGGCTCAAAGAAAACGGGCAGTGAAGCAATGCTTGCATTGCTTTTCGCCGCGTGATTGAGGTTACCGGAAGCCCTAACAATAACCCTTCCCTCTCGCCCTACTCCCACCTTAAAGGCCCGCAGCGCACTTGTGACTCTTGAGTTGCAGGTGCCCATGGGCGGCGGTAGTCATTTACCATTAGATGACCCGTCTGCTCGTTTGCCCCCTATACCATAAAAAAAAGGTACAGGTTAACATTGGCTAGTACTCCATACCAATCAGTAGGTACTAGAGATTTTTCCAAGCTTACCATAAGGCTCGTGGCTAAGTGGTAACCGAGTAGGTTAGCACATTACGAGGTTAAGTAATATCAGCATGGTCAATCTTAGGATGGGTGACCATTCTTAACACGTGACCCCTCCGTGCCTCGGAGAGCACGTTAAACCGTCGGTCCCAGTTGCCATACGAACATTTGCGGCGTTCGTTACGGGTAGTTGGAGCTCTAAAAAAGTCCGACAACCTGGTCTAACTACAGAACTTCCATATCGCGAAGTACTTAGGATGTGGAGGTCTGATAGTAGTCGCTTCACATAAAATGTCGAAGTTCGGCCGTATCGTAGTTAGACTAAAGCCGAAACCAACTTAGTTGGGAAAAGGCGAGGAGCAGAAGGACCATAAGGCTTGGCTTACCAGAAAGTTGCTTCTTTAGCAAATTAGTGGTGTAAAAACTCCCTCTCCTACGAAAGAGGTACTTCACTCGTTTTACCAAACAACACCTGTACCGGAACTGTTGATCTATTGGGTTTGATTTACACCCATGACAAATAATTGTGTGATGAGCACGATCAGTTGTTCTGTGTCTGGGTGTAATTTATCTACAATATGTATGTATTTAGTGATATATAAGTATGTTTATCAGCAGTCTGGTTACCATAGTACAGGCTTTGCCTAGTTTGAGATCAGACGGCCGTGTGTGAGGTGTATTTATTAATAATATTACGTACAAAAATAAAACTCAGGCATCAGTTTTAGAAACGTTTTATTATATAAAAATGGTTGATTTTATAACTATGCACAAGGAGAGGCAAAGCTTACAACAGTACCTTAAAACATTTGACAATATTCTGTGAAAAAATACTAATTTACAGTAATTCTGGGACTGAATTTACACACGCTACACTTCATCATAATCTCACTTCTCTTTATTATTTCTCTACAAAATGTGATACACCATGTTTTTGTTAATATAATTCATCTATAGCGTAAATGGCACGATGACATAAATATATGATATGAATTAAGTAGTTACAGTATCAATAAAATAAAATAAATAAATATATGTTTAAAAAACTGGTTTACATATTTACTTTAAAAAAAAATATAGTTGTTTCTATGATTTCTTGACAAATAACGAGAAAAGATATAAATGTAACGATAATTTACAGTAACAATGTAATAAAAATTATAAAAATCTACAAAATTTAAAACAACATTTAAAAGTTCAAAAATATAATATATATATATATTTTTAAAAGATTACTAGTAACGTGGGTCACACATTACTAGTAATCTCGTTAATCCCTCCAGCTAAGCTTAACGCTTGTGTTAGGAGTGGGTGCACGACGGTAGTGCACTGGGTAGGGTTCGAACCCGTAACCACTTGATCGCAAGTCCGACACCTTAGCCGTTACGCTACCACCGCTTTATTTAAATTAAAACGCGGTAAAAAAAAATTGTCAATTTGAACTTATTGCTTTTCACATTGCCTCTATAAAGAATTTTATAAAAACTCCTAACTTACTAAGGAGGAGTTTTAACATAATAATTCTTTATATAGGCAATTAAAAAAATATTTATCATAATAAATACAATATTTTTAATAAATAATATTTATAAGTCTTCTACTTTGACTCAACTCAGTGTCAAATAAATATATTTTTTATTGATAAAATATCTAGTCTTCACTATCACTTCTTCGTATAAAAAGGGCATTTTTTTTATTAGCAGCAAATATGAAGCAACCTTGATACGCTATGGCTTTAAAAAAAATTATACTTTATGACTAAGAAATCGGAGTATTATGTAAAATCCAAGTGTAATAATAATAAAAAAACTATACTTTTACACTTTTAAATGTTATTATTACATTATCAAAAACATAATGTATCACACACATTTATTATAATATATACTATATATTAAGTTCTATATAGGCATATCACAGCCTTGCATTACAACTATCAAATAAAAATAAAAAAAAAAACTGCTTTTATTTATGAAATTCCTAAAACTGAAAGTATTTGGTAGCATATTGCGAAAATGCATTACTATTAAAAAAATTATGCCTGTATTAAATTATATCATTGCGGTTAACATAAAATAATATAAAAAAAAACAAAAAATATTTATGCATAAATTACATTTTAAGATACAAAAAAAGTAAGTATATTTTATTAACAATAAAATAATATTAATTGTTACAATGCTTTATATATATTATTATTTCAAATAAACAAGTAGGCACTACCGTATGTCTAAAGCTACGTTAAGGGTTTCTGATAAAAATCTGTTTTAATGGAGGTCAAAGTTTCGATGAAATTGAGATTATTAATAATTATTAGCCCAAAATATCTTAACTTTTAAACTTTCGCGTTCCATGATATAATTATGTATAGGTACTGGAATTAACGAAATAGGTATTACATACCTTTGAATTGCCTGACGTTTCGGCCAGTGATCGCGTTAATTGCCGTATAAATACATAAAGTATCTTGTTATGTACACGGATATTAAGTTTTTTTTTAATATGTTTAATTTTACACATATTATTTCTATATACATTTCTTTATTATTATATTCAAAAATTATTATTTTATTGTAATGATTTGTTCGTTTAATAAAAGCTTATAATACCTATCAACAATACTGCACCATTTTTTTATATTTTAGTATTATTTTCTTAATTTTATTAAGTCACTATATTTAATCTTTTTAGGAAATATACTTTAATGACGTACCTACCATATGGTAATGCAACAACTGTATTTTTTTTATTTTATGCTAAAAATAAGGGTAGTATTGTTATAATGTTTTACTTATACAGTATTATTAAATTACTTATTAGAAATTTGATTCAATTTTATTATATTATCGCTTGGTTGGTATTAGATTCTCATAACTGTTATTAATGCGCGGCCTCACGCACGTACTGTGGCCACTTCCACATACTTCAACGCCATCTAACGAAGTCAAAGTCAAGCTGAATTACAACGACGGATCATGTATCGCGCAATGAAAGTTTTTCGCTCCCAATACCAACTGTTAGGCCGCGGTTGGCCAGGCATCTTTACCAGTTGGAGGATCCTCCGTTTATGTCAACAAAATATGGTTCATTGGGTAACTACGTAGTAAAATAACCGACTTTTTATGACTTCGTGTCCTTTACCATGCATGGGACGATATTGACCTGCCGATCATGAAATATAAACCGCGATATATACTATATCCCAACATCAACCGAAGAATCCTTTCTTTTGTCAGGGGAACATCCTCCACAGATCCATATTGACCTATTCCTTATCAGAACCTGATCAAGTGATCCTTAGGAATTATATACAAATTCATCTTGTAAGTATATTTCTTTGCGAAGGATGCATTGCTTTTATAACAAGATGCTTTTAATCACATTCCATTCTGTATACTTCAAAAACGAATTAAACCACAAATTTGCACGAATTTTATTCGATTTCAATTCGATCCGCTACGATTAGTTCTTGATTAAAACGTGAATTGAGAGTATTTTTTCTTTCTTTTTATATTCACTTGTTACCTACTAGATAATCATTACCATTCTATCATCTAAACTACCACTTCAGGTCCCATCGTAAACGCCATCATACTTTTATGTTGTATCGATAAAGTGTATAATCCTGACATTTTAAATAAATACTAATTTAGTAATTTGTTAATTTGATGATTTAATCCATCTTACAATTAGTAGAATGGGATTCCTTTTATGATAAGACCCTTGTATCCCTTATGTAATGGGCTTCGTGTATTGGCAATTCACAACCAATATTGTCACTTTAACGCAATAAAAATTAGAGATGAAACGGATAGCTGTTAGGCCGGATATCGGATATCCGACCAACTATTAAGCCGGATAGCCAGACTTCATCAATTGCTACACTCTGTACTGTGTCTGTACAATGAAACTGAGCAAAGAACACATGATCTATCACAAATGATGGCCTCGTTGGAAGCTAAAGAAAGCCGTTTCCACTCTTTAAGCCAATAACTGCTTAATGCAAGATTTAAGACAAACTACCGGGGTTGTTGAAGCTGAGGGTTAGGGCCTCTGGTAACCTCACTCAGTCGGCGAAACACAACGAATCATTGCTTTACTGCCGGTTCTCTGTGAGACCGTGGTATCACTCCAGTCGAACCCGCCCATACGTGCTGAAGCATGGCTCTCCCACTAATAAATTTCGAATATCTACATTCTTCTTTCTATCAACCAAGCGAATTAGCTAAAACAATACCCGGACTTGACAAAACAACAAAAAATCTAAATTTATATGAAAGATGCGATCTGCTGCAATGCTGGCCTTATCGATATATAAGACAAAAGAAACCGATAGTTGCCTATTAATACAGATAAATTGGCATTCATTCATCATTATTTGCCCTGTTGCTATTATTTAAGCCGTATAAAAATATACTCCTATTATAATTAATAGGAGTATATTTTTATTCGGCTTAAATAAAGTACCTAAATTGAATATCAGGTATTCGGCGAATACTTGTTTATTATCCAGTATCGACCGGATAGTAAAACTGGGCGGGATACCGGATGGTTACCGGTTATGGTAATCCGTTTCATCTCTAATTTAAACATGTGAGCTTTCTTTCTGCCGTAAACACAAGTAGGCAAGAACGATATTATACAGTTCTTTCGTTAAAGTTATGAAGTGGAAAAAAACGTTAGCATGTCGTCTATTGCAATTTTAAAGATCATATATCTGGACAAAGCTATCTAGGCTTAAACTACAAAAGTGAGATACCTCGCGATATTAAAAAAAGAAATCTTGTTAAGAGGTTTTTGTAAAATGAACTGTAAAGCAACGACAAACAGTTTACTGTTCCATATCACTAGCGAAAGACTATGAATAAAATTAAAGTGTCTGTTTGTAATGTCAAAATAACAGCTATTAAATATCACTTATACCGTAAAAACAATTTAAAAAATTTGTCTGCCTGTTTGTCAAGACTTTTACTGGCAAATAGCATGTTTTAAGGAGTAACTTAGACTTTTTTATTTTAGAAAAATAATTTAGTAAAAGGTAGTTTTATATAATGTCCAAAATATACACTTTATCAGTAACAGGCCAAAGTAATTAATACCTACTGAGAATCAGGATTGAGCAAATAACAAATGAGTAGATATTATTAATTTTAATTTTTATTAATTTTTTATTTTTATAAAAATATTTTTACTTCGCTGTTTTTTATACAACGTGTAATTAATTTAACGCAATACCTGCAACTAGTTCATGCGGAATTGAGGGTACGATCGATTACGCTACTTTTAAATTTAGTTATTTTTATAAAGAAATTATCAGTGGCGTAACAATAGGTGGCAGAGCGGGCAGAATGCTACTGGCTCATGGCCCAAAGGGCTCCTGGCCTCGACCCCAGGGCCCTAAGCACACGAGACACCAAGAGTGAACTTGTGCCCCATCCGATGAGTTAGCAATGGGCCTCAGATGGTATGGTTACGCCACTGGAAATTATTATTGTATCGCGTCATATCTAAATGTCGAACGCAATCTGTACGTGCAGACGAATTTGATCTTTATTTTAGACGCAAAAGAGATAATAATATTTGCTCAATAGTGTGTGTACACTCGAGAGCAATGATTCGGAGTCACATTTGAGCTGTCAGAAGTTTTGCCTCATTTAAATAACACGTTGTATTTTTAGGCGATATAACCTTGAAAGATATTAATTGATGTTTGATGGAAGTAGGATTTTGTTGTCCATTTTAAATATAAAATAATAATAAGTTTACTAAAAAAAGAAGAGTTTTTTTGTTTGTTTAAACGCGTTAATCTCTGGAACTACAGTCGGATTAGAAAAAATATTTTATATTGGATAGAGTATTAATGGAGGAAGGTTATAGGTAACATCACGCTACGATCCTTCGGAGCAGAGCAGTTACTATAAACGCGTGGACGATTAGTGTAATATTCGCTGAGCAGTGGCGCAACAATAGGGCTGCAGAGCGGGCAAATAGCCACGCGGGCCCCCGGCTCGAGGGGGCCCCGGGCACCAAAGGCCCTGAGCACATGGGGCACTAATTACAAAATGTATTAATGAATTACCCACGGGCCTCAGAGGGTATATTTACGCCACTGTCGCTCAGCCTATTGTCGATAAGGATCAGTTTCAAACGACATGATTTTTTTTAGTAGTACACTAATGGATAGTTTTTATTCCCCGAAAAGAAGAGGTAAATAATAAGTTTAACGTGTGTATCTGTGCGTCTGTTTGTGGCATCATAGTTGGTAAACGTATGCACCGATTTTTATTTAGTTTTATTAGTTTGAAAGATAAGAGTGTTCTTAACTTCAATTCGAGTAATCTTTTCTAATCGTTCGAGGGATTTTCGAGTCGGGGTTATTTGAAATTTTTACTTATTTGAAATAATGAAATTGTTATCAAAAGACCACTAATTTACTTAGAACAATTGAGATTTCTATTTGTGTAGTTCTTGCATTGTTTTGAATACCTTTTACAGACTAAACATTAATCTTAAAAATCCTTTAAAACAAATTTTAAGTTTAAAAAATATTTTGTATTACGAAAAAATAAACAACAATCATATATGCGGTGCCTGACGCCGAAGTGACAGTTCGCTCCGCTCCTTGACAAAGGGCCCTTGTCGGGCATCCTCAAAATACACAAGTACGTACAGCCGTACATCTTCAATAAATCAAGGTATTATCACTTAACCTACTACGGAAAATGAAAAAGTACCTATTTAAATAGTTTTAATTGTTCATATTACAATTAATGAATGTTTAAAACATCACGCATTGTTCAAATCAAGTATAGGCACATACAAAACCACATCGTCGTTTAATATAATAACAATTACAATGTATTATTTACATTTTAATAAAGGTTCATTATATAATATTTACATTATTTTATTAATTTATTTAACGAATAGGCTATTTTAGCTTTTTAAACTCGTTGTTTAAATTAATTCCAAAAACCTCCATGACGCAAAATACGATTAACTTAATGGATGGAAAAAAAAGGAATTGTATTTTTACATTAACTATGATAATAATTATCGTAAGACAGGCTTCATTCTGATCATGTTCAAAACAAACTTTATAAACCCCCTAAAAACCATAAAACAACCAATTTAAAAAATCTGAATTTATCTTTTAAAATAAATCATTGTCATTCATATAATCATTTATTTATATTAATTAATTAATTAATATAAATAATAAAATAATTTAATTACTTATTAATAAGTAATTAATTATTATATTCAATGTATATTATTAAATCCGATTGGCTGACAGATAATGACTTAATTTTGTGGAGGTTTAACATACATACATATGTAGTTGAGTTTATGGTTGTAATATATTTTCTTTAAACTATATATATTATGTTTTTATTTAAAGTGATTTTTTTATTATGTATCTAATTTTTGTGAAATTTGTTGTGAGTTATCTTCCATAAGGCATAATGGCACTTAAAAGTTAATCATATTTACAACTTCTTTATAGAGTTGAAAATAAAACCAATTCTTAATAGTATTATCTATAAACTTGACAATAACCAACATTACAAACAATATTATCCAAATTCTGGAATGCCGAAATTTTGAAAAAAATATGTATACTTAAGTAATAAAAATTTCTAAAAAAATAATTTTGTTAAAAATAAATTTTGAGCACAAAAACATTGATCTTTTAAACTAAAACAATATTTACATAAATTTTATGTAAAGTGTAGTTGGGGAGTATTTTAGATGAAATATTTCTTAATACTTATGTGACGGTGCAGGGGTTCATACGAGCTCTACTTTTGGACCTAACAAATCTAGCTAATAATAATCTTCGAGAACACGGGATTGGGATATTAATTTTTGGGTGTTATTACTTAGTTTAAAATATTATATATTTTTACGATATTTACGGGACAATTGTCTGCAAAGAAACGAGGTTAAGGGCATCAGCAAATAAACGAATTCAAAAGTAAAAAAAAATCTTAAAAGTTAAGAGAAATTTCGAAAACCGATCAAGCTTAACCGAGAGTAGTGTGGTTTTACTTGCACTTAAAGGACGAAAACTTAAACCATCAACAAAGCTACTTTCATTTTTTTAACAAACTAGACCCCAAGTCAGGGGTCACGGTAAACTTGACAATCTTTGACTTAATTGATGCGTTGTAGTGTCTCTTACAACGCTTACGTTGCTCTCAATCATTTTCTATCTAATTCCTCCACCTGTAATGGTCACATTATCAATAAACACTTTTTTTCCTTTCTTGATCTTTAAACAGTCTAGAACCCATGAAGTGCAGTGCAGTCATTATTTGTTAAAATTACGGTGCATTGTGATGGGATGCAACTAATTACAAGATGCTTCGGAATGACATTTTAACCGAGATGTGATTCAGGCACATATGAGATCGAAATCGAATATACTTGAATTTCTATAGTACTATATGATTACTTCTTTATATTTTGTTCGCATTTATCATCTTAAATTTATATAATAAATTTACAGACAAATCAGCATCAGCAGCGTCTCTCTAGCCTTTTTCAATTAAGGGGTCAAAGTTTTAAAAACATTGACAAACACTGGTACAACAAAGGCAGAATAACAACAGGAGGAAATGCCACGTTGTAATCATGTGTCACAATTATGCGGAGATCCACAACAAGTACTCTATTGCTAATGGATAATAAATCTATAACGTCTAGAGCGTGTTGAATGACGAAACAAATATTGTTAATGACGTCATATTTTTGTGTATGCAGATTTATTTGCAAATATAAGTAAGTTAGTGTAAGTTTAGAGACACCGGTCCCCGTAAACACTAAGCTTAGTGCTATAACGCCTTATTGTATTATTTCATATATTAGTGAAATGTATTTTTGCGAATGCATTTCCCGGCATAGTTATAAATTCAATAATTGAGTGTAAATACCACGTTCATGAAATATAACATTTTTATTTATTTCAATATCTATCCGATTGTACAACCGTGTATTTTAGAACCATGCAAGTGAGTAACGTAAAATATGGCACTGATCAATGGTCAGCGGTTTTAAAAAATTTTCGAATTTATATATAAATATATTTTATGTTAAAAATGTTGCATAAAATAAATAATGAATATAATAATTATACTTAATACTAATGCTTAAAATGTAAAAAAACATTATTTTTATAAATGATATGGGTAGTTATCATGCATTTAGCAATAAGTGTGCAACAAATAAAATAATATGAAAATAAATTAATACAAAAATAAAATAAAAGCTATAAAAATTGAGCTATATGTCTCTAGATCTTCTAACTTTTCATACATTGACATAAAAACACTTATCCTATATAATCGAATTTCTATACAAACAGAATAAAATCAAAAGTAAACAAGAATGCCCTTATCGACATAGAGGTTTAAATTTTTTGTCGCAAGATGAAAGCTATCTTATAATATAAATAATTGACGTTTTATAAAAAAAACTGGCCGAAAAACTTATAAACTAATTATAAAAGTAGCATAAACTCTTAAGAGTGAAAAATAATATATTTAAAATATCACAAGCAACGTGGAATTCGTTTTAGTTTAATTTGGAATGCCAAAATTGAGCTACTGCAGTGTGTAATTTAGTTCGCCAAATAAATAATTTACTTTCCTAAACACTAAATTTAATAATCTAAGAATTTAAATATTAAATACATCAGTTTTGTATTACGAAACTGATTTTTTTTTAAATAAAGGGGCCTTCTTTCAAATACTTTACAAATAACATTTAATACGTGTATTTGTATGAATATTACGTTTGTATAGAAATTCGACATAGCGAGTACTAGAGCTACGATAAAATGGACTTTGTCCACACATACTCTTTCCGTACGATCCGACACTTTCTTACTTTAATACGCCCAGATCGCACATAGTTGAAACACATTTCACATTTTATTGATCAGTTTCAAAGCAATCGTGCACACCACCAATCATCGTTTTAAAAGTGGTATGACTATATCACAAACACACAATTTTGACATAATATTATATTTTGTATTTTATACTTTTTCTATTAAGATATACTTTTCTATTTGATAATTTCGAGATTTTATATAACTTACTTAACAATGGCAGTCATCTCGATGGATGAGTTATTTAAGAAACCAATTTATCTCCATAGATGAGTTACTTGACACTGTGGATGAGTTAACATTTGACCACCTTGTGGAAAAAATCAAATAAATTGACTTCAATAACGTATATAGCGTTATTAAATATAGCGTCATGTATTTCCACTCAGATAATTACTATTCTGCATAGAAGGTGTAGAATTATTTCAGTGACCTTGACCTTGAAACAACACTATAAAATAATGAGTTTTTCAAGACCAAGTTCTCAGATCTAAAAAAGTTGTACATTAAAATCTGCAACACGCTACTACAACATAACTACACCTTTTTGTCCCGCAATATATATGTAGCTATCACTGACACTCCTTGCTAACAAGTAACCGTAGATATCTATACAATACATACAACCTATGTTGTCGTTGCTTCATCTGAAATGAATCAGAGAAAAACAAAAGTTGAAAAAAAAAATTACAAAAAAAGTAAAAAATTAAAACACAATAACAAAACATAAATAAAAAATAATAAAGTGTCATGGCGCGTGTAGAAAGCGTTAATGTTTATCAACAAATTGTGTTGTAATGTTTTATGTTCAATATTATTGTAAATTGCGAAGTGAGGAAAGCCGAGGTTTTAACTGTTTTGAATGTGACATTTTCATAAACAAAGCACCCATGTATTACATTAGAATAAAGACGAAATGTTAATTGTAAAGGTTAGGAGGCATCCATTAATTACGTAAGCTCAAAATGGGGAAAGAAGGCGTCCAATATAATATCATCAAATCTTGTTTTTACTGAGGTTGACACAATTAAAAATGTCACGTCAACTTGAACAATATTAGTAAATTTAAAGGTATTATTTTTCAGATTTATGAAAATATATATACGATACGATAACAACTATATCGTAAATCTTTGAAGGGATACAGATTAAAAGAGAAACAGCTCACGTAATTTATGGATGCCCCCTTACGCTAAGCATAGTAATTTAAAAAAAAAACGAGCTTTTAGTATCTAGGAACTTATACTTCAGTAATGTACACGACAGACTAAAAGAAAACTAAAAATTACACCTTAAACGTTGAGAAATTAAGCTCACATTCGATTGTAGCATAAAACAAAAAATTGTCAGATGGTAGATTCTGTAACTATCCCTTCTTCAAATATCCTTAAAACTATTATTAGCACCATTCGTGCTTGTTATAGTATTAAAATTTTATAATGAGAGTAATTTACAAAGTTTTCATGCAAGGGTTTTGATACATAATTAAATTTAAAAAAAAATAACAAGTTTCGTTGTCAATGTGCATTTTAAAATAAAATCCCAAATAATATACACATTTTAAAGCTGAACAAATTTAAATCCACAGTAAAACAGAAACTATGCCTAAAGAGCTATTAAATTCAATGGTGGATTATATGGAAGATAAAAACGCTTGGGATTAAATTGTATTTTGGTTCCCAGGCTACTTCAAATACTTAATAGAAAAGTAATGTGAGCTAATTATGTTCCTCATCTTCAAACTTTTATGAGTATCTTTTATTTCTTTTGTTCCTTTAATGTTATCTTGTTTAGTTTTCAGTATTCATAATTTCATAGCTTAATTTTTGTTTATTTACTTTGAATTTTATTAACCTAATAGCGCACAAAAAAACAGTGAGTGCTGTAATACATTTCACTAAATATTCTATAACTATCTTGATAAGGGTTCGTCCATTAATCGGGTGATGTTTCTAGCAACTTTTCAATTGTTTTTTCCGAACCCCCTTTCCCCTCTTTCGAGCCTCACGTGATTAATGGACTTTCTCGAAGAGTGGCCGTGAGTTTGCCCGATTTTTTCTCACAAGACTCAACCATTTGGAAACGGGAGGTTATAGATTCTTACTATTAGCCACACGGTATTATTTGTTATTTATTGGTATAATAATTTAACTTTTATTAATCATCCCATTGTTGCGGTGACATTGTGTTGTTCTTTAATTTTTATTTCGAAATAAAAAGACGATTTCAAGAATTTTTTTTTGTGATTTTATGTAATGAAAATATTTGCCTTTGAAAAATATAAATATTAAAGATATAAATACGTACTATCCTGGAGGTAAATGTATTTAACACGAATTTTGGATTCCCATTAGATTGCACTAATTTTTTTAAAAATTCTGAACCCGGATATCGACAATAATTTCGTTAATTTCACTAGAAATTTTCCAATGTTATAATCATTCCTCAGCTTTGCCAACTTTTTTTAAATTTGGTAGAACCGAAATGCATTACAATTTAAGTATATGCACACCACTTCACCAGTATAAGTTCCTTAAAATTTAGACGCTAGGCGTTTTTAGTTACAACAGTTATGCGCTAGGCGTTTTTAGTTACAACAGTTATGCGCTAGGCGTTTTCAGTTACAACAGTTAGGCGCTAGGCGTTTTTAGTTACAACAGTTAGGCGCTAGGCGTTTTTACTAACAATAGTTACACGCTAGGCGATATTACTAATCTTACTGATCACTGGATACGACAATTGTATGTGTTAAATAAAATTAATTTATATGCGAGCTTATTAATAATGATGATTAAATGTATAACTCATGTTATGAAAGATATATTAATGAACTACCCCACAAATAAAAGCTCAATTCTTATTACGTTAGTAAGGACAATTTACACCGTGGAATCTCAATCATTGCTTTTACGGAAAGTATAAACTCAAACTATGATATAGAAACTTTCTACAGCATTGATTTTTTTTTAAATTTTGATTTCGTTTATGTAGAAATATTCTATATCATGGTCGGAGAACGTACTTTACGTAAAAACAAAAAATATAATATAACGCGGTGTATATTAATATAATTTTAAGATCAAATTATTTTCTTAATCAAATGAGATTCTTATGAGAATCGTTTTGCTGTGACAAAAAAGGCAAAGGAATATTTAGAAGGCTCGGATTTTACGGAAACAATCAGTTCGAGTTGCAGGTATGCGACCATCATCTCGAGCTATTGCTTCACTCCCCAGTCATTCCATATAAGCAATATCTCTTTTCTTCCATTGCCTTCCCTTCTTAGCAACTTTTTCTTTCAAGATACTCCCAATTTTGGCATCTTTAATTCCAAGTGGCTTGCTCATAATTGTACTTGGCAAAATGAAGATGTTTAATACATCTCTGCCTACCCCTCGGGTTGAGGCGTAAATATGTAAAAAAAGGCTAACCGAAAGATGGTACAGTTAGAAGCAGAAAAATTATGGCCATGTTACAGACAACTAAATATACAATTAAAAATAGAAAAATGTTTAGTTTCCTTATCCGATAATTTCATTTTATTTTCAAGCTAGGCGATTAATAATTTAGTAAAAAAAAAAAAATATATTATTTCTTTCGACGATGATTCTCTGATATCGACGCCAAATCACATTAGGTTTCGCGTCGAAAACAATTGTTCCATATCAGTAAGAAAAACTAAGAAAAGCAAATACTTATTTAAATAAATGAATTACTACTTACTATTACTTAAAATGAAATTAATTGCCTTAATTAATTATTAATTTTAAAGAAATATTAACAATGTTTGTCATGAGTTTTTGATTCTGTTCGCAATTAATTGTTATGTTGTAAAGTATAAAAAAAATTCAATAAGTAAAATCTAAAAAAAAACAAAATTTACAAAAATCATTCCATTTGAGATTATTCCTCTCTTAAGTCGTAAATAAGAATATAATGTTTACACCTAACTAAAATATTACGAGAAATAATGATATTACATTATTTTACGTAGTTTTTCGTGGACTAATTTATAAGTTTTCAGATCATACTTAGTTATTATGCGGTAGAGTGGGGGGGGGGTGCAGTCACTATTTATTTTTACTCAAAATAAAAACAAGCGCTCGCTCTAGAAATTATTCCTGTATCGCCGGGGGACTTTCAAATATTGAAACAACGGACACAAAGAACACCCACACTCGGGACAACTATTTAGGCATCATAACAATTTTTGTCCCGTGTGGGAATCGAACCCACTGCACTCTGCGTTGCAGTCCAGTGCAATCAAGAATATTATACACGACGACCGCAGATTACAAGAGATGTTATGTTTACCGAACGCGTACGCAGTAAAAACGCAAGTGTGAGAGAGTTCAAGTGTTTAGGACCAGTTTTAGAACTAAACACAAATACATGTTATAAGAAATATTTCATCCATTTTACTGTGTACTTAGGGTTGCCAACATTATTTTCGGCTAAAAATACTATTTTTATGCAAAAGGTATAAAAGTACAGTATTTTACAGAAAGATCAGGGAAATGTAAAAGGTGTTTTAGAAATTACTTTTTGCTAAAGTTAGCGATTTATTTTTTATTAATTTCTGTGTTACATGAGTAAAAAAATTGTTTCGTTTAACTGAAATATACTTTAGTTTCATTATATTTTAGTTTTGGATATTTTTTACGATTGGCAACCCTAAGTATAACCTTATCAATTAATTTATAACTACAATTAATTACAAGACTTGCAGAAGTTAATTTATAGAAAATAATTTGTCATAGAGGTATAAGAGATTATAATTAAACGGTAGTAATTCATATTATAAGAGAAAAGAAGACAAGAGAAATTATCAGACAATATAAGAAAAGGCACCACAGACTAACAAAAAGCCTTCATGAGCCAATATTTGATTTACATACGAATTACTCTCACCCTATTAAAGGTTAAAGAAAGGTATGGTCACACTTTTCCGTCGAGTTTTTTATGCGGACATTTGCGAACAAATCCGGACAAATACTGGGTATTAAATACTATGTCTTACAAAATATTAACTTTATCAGTCAATTTTCAACTCATCAATTTTTCAGTCTCAAAATAATACTTCTGTATAAAAAAAATCACGAATCTACCTACATTTAATTTTAAAGCAAATTTCGAGCACGCAGGAATGTAAATTTTGGAATTTTAAGTTTATATGTAGTAAGCTACATTTTTAAAAAAATTGTTATAAATTTAAAAAAAATATGTGTGGGCTTTAAAAAGCTGAACAGGTTCAGCATATATGTTGGCCTGTCATAGTATAAAATGTCAAGAAATAAATAACTTGATTTATATTACAAATAAGTCAATAAAATTAAACAAAACATAATGGTCGAACTTCGACCAGGCGATTTTTAGTATCGCCCAATCGATGTATACGACCCCCAAAATATGACCACACCTTTCTGTGACACCCTGTATAATTCATATGTATATGGCTACTCAACATTATTTTCTGCACACAATACAGCTAATATATTACAAACTTTGCTATACTAAATCAAGATAATAAAGAAATCAAGGTCATGGATTTCGGTTAACCGGTGAACTTCGGTAATTGTACCGAATTAGGGTAACATATCGGTACATATACATACATAAGTTAACAAACACTTTAGGATTTAGTGTACTTCTGTTGTATTTCTGTATCCGTGTATGTGTAATGTGTACTTAAAATTAAAAATAGACGAGAATATGGTACTCCTCTTTATGATAGTATTAGCTTGTTTAAAGTAATAAAATATTATTAGTAAGGCCCTACACACTATGTTAACACTTTAACAGTAAAGGACACGTATTGCCATTTCCACTAAATTAGGCGAAGACGCCTAGCGTGGTACCGCTTAGCAGCGACACGCTTACACTAACCTACTAGATAAATATATATATTTTATGTTTAGGATTATCGTTGCCTAAAGTTGAATTAATAAATAATATTGTGACGCTAGGCGTTAACCGATTAGTGTTGGTCTACATGGTACCGGTCAGTTCGGTTAAAATATGATTTTACAACTAATATAACGCTACACTAACACACTAATATTACTTAATCTATTGAGATTCAGTTCATTCGAGGATATTTCTTTTTAAAATATGATGTCAATGTACTTGTTTCTTGTTTGACAGATTCATTAAATTAAAAAAAAAACGACTGGTGTTTCTTTTTAAATTTGTACATCTCTACAGATTTTTTACGGAATTTACCGCTTTAAACCGATGCGACCGGTTACCAAAGCGTTCGGTTTAACCGAATTCTGACCAAACTACAATCGGTCATATAATAAAATCAGGGTAAATTATTTACATGTAACTACTACTAACGTATTGAACTTTTAACTGGACGTTTTGTCTACGACTATCTAACTAATCGACTAATGTCTGGTTAGGCGTTTAGGCGTAGTTTTTGGCTTTAGTCGGTCCCTCCTTACCTTGGTTAGTCGCATTCTTTCACATCTGAAAAAAGAGAGTTTATTTTTATATATACGTCGAGAAAGTAAAGGAGAATGACTGGTCCTGATATACGAGGGCCTAATAAGTTTTAATTTCAGTATATTCAGGCTAATCTTGACGACCTATGTTTTCTATTTTTTGAAGGGATTTTTGGGAGGAAGGTTCTATCCCGTTTAGGGCGATTATTTGTGTGTTTTTTTGTACACGTAAATATTTACAAAATAAGTATCTCAGTGTGTTCATGCGAGTTTTAGAACTTGCAGTTAAATTACTACAATTATTAGGTTTACGAATGAAATAAGACTTGGTTCTAGAATCCATTGTAAAATTCAAATTCTTTATTTATTTCCAAATAGGCCTTATAAATAAATTTATATAAGTGGTTGCACAAATGTACATTAATAATGAAAAATATGGTGTCTCCACTAAAATTATGTTCGTTTTAGGCTATTTCCAGCAATGTAGTTCAATTAAAACAATTAATAGGATTATGAATGAAAAAGGTTCCGTACCATCCAAACAGAATATCAAGGTCGAGCAAAAAAGCCAAAAAAAAAACACGTTTACAGTAGCCCCCTTTGAATTATTATTTATTTTAATTATTTGTTGTTATAGCGGTAACAGTGAAAATTTTAACTGTCTACCTATTACAGATCATGAGATACAGTCGCTGACAGACAGACGGACGGACGGACAGCAGAGGTTTAGTATTAGAGTCCTGTTGGTTACCTATCGGGTACAGAACTAATATGTCTATGTCGTACCTTGGTTTGTCACTAGATAGGGACAAACTTACACTACATCGAAAATCTTTTACTATACGATATTTCATGTTGATCGGGTGACTCACAATCTCAGTCACAGCGAATAATAGAATATTATAAAGTCAGGATATACTCACGTGTCAAGTACATGCTTTTTACTGAGCATTCTCTGCAGGTGTC
>OY982587.1:893284-1186324 GCA_963859945.1 Euplagia quadripunctaria
GACTGCGGTCATGTCAAAAGGCATAAAGGAGTGCAACATCCGAATATTTTCAGACAGTATGGCCGTCTTAAAGGCTCTGGAGGGCAACACCATGAACTCCGGTCTCATTTATGAATGCCATCAGCCTCTGCCAATGGGGTAATTCTGCAATGGATCAAAGGGCATAGTAATTCACTCGGGAACGACGCCGCCGATGAGCTGGTCAGGAAGGGATCTGTAACGTCAGTGGCAGGTCCAATTATACTACTGCCACTTCCCTTTAATCAAGTTCGCTCATGGGTAAGGCAACTGCTCAGTCTCAACCGACTCGACATCAGAATAGTTGTAGGAACAATTACGGGCCATTTAGCCTTAAACCGGCACCTATTCACCATCAGTGCTACAGACAGCCCTCTATGCAGAGGATGTCTCAACGCGGAGGAAACGGCCGCCCACGTTATTCTGGAGTACGAGGGAGTGGCCACACAACGAGCAAATATTCTCGCGGGTGCGAAATCGCTCCTAGAAGCCTGCGAACGTACCAGGAGGCTTCTGTGCTTCTGGAAGGAGCTGGGCTGGCTCAAATAGGCAGCCTGTCTGAACGCATAATGGACCGTATGAGTCTAAATGCGGAAACAGAGCCCTACACCAATACCAATAACAACATTCTAAACAACCTGTACCGATATTAATAATGCATGAGTATATGTGTGACGAAAGAAAACCTTTTAGACAATATGTGTGACTAAACTAGAGTGTCTCAATATGTGTGACAAAATGAGACATAATACGTACAATGAAGTAAATATAAAACAGTGTGACAATAAAATAATTTTACATACCAGTAATAAATATATCTTCTAAATGGAAATAATTAGTTTTTAACGCCGCATCGTACAACGCGCGGGCGGTATGCGCTGACAAAGCGTAGCCAGTTCCCGACAAGTACTTGGGGTACACTCGACCCCCGTACATATAGCGGGGACTGTACCTGGAAAATTAAAACATTTATATCAGAATTATGAACAGTATTGAGGGGCCCAGAGTTTAAAAGTTGCTCCAAGAGTGGTGGACTTAGATTCCAACACTTCGCGATATCTAGTGATCGACCAGGTATCCGGTTGTGGATTATTAGAAGGGTTTACCATAGAAATAAAAATACAACTATATGCATGTTTATGATCAGCAATTAATTTTAATTTTGTTGGCTTTGTGCAGATAAGGGCTCGTCCACTAATCACGTGACGCAACTTTTAACCCTCCTCCCCCCTGGTAATATGCGGTGAGGCTTAAGAGTAACTCTAAAAAATCACGTGCAATTTTTTTAGTACAAAGTATCTAAGAAAATTTCAGAATATAATATTTAAATACAGATATAATCTAATGCTGGAAAATTAAGCACCGTGATTAAAAATGTCCAGACAGACATTACCTACGGTTAAAATACAGGAATGGTGTAATCAGGTGAAAATCACAGACTTCTTGGCGACTGACAAACGGTCGTCGGGGAAATCGTTGCCTGCAATGGCGAGTCACGGTCACTGCTTTTTTTGGTTTATGTATCGCGCGTTCAACCATAAAATAAATACACGCGATATCTCACTACACCCTTGTGATATTTCGTGATTTTTTCGAGCCTTACGTGATTAATGGACGATCCCTAAGCCAAAAAACTACGCACGACTCAGAAGGATGGTACAACGCCATCAAACCAGATTCTTGAGACAAATTTTATAAGACATTATATTTATTTATATTTATGTTGCATATTGAGCAGTAGATTTGCAAAAATGGCATGAATTTAAGATTGCTGATTTCATAGTTTGTGTAGAATATTCTAGTACTAAAAGCAATGTGTAATTTAATACTGTATCCAACACAAAAATATTTTTTCAAATCCGGTTGATAGTTTCAGATATAAGCCCGTTTAAACATACGAACACTCAAAAACTCTTCAGCCTTATTATATTATTAGTATCAATGTTAAAAAAACAAGTCATTTTAGCAGTTAATTTTCTGACCTGAACGTCACGCGAACGCAGGTTTTCCGTCTCATCTATATTTAGACAGAAAAAACACAATAATTTGACCGCAAAATAATATTTCATTAGCTTATCTAAGCTAAGTTAATTAATACAAAGTAATAATGAGTCGTATTTATATTTTAGATTAACTGTAAAATATTTCAATTACATTTTCCTCAAAACGCACCTAAAGTGGTACAGTAGGTACTTATTTATTTATTTATTAATGCTTTATGCACAGATTGTACAAAGGCGGACTTAATGCCTAAGGCATTCTCTGCCAGTCAACCTTGGGGTGATGTGGAAATAAAAGTGGTAGGTGCAAAGATATGTTATAGAGAGGAAACAGAGAAAAGAGAGAGGAGAGATAATATTCCAAAGATAAGAATTCAAAAGTCTAATAATAATTTGGATTGATAAATCAAACCATAAACTAAATATACACATTAAGAACATCTACATCATATATACATATTATAAACATACATATACATACATATCAAGTCAGAGAGTTATGTTACTTATATAGGTAACTTAAAATTATATAATTACTAGCTTTTGAAACGTATTTTTCCATTCTTCGAGAACAGTACAAAAATGTGTTATTTGTCGTCATCTTAAGCACATAACGTCATATTTCAGCCATTTTACACAAAACCTTAATGAATACACCTTAATCTTCCTCGTGAATCACTCTGTCTATTGATGAAACTCCCTGTTATAAAGCATTTGACGCTCGTAAGGCATGTCTACACCAATGCGTTTTCTTTAACGGTATAGGGGGCAAACGAGCAGACGGGTCACGTGATAGTAAATGACTACCGCCGCCCAGGGGCACCTGCAACTCAAGAGTCACAAGTGCGTTGCCAGCCTTTAAGGTGGGAGTCGGGGAAGGAGGGAAGAGGGGTAGAGGAGGGGAGAGGGAAGGGTGAGGGCCTCCAATGCAATCATTGCTTCACTGCTGGTAATCTGTGAGGCCGTGGTATCACACCGGTCGAGCCGGCCCATACGTGCCGAAGCATGGCTCTCCCACGAAACGCTGTTAAATCACCGTGCGATATAGATCGTCAAATTTATTTTAAAACGTTATCTGACTATGAAAGGGAGTATTAGCAAGAATGTTTTGATATAAATTTGGGAAAAAATCCTTACTAATAACGTAAGTACTAGAAACCTATTATTTTTATCAATTTTCACCAGGCCAGTTGGTATAGTAGTTAGTGATCCTGGCTGCTGAGCCAGGGGTCGTGGGTTTAATTCCCACCCGAGACAAACAATTGTGTGATGAGCACTGGGTGCAATTTACCTATATAATAGAATGTATTTTATTTAGTAATAATATATATAAGTATTTTTATCAGCAGCCTGGTTCCATAGTACAGGCTCTGCCTAGTTTGGGATCAAACGCGTGTGAAGTATCTCAAGTATTATTATTTGATTAAGTGACAAATATTTCTAATAAATCTTACCATTTATTAGTAGAGTCTAGTACAGGTCTAGCTCCACATATGAGATCTCCAATCAGCATATACTCTTTCTCGTTCTTCCCTCTCGTTCTGTTATCGAAATCCTTCGATCTATTTCTCAGATTTTCCATAAGATTTGGCACATTGATGTACATATCATCGTCTGTTTTCAGAATGTAACGAACTAAAAAGATAATATTTTTTTAACCCACGTTGAAGCGTCACAAATAAATTCACTTACATATTTGTTTACAATGATAATTGTTGGGAGTTTTAAACAATGGTACTGGCAACACTGTTCATCCGGCGATGACAGATAGTTCAAATGGCGAGTTCGGACGTGCGATTGAATTGTAATTGGAGAATAAATTAACCCAACAGTGTTCACGTAAATATTTATTATACCTACTTCTATTGTAAAGTTTTGGTTTTCACTACATATTTCACTCCGTTTCTGAAAGGCTGCTCCAAATATTGTTCAACTAACAGAGTTATCAAGTTAACAGTGGTGTCAAATTTCGAGATATTATGTACTATAGAAGCCACTCAGAACGAAATACATGTTCCGTTTTTATTTGAATTAAAAAAAACTAAAAAGCGCTGCAGCGCTAAAACAATAACTTGTATGATATTGTCGAAAGTTTACGCGAATGTTACACATTGAAATAAAACTATTTTTAACGGATTCTATCGGGATCAGTGTGAATAGTAAAATAACACCAAATAAATCGCGATAGAATCCGTTAAAAATAGTTTTATTTCAATAATTTGTAGTCAAATCCTACAGTATTAACAAGCAGCGCTCGATCATTTTTGAGTTGTAGTTTTCTCGCGAGCGTAAGGTCCTACGCGCCGTGATTTTCATGGCGTTTACGCGTGTTGCCCAACGAACTGTTGGACTGATCTATTTGGCATTTGACATAAGATTTTGCGAAGATTTTTGAGAAAATATCCATCTAGATTTTATATTTATGGAATTCAGATGTAAAAACAAAATAATATTTTAACGATAATATAAAAAATGTTAATATTAATAATATGTCAATAAATATAACAATTTAAGTAATAATATAAATTACTGTTATGATACAATTATATACACAGAGCATTCTGGTGTTGACATAGACATTTCGGTAATAATTTATAGAAATTCAAGGTTGGTTACTAAGTGAGATTAATAAATTAGTAATTTAACTGTTAACTGATCCGGTGATCAAATCAAAGTGTTAATCATGCCATTCAGAAACGGGGTGTTAGTTAGATAAATATAGCATACAACCGCTGACAGCACGCAGTTACAGGTGACTTTAAACATACCCAAATTCCATGGTGGTACTGGGACTATGCTAACTCTTACCCACAGGGAGTTTTCTTCCTCGCAAAATTCGAAGAACCCTCGTCCTGTTCAGTTAACGGTCAGGGTTTTAAGTTGGCCTTTGACCAAACATATTGTAACCCGGCAACTACGGTGAAACGTGTGATAAACAAATAGTAATAAAAATAAACATACCACTATCATTGCAATTATTTGTAATCCATTTCAGCATCATAATAGATTTCAGAGTTAAATTATTATAAGAATCTATAAAACCTTCTTGAATAATATCTCCATACTTTTCAGACTCCTCCAAAATTTTATTCTGGATGGTAGAATCATTATTGTTACTTGGCAACCCTAACAGAAAAACTACCTTAAACTCTGGCTCAGTGTTGCTACTTCCTAAATTCTCCTTAACTTTTGGTAGATTTTCTTTTAAAGTTTTATCTCTTCTGAGTAAATTTAACACCTTTTCTAGGTCAATGTTGTCTTCATAACCGTTAGGTGGTATTTTCATAACATTACTATCATAATAATCATAACTGGGTATTTCAGTGTGATCCCCAAGTTCTTGATTCATATCGAATTCTGGCAACATTGAATTATCATCATCCTCAAATCTCTTTTCAGGTACATTTTCAGTCTTATCCTTAACCAAGTTATTTTGCAAGGCCTTAGCTAGTTCGGGCAATAGCTGGCTAAAGCTGGATATGTCTCTTTTATGTCTAACACTAGTATCATTCACGTTATCTAAATCACCTGATTCTGAATATAAATCATAACTAAAATTATAATTTTTATATTTTTGTTTGACAGCGTGGTATAATTTTGAAATTTCTAAATATTTTTTATAACTACCCCACGTTTCTCGTATGGCTAATCGGCTGTCGAAGTTGGTAGTTGATGAGCAAACTACTATAAGTAAAAATAGTTTGTTTTTAGTGTTTCTATGGCATACATCTTTTGGTTCTTGTATAATGGTTACATTGTTCGGTTGTACGTAGATTTTTGTGTCGCGGTTCGTGTGTTTTGACCAACCGACGACCAATTCTGAAAAAACAAATGTTATGGATGAACCAATACGTAAAACGTCTTCGACGCGGCAAAAAATATTATATAGGTTTATAATTTATATATTATAATAAACTTTTTACTTTTTTTTTTATTTTTTTTTTTCGTGTGGAAACCCCCACGGATCATCACCTCACCATGGCTATTGGTGAGGTGGTATGTCGGAATCGAACCGACTAAAACCACACAGTGTTCCGTAACAAGTGAGTCTATCGCAAGGGACTCGGGTATACCCTAGGAAGGAAGTCCCCGAGAACCCTAGCAGACTTTGGCCGCCCTCAAATAGAAGGCAGCCACACCAATGGTAGCGGAGGGCCTTTCCCTCCTTTCAATTTAGAGAGGCGCACGCGGAACACGTCGCGCCACCATCTCAGGCCTGCTTCTGCTAGAGTAACGGGCAGCCTCACCCGTTACCCCCAGGCCAGCGCTCATGGAGGCCGGAGATCATTCTGCGCTCTCCGGCGCCTGGTGCCTCTTCTTCGGGACGGGAGAGTACTAGTCCTCTCCCGTTCCAAACTTTTTACTTAACTGTAACTAATATAATGAACTTTTCTTATTTAAATTATTAGGATCTCAGATAGACTGTCCACCATTATATTAGAAAAAATAAAGTTTCAAGCCCCAACTAGATATCCTCCTATAACGCCCCTGCATCCTCCTCTTCGTAGAACAGCCCTAGGAGCCAGTTCCACAATTCCATAGCTATGTAAACTGCTCAACAGCTACAGCGATCTAGTCGATATTCATGCTGACTCGCTTAGCAAGTTCCGCAAAATCACACTTAGTCTTGTATGTGATTAATTTTAGATTTAATTTGATTTGATCCAGTTTGATGTATTTTAAATAATTTAATTTTGTATGGTTCAATTTTATACAATTCGAATTATTTTGAATTGATCCCATTTGATTTAGTTTAGTTGATTTGATTTAAATCGATTTCAGTTAAAATGATTTTACTTTGCTTTATTTTATTTTATATAATTATTATCTTCACATTTTTTTTAACCTACGTAACAGAAAGTAATAGTGCATGTGGTGCTTACCTGTTAGTGATTGTTACACTAAGCTAGCATAATATATATATATATATATATATATATATATATATATATATATATATATATATCACTGTATTCTATGTATCTACATATGTGTAAACAATTGAAGGTGAGACACAAAAAAAGAAATTACTATATCCCCATTTTGAACAAACGTAATTAATGGATGCCCCCTTTGTTTTATGAAAAACTAGCCAAACCTCGCAGTTTCTCATACGTTTATGGTCACTGCTCTGCTTCTAAAGGTCGTAGCGAGATGTTAATTAGCGTATAATCTTACTTAATGAATACTATATCCAATTCAGTTTTTTTTTAATTCGACTGGTAGTTTCAGAGATAGGCGCGTTTAAACAAACAAATATTCGTTAAAAACTCAGCTTAATTATAGACACCCTTACCTTTAGTCAACTGGTCACTGGCCTTATTATAAACAGGTATATACATAAGCACACAGAACAGTATCATGGCTGTGCAAAAAAGGAAGAACTTTGCTAAGACTGTGAGCGTCGATCTCTTCTCCCGCTCTTCCATTTTGGGGGCTGCATATGGCGTGTAGCGCCGGTACCTTTCATACCTGGAATATAAAAAAAATATAAACAACAGTACAATAGAATGTATGACTGAAGATTTTTGAAGATATACTTCTTTTGGCGCGTTAGGGAAAAATGTTGAGAGTAAATTTTTACGATGTGCGCGCACACCGTCATGAAAAACCTACACCCTGAAGTTAGCTAGTCAACATTTTAGGTTTTCAAAAAAAGTTACAACTTCACGATACTGATAAAAATGGTTATTACATATACTTTGAGAACGTTTGTAGAATATGAGGTTAGTTGACGGTATGTATTATTTTAAACGTTATTTAACTAGATAAAAGTATAACTTTTTTGCTACACACACACTTTTTTTTATAGAGTGGGCAATATGGTAGTTAAAATAGGGTTACCACTTCACCGTTAGCTCCGCTGAGGTGATGACCCGTGGGGGTTTTCACACGACAAAAAGGGTAATTAGGTAGGGTATATGACCTGGCCCTTGTCGTTAGTTAGTTAGTGAGTCGCACTGTTTGTTCTTTGATTGTTAATAATCTTAAAGCTAGCGAAGACAAAGCTGTTTATGCACTATCATTATTTTTTTATTACAAGTCGCGTTCGAATCAAAAGAAACTTGAAACTTGTTGAAGATTTGTTGAATGTATTATTTTCGTGCTAATTTGAACAAACTCAATTGCTTAGCGTGTAGAGTAGCTATTTCTTTAAAAGTCTTCAAAGAGTTAATTTTTAGGGTTCCGTACCCAAAGCGTAAAACGGGACCCTAGTACTAAGACTCCGCTGTGCGTCAGTCTGTCTATCCGTCTGTCACCAGGCTATATGCCAGGTGACTTGTGACTCTTGAGTTGCAGGTGCCCATGGGCGGCGGTAGTCATTTACCATCAGGTGACCCGTCTGCTCGTTTGCCCCCAATATCATAAAAAGAAATCCAGCGAAAGACGAATCCAACAACATATCATTCAACAAATCGAATCATCAGTTTAGTTGTTACGAGGAAACGTATTTTTTCGTCGGATAAAAAAGATGGGTATAAAAATAATTTGCTCTAAAGTCATCCCTGGCCGGGATGCAATGCAGTGTTTGCCATATGACGCACGAAATTATTTTAAGAACACTACAGTACTGTTGAATTTTTGTTTTTGATAATGACTACTTCACGTGCATATGAACAGCTTACGTGGGAGAGCCATGCTTCGGCACGTATGGGCCGGCTCGAGTCCGCTCGATACCACGGCCTCACAGAAAACCGGCCGTGAAACAATGCTTGCATTGCTTTTCGCCGCGTGAGTGAGGTTACCGGAGGCCCTAACCCTGCCCTTTCCCCTATTCCCGTCCTTCCCCGCTCCCCCCTCTCTTCCCCTCTAATCCCCCTCTCCCGTCTTCCCGCTCTTCCCCTATTTCCACCTTAAAGGGCGGCAACGCACTTGTGACTCTTGAGTTACACCTGTAACTGGGCACCTGCCCATGGGCGGCGGTAGTCATTTACCATCAGGTGACCCGTCTGCTCCTATACCATAAAAAAAAAAACAGTATAATAATAACTAGCAACACGCCAAGGCTTCGCGGGTAGCAGAGACATCTTCAACAATCATCATTATATTTCAATCAATTTGCACAAAACCTTAACAAATTTATATACCTAAACCTTCCTCATGACTCGCTCTATCTATTGGTGAAAACCGACGCCTCACACACGGCCGTCTGATATCTACCAAACTAGGAACGTCCTGTACTATGGTAACCTCACTGCTGATAAACACACTTACTAAATACATACATAATTATAGATAAATTAAACCATGGCAGAATAAAGCGAGAGCTACATTAGGCCAACGCACACGTCTAAGACGTGGTTGGTGTGCACCTAAAATCGATGCAACGCGTGTCGCGCGTTTTAAGCTGGTTTTCGACTCTGTTATCAGTTACTTAAAAATGAATTAATCGGACAGTGAATTTGAAGAAGATTGACTTTTTTTTTAATGGCTTTAAATCGCTTTAGAGTATTAAGGAAGGGAAGGAAGGAAAAAAATACGAAAATACAATAAAAGAAAAATACAGACGCGTGGGTTATTCCCTCCACCTAGGGCTGCCATTCGTCCGGGTTTCCCCAGATTTGTCCTAGTTTAGAGGGCGTCCGGGGAGCGTCCGGACGGGGCCGGCACAGAGTGTCCGGGTAAAACCCGGACACTCTGTGCCAAGGGACAATTATAATTATTAGATGAATTGTTAATATGCTAAAGATTTAAATGGAATCGCCGTTTTTTTAAGGTGTCCAGGATAGAATCTCGGTTTCACCCATGTGTCCGGATTTTTTTAAGTTTTTGTCCGGCGTCTGCAATTTAAGTGATGGCAGGCCTACCTCCACCATCCGACGAAAATCTGTAATCACTGGATCTGCGTCGCGTAGGGAACGTTGCGTGGCATGGCGTGGATCTAATGTAGCTCTACAAAACTAGTTGCCATATAAAATATATGGGGTCCACCGCGTCCAGATCGGCGTACGTGGCCCACGTCAGCCTAATGTAGCGCTACCTTAAATGATCGCGCTCATCACACAACCAACAGGACCCTGCTACTTGGCAATTAGGCCAACATTAAAGGTTCAACTTAATCCCACTAATATTATAAATGTGAAAGTTTGGATAGATGGATGTATGGATGGATGTTTGTTACTCTTTCACACAAAAACCACTGAACCGATTGCGATGAAACTTGGTATGTAGATAGCTAGAGACCTGGATTAACGCATAGGCTACTTTTTATCCCGATATTCCCACGGGATCGGGACTTACGTGGGTGAAACCGCGGGGCGCTGCTAGTAAATAATAAAAGGCAACGCAATAATTGTAGATAGATTAAAAATTAGAATAAAAAATATTAAATTAATAATTACAAATAAGTAACATTACGGGCCTGTTGGTCTAAGGATTAGTGTTCCTGAATGCTGAGCCAAAGATAGTGAGTTCGATTCCCACCCAGAACAAATAATTGTGTGATGAGCACGATACTTTTTTCTGTGTCTGGTTGTAATTTATCTATAATATGTATGTATTTAGAAATATATAAGTATGTTTATCAGCAGTCTGGTTACCATAGTACAGGCTCTGCTTAGTTTGGGATCAGATAGGTGTCTTTATTTAAAAAAAAATATAATTACAAATAAGTAATATTATACAGCGTGTAAGTTTGAGCTGCGCGAAAAACTTCCAAAAAATTCTTTCTATGTATTCTTATCACAATACAAAACTCAGTTCATCAAAAAATGCGAGATTAAGGATTTATAGTCATTAGTTTCATTTGGCGCTACGCAATGTACGCGGTTTTCTTTTTGTGCGGTACGGTGAATGACCTTAAACGTACGGCGCCGTCGAAGCAGCTAATTGCATAAATGTTGTTTAATTGATTACATTGCAGTTTTTGACCGTATGGGGTATTTTTTTTTTTGGTAAAATGTTCTGTTTATTCATTGTGATATCACTTGTAACCAAAAAAAAATTAAAATTATAAAAAAAGATATGAATTTTTCGTCTCAGAATGATGGCCTGAATACACTATTTCAATATTCGGTACGGTGTTTCTTATCCCTGTATAGCTGAAATGTCTGTTTATTAATTTGAACGCGCAAATTGCAAGCTTGACCAGTTCGTTTTGTAATGTTATTTCTTTGTTAGATAACCTGTTCATCACGCATACTGAACAGCGATACTATACAGTGGCCATGAACGCAAGTAAAAAGTTATTGGCACAGTTAATCACAAAGAAAAACAATAATACCGTTTAGGATGTTCTAACAGTGACCAGTGAGTCAAAAAAAAACAGATCATTTTTTAAAAGACTTCAAAAAAGGAGGTTCTCAATTAGACTGCATACATATTTTTTTTTTATGTTTGTTACCTCAGAACTTTCGACTGGGTGAACCGATTATGGTCCAGTTCTGACAATGGCATCCATGTGAAAACATGTGCTCACAGTGACACACACGTGACTGGCTGTGAAAAACCTTCTACCTTACGATCTCGACGACGGAGGTCGTGCATCGCTGAGTCAGTCAGCCTGTGACCACGGCCAGTGCAACCTGGTCGAAACGTCAGGCAATTCAGAGGTATGTAATACCTTTTCGTGATCGCGTTAATTCCCGTTTAAATACATAATTATATCATGGAACGCGAAAGTTTAAAAGTTAGTAAATTTTAACCTACTTCTAATTGTCGTATCGAAATGTAAATTTGTGGGTGTGGGTATATGTAGTTTGGATGACAATACTATAATTTGACATCTTAAAGCTGGTTATGGAGCCAGGAGGTTGGATAGTGGAACTCTTCAGTAGCTACTAGTGAACCCCTCGAGTTGGGGCTCATATGACTCGTTTTGACGAGTCCAACAGATTGAGCTTGGTAACAATGGTGTGATGATGAAGCCAGGAGGTGGATGGTGGAAATCTTTTACTTTTTAATTCGATTCGCGTGAACGTAAACGCGAAAAACGTGTTTTTTTAAGTCTTACTAAATTATATTTATTTATTAAAACTTTATGTACAAAAATGTACAATGACGGAGTTAATGCCGTAGGCAATATCTACCAGTACCCTAGGGTGGTCAGAAATGGGTGAAGTAGGTGCACTAAATTTATATTATAAACTTTGGAACAAATGAAAGAAAAAAAAATACTAAAACAAAAGAAACGAGGAGTAAGACACGGGAATATACAAATATACACACATACGTTTACATACAAAGATAAATACATACATAAAAAGATACATACATAAATACTTACAGATTATAATATATAAAGGTATTAATGTTGTGATGACCCTGCTAAATTTTGAGAGAGGAGAGCTCGTACCTTCGCCTTGAACGAAAGGCGACTGGGTGCTATTCTCACTTCCTGAGGAAAAGCTTTCCAGAGGAGAACAGATTGAATGAAGAATAGACACGCGCAGAAGTATGAGAGCCCCTCTCACATAACAGAAGAAGATTATTTGTAAAACGGAAAGGTCTGTTTTGCTTGGAACACAGGAACTGGAAGGAGGATGTAATGTATCCTTACTAATCCTTACTAATATTATAAATGCGAAAGTAACTCTGTCTGTCTATCGCCCTTTCACGCCAAAACTACTGAACCGATTTAAATGAAATTTGGTACACAGATAGTCTAAAGCCTGAGAAAGGACATAGGCTACTTTTTGATGCGAAAAAAGTTGTGTAAGGGGTTGAAAGGTGGGGATGAAAAGTTGTATGAAAGTATCGTCATATTTAGAGCTAGAAGTTTGAAACTTATTTTTTAGGCTGTTAATTCGAAATAAATACACTATTCCACGCGGAGGAAGTCGCGGGCACAGTTATATATAATAATTTAATTTTTGTAATTACCCTGGCCAAAAGTCCATTTTTTGTGACAACACTACACACTTCGTTCAAACTGTAAATAGTTGTGTGTCCAATAAATATATCGATTTGAAGTAATGTATTATTTTGTTTTTTATTGACATTACATATATCGTAGTTGTTATCTATGTAATTATTTTTTGTAGCCATGTATTCGTAATTGGTGCCCTTGGCATGCCTACGAGCTTCCACGTAATATATTTGTAAGTACTTTAAATATTAAATAAACGGAGTAAAGACTAGTCTGCGACGGCTCATTCGATACAGAATAACATTCTGAGAAAGACGTTTTATTTTTTCTACATATAAAAATAGCAATTTTTATAAACAAAAATCTAAAAAAATAGTACGACCTCAGAATTTTCTTGATTACATGAGAACGGTAAGTGCTAGCGCTAATCAGCAATAAGATCCTTAAAGAGGAGAAAATTTCCTAAAAAGTGTCTTGACGCTCGGAACTCAAGGTTTATAATTAATAATTTTTATCCGCCGTTGAAAATTTTTGGGTTTTGCGCGGCCGTTAGCGCGTTACTGCTCGAGAGAGTATGACCCAAAAAAAAAATTTTTGAGTTTAAAATATTAATTTAAAAAAAATGTGGTGAAATCAGTTTTATTTTGTTTTTATTTTAAAAGACAACTCCTGTGTCGCGGGGGCTTTACAAACATAGAAACAACGGACACAAAGAACACCCAGACTCAGGTGGGAATCGAACCCACGACCTATAAGCATAGCGGTCAGGGTCACTAACCACTAGACCAACAGGCCAGCCAAATCTATATATTAATACGTGAAGCGAAAACTTTGGATCCCTTTTTACGAAAATTGGGCTCACGGAGGAGTATGAAATTTCGCACACTTATAGTTTATACAGAGAAGTGACGAATGCTAAAATTTTTGCTACAAAGTTAAAAGAAAAAGCAAAAACGGGTACATACAGCTATGAGTGTCCAGTATATATTTTGACCTGTCATGGTACAAAAGTCTATACAATGATAGTTCAAGTAATATTGGCCAATGAAATAAACCATGGTCGAAATTCGACCACCACGCGATCTCTAGTTAGAGTAAAAACCCGTGGGAATTTTTTTTTATCAAATTGTTATCCCATTGTTAGTTAATACATTTTTCCCAATGTTCTATAAATATAAAATTCAACATAACAGTTTAAATAATTATGCTAAAAATCTAAAACTTTTTTCTACACTTTCTTATAAGTACTTAATGAAATCATAATGAAAATATTTACACGTTGTTTTTTTTTTTATGGTGTAGGAGGTAAACGAGCAGACGGGTCACCTGATGGTAAATGACTACCGCCGCCCATGGGCATCTGCAACTCGAGAGTCACAAGTGCGTTGCCGGACTTTAAGGTAGGAGGAGTAGGGGAAACGTGGAAGAGGGGTAGAAGAGGGAAGAGGAGGGGAGAGGAGGGGGGAGGGGAGAGGAGGGGGGAGGGGAGAGGAGGGGGAAGGAGAGGGGGGGTAAGGGCCTCCGGTAACCTCACTCAAGCCGTAGTGTCACTCCGGCCGAGCCGGCCCATACGTGCCGAAGCATGGCTCTCCAACGATACTAACTAATAATTCGCCTGTAATTTTCTGTCTTTACTAACGATTTTTCGCAGATATTACACTTCTCGACTAGACTAAATCATAGGCTTAGAGGAGGTCCACTCAATTCTGATGTGTAACCTTGGTTTTTTTTTTTAAAAAGACACCCGCATTTAGAATATTCCTGTGTCGCGGGAGCTTCACAAACATTCAAACAACGGACACAAAGAACACCCAGACTCGGGACAACTATTTGTGGATCATACAAATTTTTTCCCGTTTGGGATTTGAAACACGGCGTAATGGCGAGGTGACCACTTAAACCATTGCGCCATGCGTGCAGTCAAATTATTGGCACAGCTAATTGAGTGGACTTGCTCAATCTATAGGTATGACAACGCAGCAATAGGGTATATCCTTATATCGGTGGGGAATTTTAAATTTATTATTAACAAGCACAAAAAAAACCCAGGTACACAACGACTATTTGTATTACATAGAATTACTATTATTATTAAAACCAGTAAACAATGTAATAACTTTAGATGGTATGTATGTGAACTATAGGGGCGATAACGAATTATTATCGTTGGGCATTATAAAGTTATAATTAACAGGCAAAAGGCAAACCCAGATACACAATAAAATTTTGTATTACATAAAATTACTATTATTATTAAAACCAGTAAACAATGTAATAACTTTAGATGGTATGTATGTGAACTATAGGGGCGATAACGAATTATTATCGTTGGGCATTATAAAGTTATAATTAACAGGCAAAAGGCAAACCCAGATACACAATAAATAGTATTTCATAAAATTACTATTATTATTAAAACCAGTAACCAATGTAATTAATAACTTTAGATTGGTATGTATGTGAACTATAGAGGTGATAAAGAATTATTATAAAGTTATAATTAGCAGGCACAAAGTAAACCCAGGTACACAACAACCACGGCCAGTGCAACCTGGTCGAAACGTCAGGCAATTCAGAGGTATGTAATACCTTATTAATTCCCGTATAAATACATAATTTTAAAATTTTAAAGTGGGAGAGCCATATGCTTCGGCACGTATGGGCCGGCTGGACTGGAGTGATACCACGACCTCACAGAAAACCGGCAGTGAAGCAATGTTTGCATTGCTTTTCGCCGAGTGAGTGAGGCAACGCACTTGTGACTCTTGATTTGCAGGTGCCCATGGGCGGCGGTACTCATTTACCATTGGGTGACCCGTCTGCTCGTTTGCCCCCTATATCGTGAAAAAAAACAATATACAATGTAATAACTTTAAATAGGTACGTATGTGAAGTATAGGGGTGATAACGAATTATAACGATTTATATTGTGGCTTATGTGTGCAACAGAGCTCAATTTCGCTTGCAATAATGATAGCTAATGCGTGTTATCAATAGAATGTAACGAAATTATAGGGGCTCTTCTGTTTTTTAAGTCAGGGCCAGTATCACTTGATCTGCCATAATATAAGACTTTTCGTATATTACAGGTCAACACATATATACTGGTGTCTTTTTTTATTATTGTCTGTTGGTAGTCGTTTTCACATCGTTTACAACCTACTCATGACGATTCCAGAAAAAAAATACCGTTTTAGAACCTTGGTTAATTGTGTCATTTAAAAAAAAAGCTTGCAATAGTAGTGCCCATACATTTTTTTTTACACCACGATGAGTGAAATTGGACTGAAAATAAAAATCATTCAAAATTTTAGGGAAAAAAATTATTTTAATTGATTTTTGTGTAAAAACTACAGGCATTCTGAGATTTTTAAGAGTTTTGGTGGAGAGCAGTGCCACGTAGGTTGCCCTTTCAAAAAAAAAAACCGGAAATATTTAATAAATTGTGGTCATAGTGGTTAAAAATATCATAAGGGATGTCAATTTTAATGGATTTTCAAAGTTCTTTCTGTAATTAAAAAAGGATTGAGATTTATATATTTTTTCGAGTAGTCATGAGCAGGTCCACCCTCTGGTGCCCGCTTATCGTTGAATTTTGGTACACGTTGTAAAGAAAAATTAAATTCATATTACTAAAACTCGTCACTAGGTACTAAACAAAAAAGGGATAAAGACAAATTGACAAACAGGAGAAAATAATTCTTAACTGTTTTGGCTTGCCTATTTATAAATAAACTAGCAGCGTCCCGCGGTTTCACCTGCTTAAGTCCCGATCCCGTGGGAATATCGGGATAAAAAGCCTATGCGTTAATCCAGGTCTCCAGCTATCTACATACCAAATTTCATCCCAATCGGTTTAGTGGTTTTTGCGTGAAAGAGTAACAAACATCCATCCATCCTAACTTTCACATTTATAATATTAGTGGGATGTTCTGCATATTTCGCCTAAACAAATATCTTTTTTTACGTGTGAAAACACCCACTTGTACCGCAGCAGGTACCGATTGCATGATGACGTGGTTATGTCGGAGTCGAACCGATAAAAACCACACGATTTGCGTCACTATAGTCTATACAAACAAATACCTAACAATTCAGTTCCTAATTCCTTAAGAATACAATATAAATATACATTGAAAAGGAAAATACAACAGGTAGTCAAAGTCCGATGTCCATTTCATGTAATTCATGCACACGTAAAAATGCTCATGTCAATGGGTCATTTTAAAAATAATCAGAGATCGCCTATTGGTCGAAATTCGACCATAATTCGGTACGTATAGGCCGGCTCGACTCCCCGTCATGGAGGATTGGCTAGAGAGGCGACATGGCAGCCTCTCCTACCGTCTGACGCAGGTACTCACCGGACACGGCTGCTTCGGTAAGTATCTGTGTCGTATAGGACGGGAGCCAACGTCTGCGTGCCACCACTGCGGAGGCTGTCGTGAGGACATTGCACTCCACACATTAGTGGAGTGTTCAGCGTGGGTGCAGCAGCGCCTCAACCTCGCGACGGCTATCGGTGGGGGAAGCCTTTCGCTGGAGACCATGGAATTCCGCTGCCTCATTTTGCGAGGAGGTGATGTTGGCTAAAGAGGCGGCGGAAAGGGTACGGGAGAGGACGAGTACTCTCCCGTCCCGCAGAAGACGCACCAGGCGCCGGAGAGTGCAGAACGATCTCCGGCCTCCATGAGCGCTGGCCTGGGGGTAACGGGCTGTCCGTTACCCTAGCAGAAGCAGGCCTGAGAAGGTGGCGCGACGAGTTCCGCGTGCGCCTCTCTAAACCGGACGGGGGCAAGGCCCCCGTACTCTATGGTGTGGCCGCCTGCTGACCAAGAGGCGGTCAAGGTCTGCAGGAATTCCCGGAGCCTTCCTTCTTAGGGTATTCCCGGTGCAATAGGCCCACTTGTGACGGAACACCGTGTGGTCTTAGTCGGTTCGATTCCGACATACCACTTCACCATTAGCTCAGGTTAGGTGATGACCCGAGGGGGCTTCCACAAGAAAAAAAAAAGAAACAGGCCGGCTCGACTCCGCTCAATACCACGGCCTCACAGAAAACCGGCAGTAAAGCCGGGTTATACGTTATAGGTTACCGGAAGCCCTAACCCTTCTCTCTTCCTTATTCCCGTCCTTCCCCTCTTCCCCCCTCCCCCTCTTCTCCTACTCCCACCTTAAAGGGCGGCAACGCACTTGTGACTCTCGAGTTACAGGTGCGCATGGGCGGCGGTAGTCATTTACCATCAGGTGACCTGTCTGCTCGTTTGTCCCATATACCAAAAAAGAAAAACATTTATTAAGTATTGAATGTTTTGGTTTATTTCAATAACCAGTATAACTTATACAGTCATTGCATAGACTTTCCTAACATGACAGGTCAACATTTATACTGGATACCTTCAGCTTGTTGTAGTAGTTACTACATAATTTAGATAGAAAAAAAAATATCTAAAAAAAACTGTAAAAAAAATATTTTTTTAAAAATATGTCTTGCTCATCCTACCTAATTGGTTCGAATTAACAGCTATGACATCACAATATGGCGCCAAATCAGTCCTATTCTTAATTGAATCGCATAGTACTAATTTTTCTGTCAAATTTTTTTTTTACAAAAGGTTTAATTAAATAGCACCCCTATCTTCAACTAAATAAAGTTCAATACCTATTGCTACCTATACCTATTCAGTACATTAAATAGGGAATTAACGCGATCACGAAAAGTTATTACATACCTACATACGTACATACATGAGTCAGCCTGTGACCACGGCCAGTGCAACCTGGTCGAAACGTCAGGCAATTCAGAGGTATGTAATACCTTTTCGTGATTGCGTTAATACCCGTAAACACGTAAATAATATTATATCATGGAATGCGAAAGTTTAAAAATTAAATAAAATTGTAGTGTGTAGTTTAAACACTGTTGAGGTCGATCGGGAGATCTCGCGACGACGCTATGGATGTTATTAACCCGCTTTCAGTGTACGATCTAGTTTATCAGTATATTATTTCTCAAATTGGAGCCGACAAATAAAAAACGTGCAAAATTAAAACCGTAATAAGGCAGACTGTTTTTCTGCTCTCGTAGTCACCAGAGCTTTATGGAAGAAGCAAATAATCCATGAGAGAAGAAAATTCTGACTCTATTTTATAAATGAGTAGAAATTGTATCACCTGTTAGACAGTATTGGGCTGTCATCACTGTCTCGTCCAGAAGGGTACAGTCGGTCATCATCGTAAAGGTGTTTGTCATCATCCATATGTATTACACTGTAACAAAAGAAAATAACATTTAGAGAGAAGCACATACTTATATATTTTATAGTGTCAGACGTCACACGACGGCAGGACGCTTTACTCCTTGTTAAAATCTTTTTAACAAAAAATTAAACCGATGAAAAGAACCAAAAAGCAAAAACTAAATAAACCTTTAAGTCTTAAGTTTTGAGCTTATTTACATAAATTATCAAATTTTGACTGGCCTGTTGGTCTAGTGGTTAGTGACCCTGACTGCTAAGCCAGAGGTTCGATTCCCACCCAGGACAAATAATTGTGTGATGAGCACGATAATTTGTTCTGTGTCTGGGTGTAATTTATCTATAATATGTGTGTATTTAGAAATATATAAGTATGTTTATCAACAGTCTGGTTACCATAGTACAGGCTCTGCCTAGTTTGGGATCAGACAGCTGTGTTAAAATAGATATATATTTATATATAAACTTATTTTGAGTCGACGCCAAATAATAGACCCTTGAGGTATACCCTACCTAACAAAACAAGAATATTAGTTAAGATATACGGTATTACTCACGTGTATATTTCGGGATGCCCGACTAGTTTCGGACCCGACGGGAGCCCTTTATCATGGGGTGAGGCGTCCTGCCGCGCCGGTTGCAGGTGCCAGACGCCTGGCATACACGTGAGTAATACCGTATATCTTAACTAATATGAATACCAATCACGAAAGTGTTTATTCGAGTATATAAAAAGAATAATCAAAATCGATTCTTAAATACCAGAGAGAGGGCTGAAGACACATTTTTTTTTATGGTATAGGGGGCAAACGAGCAGTCGGGTCACCTGATGGTAAATGACTACCGCCGCCCAATGGCACCTGCAACTCAATAGCCACAAGTGCGTTGCCGCCCTTTAAGGTGGGAGTTGGGGAAGAGGGGAGGTTAGAGGGGAGGAGAGGGGAAGGACGGGAATAGGGGAGAGGGGGGAGAGGGGAAGGGTTAGGGCCTCCGGTAACCTCATTCACGCAGTGAAAAGCAATGCAATGCTTAACTGCCGGTTTTCTGTGACGCCGTGGTATGACTGGTCGAGCGGGCCCACGAACAATACATAAAAAAAAATATATAGATATACGATCAAACGATGAGAACTTCCTTTTTTTTCATCGGTTAAAAAGGGCCCCCGTCGGGTCGAAAAAAAGTCGGGAATCCCCGAAATACAGACGTGTAATCTATACTAATATAAATTAAATATAAATTTGAAGATTTTTTTTTGTTTGATCGTTTGTTTACACGCGCTTATCTCTGAAAATATCAGTCGTATTCGAAAAAAATATTTTTGTATTATATAGAGTATTCATTGAGAAGGACTACTTGTATATATTGCGTTCAAGAAAAAAAAAAATTTTTGACTTCGATCCCAAACTACTCGATTTCCACAGTTTCACCTGCGTTTATGGTGACGGCTCCGTTCTTAAGGGTAACAGCGTGATGTTACATAACCTATAACCTGCCTCAATGAATACTCCATACAATACAAAAATAATTATTCAAATCTGACAGTAAGTTCCAGAGATTAACGCGTTTAAACAATAAAAAAAAACTGTCAAGTCGTAGGACTGCACGTCAGAAGGGAAAACATAACTGACACATCTGTTATCTGAGCGTGACAGTCACGCGAGTTCAGTGCTTTTTCCCCATACCAAAAGTGCCCAACGTGCCTAAAAAAATTTTCACTTCAAAAAATGTTAATAAGTAATTATTATTGTGAGGTGCCGATCAGAACTGTTCCTTGTTGAAGAAAGTGATGCCATCTACTAGTGACATCCATCAAACTGACGTACGTTCGGACGAAATTTTGAATAAATTTTCGCTATTGAGCACTATAGGCGTTATAAATTTTCACCTTAATTACAATTATGTTTTTGTTTATTTTACCATATGAATTGCACACACAATAAGTACTTTATTGAACTAATTATATTTTTAAAGATTAATTAATAAGGAGCTGACATAACTCAATGTTTAGATTAGCGTTCTCTAGTGGATCTACATATGTACTATTAGCGTGACAGTCAGTTCAGTGCTTTTTCCCCATAGCAAAAGTGCCCAAATGTGCCTAAAGTAGTTTTCACTTCAAAAACTGTTAAGCATTTTATATGAACACTAGCAACCCGCCCCGGCTTCGCACGGGTACAAATTATACCCTAAACCTTCCTCATGAATCACTCTGTCCATTGGTGAAAACCGCATGAAAATCCGTTCAGTAGTTTTTCCGTTTATCGCGAACAGACAGACAGACGCGGCGGGGGACTTTGTTTTATAATATGTAGTGATAGATACATTTTATTTCAGACCTACCCCGATATAAAACAGTAATAGCCCTTGTTTGTACAATAATTGGTCTACCATTGATTCATCTCAGTACATCAATTGTCATATGAATGTATTAATAAGACTGATCAATGGGAAGGACATCGACAATCAATCCATCTTCAATTGATCGTAATGTAATTTTTGACCTGCGAGATAACCTACTATTATATTATATCTATTGTACTGTAGTTTCCTTCATATCAAAGTATACTTATAACTAGACTTCTAGAGCTCAATCTAGAATAATATACAGCCATTATCATAACTAATCTATATATTAATACGTGAAGCGAAAACTTTGGATCCCTTTTTACGAAAATTGGGCGGACAGAGTATGAAATTTCGCACACTTATAGTTTATACAGAGAAGAAGTGACGAATGCTAAAATTTTTGAACAATATTTGTTACAAAGTTAAAAAAAAAATGCAAAAACGGGTACATACAGCTGTATGTATCCGTTTTTGCATTCATAGCTATGAGTGTCCAGTATATATTTTCACCTGTCATGGTACAAAAGTCTATACAATGACAGGTCAAGTAATATTGGCCAATGAAATAAACCATGGTCGAAATTCGACCACCACGCGATAGTATTAATAATTCTTTCAAAAAAAACCGATTTTAACAAAAAAAAAACTATTCCATAAAAGACATATGGTTTTCTCATGGATGCCATTGTCAGAACTGGACCAAATTGAAATGGGACCACACGGGAACCACGCAAATAAAAAATCATCAAAATCGGTTCACCCAGTCGAAAGTTCTGAGGTAACAAACAGAAAAAAAAATACATACAGTCGAATTGAGAACCTCCTCCTTTTTTGAAGTCGGTTAAAAATGCGAATGTGACTTGTTTGTTTGTAACGCTTCCAACGCCTTAACTACTCGGCCGACCATCAGGCAATTGTGCAGTTAAAGAAGTTTAAGTAAGGAATAAAATATTTGTATGTTATTTTTGTATCGTAGGCAAATTTTACAGAAACATAGAACAGTTGCTGCAAACAACAAAATGGAAGAAAATTACAGAAGCAGATTGCAGCCTATGGTTGAAACGGAAAATCGTCAGATATTATCGTAAGATTAATATTGGTAGCGGTGAAAGTGATCCTACTAGTGACTGCTGATAAACATAATTATATATTTCTAAATACATACATATTACAGATAAATTACACCCAGACACAGAACAAATGATCATGCTCATCACACAATTATTTGTCCTGGGTGGGAATCGAACCCACGACCTCTGGCTCAGCAGTCAGGGTCACTAGCCACTAGACCAACATGCCAGTCGTATTCATAAAGTTTCTTACCATTTCGCGAATTTCTTACTCCCAACGCAAAAAGGAGGAGTGTTATAAGTTTAACGTGTGAATTTGTGACATCATAGCTCCTAAACTTTTGCAATTCACTTGGTTGTTGTTTGTGTTGCAATAAAAAACGCAATTGAGGCGCCCCTAGACCAGTTTTTTTTTCTGGTCAGGATTTACTTGATTTTTTACCAAAAAGATAACGTACTGTCATGGCCCTTTTTACGTGGGAGAGCCATGCTTCGGCACGTATGGGCCGGCTCGACTCCGCTCGATACCACGGCCTCACAGAAAACCAGCCGTGAAACAATGATTTCATTGCTTTTCGCCGCGTGAGTGAGGTTACCGGAGGCCCTAACCATACCCTTTCCCCTCTCCCGTCTTCCCGCTCTTCTCCTATTCCCACCTTAAAGGGCGGCAACGCACTTGTGACTCTCGAATTACAGGTGCCCATGGGCGGCGGTAGTCATTTACCATCAGGTAACCCGTCTGCTCGTTTGCCCTCTAACATAAAAAAAATAATGGAGGCTTGTCTTTCTCATATTTGTAGAACAGATTAAAAAAAATTAAAATTTTTGAAATTAATTATAGGTACAATTTAATTTCTCACTAAACTAACTGATTGCCTATTGCATCTAAACTATCCTATTTTCTTTTTTGGTCATTACATTCATATAGTAAAATACCCTATTACCATAGGGCCATATGCTCGACCACGGACAGGGTCGGATGGCTGTGGAGGCTTAGTTGGTACTCGAATAATAAACCTCTACCTTTAACTGTCGGAGAGCCATGCTTCGGCACGTATGGGCCGGCTCGACCCATCCGCTCCTCTCCCCTCTAACCCTACTCCCACCCTAAAGGCCGGCAACGCACTTGTGACTCTTGAGTTGTAGGTGCCCATGGGCGGCGGTAGTCATTTACCATCAGGTGACCCGTCTGTTCGTTTGCCCCCTATCACATAAAATAAATAAATAAAAATAAAATACCTCTATAAAAAAGCCATATAAATTCCAATATTCATATTTATCGATCAAATGGTGTCGAAATTTTTTATCATTTACACAGAAATAACCACACATTACAAAAATGTCCCGATAACAGCGAAACGGTAACAGTGGCAATGCTTGTATTATTTACAGCGATAATAAATATCGCCAGTCTTTTGTTGCATACATTTTATATTTTCAATGCATTCCTGGTATGTATTGTAACCATTGGCTTTACAGCCAACCGGACGTTTCATTACTACTCGCTATACCTTGAGTTCCTAACCGACAGTTCAATTCCACAGGTGGAAGTTTGTTTCATCACTACATATTATAAACTAGCAGTGCCCCGCCGTTTCACCCGCGTAAGTCCCGATCCCGTGGGAATATCGGGATAAAAAGTAGCCTATGCGTTAATCCAGGTCTCCAGCTATCTACATACTAAGTTTCATCGCAATCGGTTCAGTGGTTTTTGCGTGAAAGAGTAACAAACATCCATCCATCTATCCAACCTTTCACATTTATAATATTAGTGGGATTATAAAAACTATATATTATAAACAAAGTCCCACGTCGCGTCTGTCTGTCTGTTCGCGATAAACTGCAAAAGTACCGAATTGATTTTCATACAGTTTTCACGTACGGATAGAGTGATTCATGAGGAAGGTTTAGGTGTATAGTTTATTAGGGGTTTGTATACATTTGCTGAAATATGATGATGATTGTTGAAGATGTCGGAAAAAATCATGCCGACTGGAAGCTTTACTGGCGTTCGCCGCGTAAACCAATAGAGTTGAATGAAAATAGGGCTGCCGTCCGTCCGGGTTTCCCCGGATTTGTCCTAGTTTAGAGGGCGTCCGGGGAGCGTCCGGGCGGGATTTTCAAAAAGTGTTCCGGGTAAAAGCCAGACACTCTGTGCCAAGGGAGAATTATAATTGTTAGATGAATCGTTAACAGTTAAAAATTTAAATGGAATTGGCGTTTTTTTTTAAGGTGTCAAGGAAAGAATCTCGATTTCACCCATGTGTCCGGATTTTTTTAAGTTTTTGTCCGGCGTCGGCAATTTAAGTGATGGCAGGCCTATATGAAAACAATGTATTACGGAGTTATTCCTCGTAATAATAGCTATTACAATATAGGAAAGCTATATGTCTATCTTCTAAGATTAACACATAATAACGAAAAAATGTAGACAATATGCTCTGCTAAGGGTTGCCAACTTTTGTTTCAAGAAATAAAGTATATTTAGGTCTGAGAAGGATAGTAAACAGTATTTTAGGAAAATTAACAGTATTTTATGTATTATTTATTTATTTAATGTTTTGAATACATATTTTCTTGAACTTCTCGCAGAACTTATTAATTTAGAGTCTTTTTGGAGAACCTCATATACCTCACCACAATTATAATTGAAATTAAAATAAATGAGGAGCTCATTTTTTATTAAATTGATATTCGCTCTGAAATTCGAGTCGCTAGACTCAAAGTCAAAAGAAAACAGTATTTTGGATCCTTTATTTTTGTTCAACAGTAAAAAGTATAATACAGTGAAAAACAGTATAATACTGTTTTTAACAGTATAGTTGGCAACCCTAACTCTGCTACCCGTTCGAAGCTGGGGCGAGTTGCTAGCGAAAGATATATCGAAACGAGTTGTGGAATCTTTAATACGCCGAACAACGGGGCACTAAACGATAGCCGGGGGCCCGAGCTTGACGAGCGCTGACCTACAACCTCACCGTTAAGTGTGGGAGTCAAAGAGTCCAAGAGTCAAGCCTATTATTTTGGAGATTTATTGATAATAACTTCACACATCTCACACACGGCCGTCTGATCCCAAACTAGGCAGAGCCTGTACTATGGTAACCAGACTGCTGACAAACATACTTGTATATTTCTAAATACATACATATTTTAGATAAATTACACCCAGACACAGAAATAATAATCGTGCTCATCACACAAATATTTGTCCTGGGTGGGAATCGAACCCACGACCTCTGGCTCAGCAGTCAGGATCACTAACCACTAGACCAACAGGCCAGTCAATAGTATCAAAACTGAGAAATGTTTACTTAATAGGTACTTATTGAATTCTTTGAATACTGTCGATTACTTTCGATAGCATCGAATAGTAATACTATGAATACTATCAACAGCATAATTTCCAAAATTTATTCAGATTTTGAAATCTACGATAGTATAACGATACTATTGATATCGCAAAACACTACTACTAACGCCGAGAGGCCGCGCGTGCTTGTAAAAAAACAATAGTAATATATCTATGACGTGAACTCATGAACTTTCTTTTTTCGGTTATACCACGATTAACGCTATGACTTTCACTCGTGCTATATCATTATGTAGCATATTGTCTCTTTCTAAATCGTGATACATAAAACTCGTCAAATTATCATGTCATAACTACGGTATGTCGGAATAGGACACCACAAAATTTGACTGGCCTGTTGGCCTAGTGGTTAGTGACCCTGACTGCTACGCCATAGGTCGTGGGTTCGATTCCCACCCGAGTCTGGGTGTTCTTTGTGTCCATTGTTTGTATGTTTGTAAAGTCCCCAGCGACACAGGACTCATAAAAAAAAAGAAAATAATACGTAACGGTAAGCGTTGGGAGTCAATTGAATTGTGAATGAGGAGTGTATGTTATGTCTCCCCAACACGAAGAAAGGATCCTCCGACCAAGCTGCAGGCTTAGTGATCATGCCTGGCTGACCACGGCCTAACGATTGATGTTGGGAAGTTGCAAAATGCTAAGCGGTTCAAGAACTTGCATTGTGCGATACAGGATTAGTTGTCAATCAAATCAATCAAAATCTTTCTCAGGTTATAGGGGGGCAAACGAGCAGACGGGTCACCTGATGGTAAATGACTACCCCCGCCCATGGGCACCTGCAACTCAAGAGTCACAAGTGGAAGTAAGGGAATGGGAGAAGAGGGGAAGAGGCGGGGAGAGGGGGAGCGGGAAAGGTTAGGGCCTCCGGTAACCTCACTCACGCGGCGAAATGCAATGCAAGCATTGCTTCACTGCCGGTTTTCTGTAAGGCCGTGGTATCGAGCGGAGTCGAGCCGGCCCATACGTGTCGAAGCATGGCTCTCCCACGTAAATTTTATTTTATATCAATTGAACCCATTATGGGTATTTTTGAATTGTCAGGAGTAGTAGTCAGTCGTGAAGCTAGTTGCCTGTTCCAATACGTAGATCCTGTGGAGAAGTACAGGTGAGAAACTCCAAGGACACTCTTCTTCAACATGTTTTTTACAAGTCTATGGTTACATTGCTTATATGCGCGGACAATGTAACATATTGTTCTAAACTATAAACAGTCGCTCAAATTACTACTATATGTAAGTAATAGCAGTTCGGAGATGACTAGCCCCAACTAACGGTACTCGTTCACGAGCATGACGCACGCGCCATCCATCGTCCATTTCAACCATATCAAAGGGAGCCGAGTAAGTTATTAAGTAGTTCGACTTGTCTTCGCTAGATGGCACTCAAGCTTGTTTTGCTGTTGTATTTCGCCACAAGTGTGTGAGGAACAGTGTTCCTCACACACTTCAGGAACACTAGACACAGTAATTTGTGAAAGGTCTAAAAGTTTAACAATAATACATTTTCTTTGAAATAAAAAATAAATAAATCAATGCCGTTACAAGTTTTTGCTTTTTTTTTTTATTCGATCCTAGCCGCTCTCTGTAGTTTCACCGTTTATGGTCACTGCTTCGCTTCTAAGGGTCGTAGCGTGATGTTACAAAGCCTATAACATTCCTCGATTATCTCTCTCTATCGCTCTCTCTCTCTCTCTCTCTCTCGCTCGTAACATAAAATTTCCCTACCGGTGGTTTTATATGAAAAATCGATTCTTAAGGAGTAAACTCCAAAAACTCGTATTATGTATATTAAATTAGTGTTAGCTTTATTATATCAGTATAAATTAAAACGTGTAATAATTAATTTGTAATACACACGTAACCTTCAATAGTCAGAAATTCGAGTCCGAGAACCGAACTGGAATTAACCTGTCGCTCAATAAAATGTTAAACAATCAATGTCAGTAATTGTTCAAGCGACAACAAACTGACTTGTTCATAAAATCTATTCACCTCGCGTAGCTTTTAATATTCAAGGTATTAGTTAAGGTTTATTCCCACTGGACCATATTGTGACTCGTTGGGAATAACACGTCAGTTGAGTTGAATTTGAGGGGACAAAGGTAATGAATTTTTTTTGGCCTACTTAATTGGTTTAATGTAAAATATATGATACTAGCAGGGCCCCGCGGTTTCACCCGCGTAAAGGCGCAATTACACTTGGTCGTTAGCTCGTATTCGGGTGCACGAAAGACGTTACTCGAATTCGGGCACCCGATGCATTAATTACATTATTTTGAATTCTGTCACTGGAATACGGGCAAACGACTCAGCGCCCGCGTTCGGGGAGGTACGTGCCTGTAGACGCCATGTCATCTGCCATTTTGTGCTTCAATCGATTCACGGCGTCGGGTATTCTGATTCGGGTAACCAAAACGAAAGCTAGACTAGATTGTACGAAGACGGGCGTACTCGACTCCGTTCATTTACACTTAGCCGTTTGTCCGAATTCCATAGGCAATCGAATACGACCTAACGACCAAGTGTAATTGCGCCATAAGTCCCGCTCCTGTGGGTATATCGGGATAAAAAGTATGCGTTAATCCAGGTGTCCAGCTACCTACATACCAAGTTTCATCGCAATCGGTTCAGTGGTTTTTGCGTGAAAGAGTAACAAACATCCATCCATCCATCCATCGCAACTTTCACGTTTATAATATGAGTGGGATGATTTTACAGTGCAATGCAATGGCGACCTTTACATATAAAACCTCAACAAAAGATACTTACATAACATTGCTTAAATGCCATTTACATGTCGCTACAATAGTTCCTTTTCTTTTCAAAATAAAATTCACAAATTGACAAAATGTTTACCTTAAACAAAAGTACATTACTTATTCTAAACAAATACTTATTAAGTAGGTACTACATAATAATATTGTTATTCATTGTTACAACGCATACCTATCCATTATTCAATTATTCAATACTTTATCTTAAGTAAACTTAATATACATGCACACGCTCACGTCTATATCTCCGATGGGGTAAGCACACCCACAATTTGCCAATTATAATTCTATCCCATTCACGTGAAAGGAGGCAAGCCTATTGCCGTCAGCCGGACCCTTTGGGAAAGATGGGAAAATTTAGAGTCTTATGGAAAGGAAAGGTAGTTAAGAGAGTTGTTAGTGGGAGAGCCATGCTTCGCCACGTATGGGCCGGCTCGACCGGAGTAATACGGCTAAGGCCTCACAGAAAACCGGTAGTGAAGCAATGTTTTCATTGTTTTTCGCCGAGTGAGTGAGGTTACTGGAGGCCCTTACCCTTCCCCCCCTTTCCCTTTCGATCTGAAATGAGTTCGTTCAATTTCAGAAGATGTAGGGTATCTTCATCAAGTTGTTTACACTTTTGCTATATGTTTTTCTGAGACTTAAAAGGTCTGATGTATAGAGAAGAGTATGAAATACGTAGTCATTTGTAGCTGATCGAGAGCACTTCCTGGCATGATGCAGGCGAAATTTTTTGTAATCTTTATTACGGGATTATTGCGCTTCTTCTGAAAGTTGACCAATAGGAAGCACAGCAAAATGCTTTATGATACTTTCATCATGAATTAAAATTTTGTGAACTAAAGTTGACACGTAGTACCATTCATAACTACTCACATGGATTCTGGCAGTTTCAGCGGCATAGTTGTTAAGTTTTTATTAATATTATTTAAAATTTAACATATACATACACTGTTAGAGAACCATGCTTTGGCACGTATGGGCCGGCTCGACCGGAGTGATACTACGGCGTCACAGAAAACCGGCAGTGTAGCAATGGTTGCATTGCTTTTCGCCGAGTGAGTGAAGTTACCGGAGACCCTAACCCTTTCCTCTCCCCCTCTTCCCTTCATCTCCCCCTACCCGCACTCTCCCTCTTCCCCCTTTTCCCTACTCCCACCTTAAAGGCCGGCAACGCACTTGTGACTCTTGAGGTCACATCAGTTGATCAGGTGACCCGTTTCCTCGTATACTCCCTATGCCATAAAAAAAATACACAATGCACAGGTAAATGCCACCCATTCTGGTTGCGGCTGTAAATTACCAGAAACACTATAGATACACAATCACTCGTCTCTTTATCAAATCTTAACATGATTTCAGTCAAAAATAATAATACACTAGCAATCCGCCCCGGCTTCGCACGGGTACAAATTATACACCTAAACCTTTCTCATGGATCACTCTTTCTATTTGTGAAAACTGCATGAAAATCCGTTCAATAGTTTTTCAGTTTATCACCAACAGACAGACAGACGCGGCGGGGACTTTGTTTTATAATATGTAGTGATATATGTACATATCAAAACAATATCATCAATAACACGATTAAAACAGTGAACTTGCGGATACCGTATAACGTTATAACTCCGAGTTACATGTTTACGATTGTGTTAATAACTTCATAAGTGTTTTCTTTTTGTTTCCGTCAACTCTTTAGAATGATACCCAAGTGGTTTCCATTGTCCATCTATTTCTCGATGCAATACCGCAGCTATGCCAAGAATTTGATGCGTCAGTCATTAGTGATAGTGGAACGTCCGTAGCCGGATGAGATAAAATTACACTGTCTTGTTAACATTTTTAAAATATGTTTCCGATGCCTCTGTTCAAATTACCCAAATTAGTTGAGATTTTTCTTTTCTTTTGCTATTGTGCAAATTTTTATTTAATTCTTTTTGATATTCGACGACCATTCCTTAAAAAATGTCGTAGCTGTTCTATAGTCCCCGGTTTTGGATAAATCAGTTATTTTCTGTTCCAGAGGTTTAATACCTTCTGCAGAGACATTGTATCCGAAGAAATCAATTTCAGTTGCGTCGCATATACATTTACTAATATTTATAGTAATACCAAATTTATTGAATCTTTCGAAAAATAGCTCCAAATGTCGTCTATGATTTACATGGCTATCGCTTGCAATTATCACGCCATCAGGGAATCTAAAATAGAATGGTTTATACTCTTGACTATCGCCTTTATACTGTTCAAAATTTTGTAGTACATTGTTATTCATAAATCTTTGAAAGTTTGTGCTGCGTTACGCAAACCGAACGGCATTCTTAAAAGTTCAAATAGACCGAAAGGTGTAATAATAGGCACACAGTGGTAAAAGCACAGTTGATGTCCAAACGCAAAAATACTTTTTTACCGGAACAAACATATGTAAAATCTTGTAATTGGATATCTATCGGGTTTTGTTACTAAATTCAACTGTCTGTAATCGCCGCAAGGACGTAATTGTCCATGTGGACAAGTGTCTATCACAGTGGGCTTGCCTAAGTTCCCTTAGAAGGCCTACATATACCTAATTCCTGCATCGCAACGCAAATTCGTTCTTAATTTTTTGGTACCTATATGATAGCCGTCTTGCACCCGAATACACCGGGACCTGTAGTGATGATATGATGGTAAACAGAATTATTAGCGTAGTTTTGTAATATCGGAATATTTTATTAGAAGATCGTAAAAAGGGTGATTATTAATCGTATTAATTGATTGTTGATCATATTGTACTATGGAAGCAATAGTGTTCAGGTTTGTAACTCGATCAAGTATTTTTTTAGAACATTAATCTATTAACAATTTGTACTGTTTGAAAAAAACTGTTATGAAACGTTATTTAAAAGTGAAATGCTTACTCTGTGTAACCCTCCGGGGGTAACAAATTAATAACTCACTTGTTATAAGCTGTTCATATTCAATTTCGAAACTACAAGATGATATTTGATGTCATCTCCTTGCTTCTGTTGCCATAATGCTTTCAAATTTACTAAATCAATCTCTAGGAATATGTATATATTCCTAGAGATAATAGGTAGTTCAAAAATCCGGGATTTGAGAGGTTACAGTAATAGCAGCAGTCTTATCGTCTCCAAGAAGTAGTACGAGTAGATAACGCTGGTGCATTTAAATCAGTCTTGGTGTTCATTCTTCAAAATAGTTGTAGTTCACCTTACATATATATTATATACCACTTATAAACTGTCTCTTTATCACACTAGTCGGGTCTATCAGACTATTATTCTTGTTAATTCTTTATTTGCGTCTCGGGGAAATTCGCAAATTTTGGAGCGGGTCAGTGGAATTTCAACATTAAAAAAGAAATCGTAGCATCCCCGAATTAACCACGCGAATAAAACCGTATGTTCTGAATACTTTTTAATTTAAACGAATGAAGTTAATTCCTAACTTATCTATACTAATATTATAAAGCTGAACAGTTTGTTTGTTTGTTTGGTTGAACGCGCTAACCTCAGGAACTTCTGGTTCGAATTGAAAAATTCTTTTAGATAGCCCATTTATCGAGGAAGGTTATATAACATTACGCTACAACCAATAGGAGCGGAGCACCAATGGAAATGTTGCAAAAATGGGGAAAATTTATAAACGCGGAAGAAGTTGCGCGGGTCAGCTAGTTTATAAATTATAATACATGTAACGTGAATCATTGGGAATTGTTATCTCTTTGTTTGAAAGTCCGCGGGAACTTTCACGTGGTTCGTTGGGAATTTTTTCTAGAATTAGTTGGTTCTGCTACGTATTATATTAGATGTATATTAATTTATTACCAGTGCTTGTTTACATGAAGTACGGCCTATCGGCGTCTCTTATCATGTGGCTACCTCAGAAACTACTGTAAATTAAATATTTTTATTCCTGTGTATGAAATTTTGTAGTTATTCGATGTATAATATTATGTCATAGCATAAGAGTGGAAAAGTTAACAAAAAAGCGTTTCTTAAACTTGATTTAACTTCGTCTTAAAAACTGGTTTATAAAACCCGTTTTTGAGGCGGGTTTAACGGGTCTATGTCTATGTGTCAGTCTGTTGGCATCATAGCTCCTAAACAAATGGACCGATTTTAATATTGTTGTTTTTCTTTGAAAGGTGACTTGATCGAGCGTGTTCTTAGCTACAATTCAAGAAAATCGGTTCAGCCGTCCGGAGATTATCAGCTCTTTTTTGATCGTTAAAGGGATTTTTGAGTCGGATGTATTTCAATTTTTGAAAAAATGTTAAACTCGCGTCAGGACACGTGACCTGATCGAAAATTCGTAAGACGGAGCCGCGTTTCTTTTATTTTAAAAAATATAACATTCGAAATTCAAACATTTATGAGCGGAGCGCAGAACTTTCAGTGTACCCTATGTATAGATTTAGATATGTTATTACCTACTTTTTATTTTTAACCTAATTATATATATACAGATGTGTGTGTGTGTGTGTATGTATATGCAAATACATTGTGAAGTTATGTTTTCACTTTTGATGTGCAGTCCTACGACTGACTGTTTTTTTATTTTGTATTTCAATACATCTTAATAGTTAGATGGCGTAGTTTTCTTTCAGAAGCTAACATTCATCATTTTCAATTACATAATAGGACATTATTTTTAAATGGCTCTCAGCACTGTAAAAGCATCGTGAGGTTAAAATCAGCAGGCGGACAGTGAGAAGGCGGTCTGAGTGCAGACAAACCAGCAAAAGACCCGTAGCTGACTCCAACTGACTGGATCTGATTGGACAATTGATCACTGCAGGGTAGTTCTGTTCTATGTTCAGCTTAGGAGTCTGCATGGCAAATATAGCTGAGAACTATCATCCATTAGAAATGTAAACAATAAAATACCAATTTTAAAACATGTCTGCATTATCATTGAACCCAAGCATGATTTTAGTTGGAAATAACTGTTCTGGAAACCATGACCACTCTTTACTGCAGTGGCAAGTGATATTTTTTAGTGGAATCGGAGGCAAGCAAGCAGACGGGTCACCTGATGGTAAGTGACTAATGACGCCGAGGGGGAAGATATAGAACCTCTAGTAACCTCACTCACTCGGTGAAACAGCATTGCTTCACACCGGTTTTCTGTGAGGTAGTAGTAACACTCTGGTCGAGCCGTCCCATACGTACCGGAGCATGGCTCTCTCACAACCTTGATGTGTTAGATATTTAACACTACTGCATGCAAGCAGCATTAAATGCCTTATGTTGTCATTAACACTGTGTGGTCTATGAACCCAATAGTTTCTGGGTTTTATTGCAAGAGGCAGAATCATATATATAAAGAAAACATTGTCAATATGTAGAACAAATGTTGTCCTTTTCAACAAACCACAAATATTCGTAACTTTATACATGCCCCTTTAATTTATTTCTACACTTACAAAGGACATTACAATGAAATGGATACTGCACAAAATAATATAGTGGATGAAAAATAATATAGTGAATGAAAAATAATATAGGAATGAAAAATAATATAGTGAATGAAAAATAATATAGTGGATGAAAAATAATATAGTGAATGAAAAATAATGTAGTGAATGAAAAATAATATAGTGAATGAAAGATAATTGTGATACGACTGCAACTCTATTGCAAATAAGTTCAGTTAGGTTATGGAGGGAAGGAGATAGACTACCCCACTGAGTATCTTTGAACAAAAAATAATGGCCTCAAGAAAGCTGTCTCTTAAAAAATATATGATTTTTCACCAGTCCAGTCCAGAGTTCTCATAAGTAACCATCTGTTACTAGAGTAACAACAGTCAGTATTATTACCTGACTGCTGATAGGGTAAAGGTCTGAGTGTATTATATTTATTTACTTTTAACTCTCTGGAAACTACAATCTAAACTGTTTGACCAATGTCAAATTATGAGATATATTTGTCTTAATTGTGGAAGTGACATATGTGTAATACTCAGTTCTTGGAGCGATATAAAATAACATCATATATTTTTTGGTTTATTAATAAGTTAGTATTAAATTTATTAATATAGGTTTTTATTTAATAAATAAAGAGCATTAACACTAGGCAAAGATCATCAAACAAAAAAAGTCTGTCTAATTCAGAACCTCCTTTCAATTCAAGTGTTACACTTACAACTAAAAAAATCACGAAATTATCAAAATTCCTAATTTAAAATAGACAGTCGAAAAATAAATCGAATACACTCACAGATGTTTGAGCAGCCTTATTTCTTTCATATTTAAAAAAAAAACCCTGAAAAAGTTCAAGGCGAACAAGACAATACCTCGTAATTTTAAACTTTCGTATCATAACATCTGTGCGATTATAAAACAAAACACAACTTACAACTTAGTGTTGTGTGATAATTAATATTAATATAGCCTCCAACACCATTAGAATAACAAATTAGAAAAAATAATGCTTGCACAATACGGTAACTCGTTCCCCTTATGTCAAGTCATTTTCGACTAAACACTTGTGTCTATTGTTGAAAGATAAATAAGTATCCTATAGGAAAAACCTTTAACTATTTATCTTACTATTTATTAGGAACAACTTAATTTTAAGTTTAATATTGTACCAATTGACTGTAACGAATTAGCCGTCATTAACCAAAAGAGTTATGTAGTAAAATCACATGAGCCAAATCGACAATTAAGTGTATAAATATTATGATTTATGAATGTATTTTATTCCTAACCTTGCTCTGATATAGTCAACATTATGTGAACGAGAGTAAAAACTACCGAGACTCTAATTACTTTATCAAGTTAACACACTTTTAAATGTATTGGCAATAGCCAATCGTGAATATTGTTTGAAAATTGAGTTATAAATAAACAAAATCTATATGGTTCAAATGTTTTGACTTCTAACATACCTTTAGATGATCAGCGGCCACTATAATGAAGCAGGTTAATCGATTACAGCTTACAGAAGTATTTATTAACACTTTAACGCTAATAACATGTAATTAAATTATTATTCTACGATGAAAACACACTATCACACACAGCTTGACTCAGCGGACTCAGCTGCCGCAGCACAGAGTACTGTTCCTAGACTTGGACAAAAAATATCGACAAATCAGTAATCGAAAATTCTTCCCAAACTTATCGATATAATATATAGCCAACATTTCTTAATTCGACATTAGATATTTGTTTTTGAATATCGCATTCGTATCAGTTACGATAATTTTATTAACGCAACTCTGATTAAATGAGTTTCTAATTTATCTTAAAGTATCCTACTATAACCTTCATAAAATTAAATATAACCAATAAATGCTTTCGTAATGTGTACATGAGAAAATTATTGAGAGAGAAAAAGCTATATTAGACACACCGGACACATAATACAGTCTATAGTATGTGTGTGGATTGTATAATATCGCTTTTTCTTTCTCAGTATCGCTCCAAATGTAGATATCGCTTTTCAATTTCAGACTTTAAAATTACATATTGCTCAATTTCTATCAGACAAGTCTGAAAACAGTGATATATGTAAAACTTGATTAATAGTATCGTAAAATTGTTGATAAAACATCGATTTATTTAAAATTCTTGTATCCCGAGCATATTTAAGAGCATCTTAATGATGATGTCGTTGACTCCAAAGTCTTCAAATACTTAGTAAATGATCAACAAGTGTTAAATTGACTCATGAATTTGAGATAAGGCAAAAACTTAGTTACCCCAATTTCTACGGTATTGAGTCCTCCAGATATGGGTATTTGAGCAGTACCTAAATTTAGTATCTGTATACGGTTCACTCACACTCACACTCACTCACAGTTCACTTCAAAGTGTTTTGTAGCTTAGGACTGATGATTTTTGTTAAAAATATCTTATTTTTGACTCGTCATAATTATCAATATTTTGTAATATATCTACATAAACATATTAAACCCAGCTCACCAACCGATATTTTATTATATATTAGACAAATATATTGCACATCAAATACATATTCTAAATTAAGATTGTGTACATATTTCTAATTTTTTGAGCCAATATTAGATATTAATGTATACCAAAGATAACGTAACATATATGTGTTATGTTGTAATGTTTATAGAAATGTTAAGCAGGCATAGTTAGGGAATATTGCTTGCAATCGCGCTTGACAATTGCTTGTAATTTAACTGCTTTTTATAAGATTGGTTCCAAACGAGCAGACGGGAACAACGGTAAGTAACTACCACCCATGGACACCTGCAACTTAACCGTCACAAGTGCGTTACCAGCCTTAAAAGTGGGAATAGAGGAAACGCAAAGCAAGCATTATTTCACACTCGTGTTCTCTGAGGCCGTGATATCACTACGTTTGAGCCGGCTCATACGTGTTTCTTTAAATTCTTTTAGTAAATTGATATTTTTTGCATTTTCCGCTGCCTATACATAACTAAAGCGTACCTACATTTTAAACGTGTGCCTAAAAATATGAAAAAAAAGGTACCTATTTTAAAAAAAAAAGTTTTACTTATAAATGTTTTAAAATATAAGCTCTTTAATTTATATAATACAATACATTTTTGTAACACGTTGTAAATTAATAATCAAGTTTGACAATTTTTTTAAATATAATATCTAGATTTTTAATTCAATAATTATCAGTGGTGGTTGAAAATGTCGATATATTGTTTTCACTTGTTCAACCCTAAAATTAACTAAAACGATCGAGATTTACTTCCAAATGGCAGGATTTGTAGCGCCATCTATCAGTTAGTTTCTGAACTTAATGCGTTGGATTATTATTTTCTTGTAAGAACATTTGTCACTTTTAGAAATTAAGTTAGATAACTTTACACCGATATTTGTGGATAACAATTTTGACAGGTTTTCTATTAAAATTTTGTACATTATATTTACAATATCATAAATTTACCTGCAGAAAGAATTTCAATCTCATCTTCTACATAATTATGTACTTATCAAAAATAGTTACTACTATTTTTTTAAAGTTTGTCAACGCGTTCTTGAAAGTGCTACATAATCAGTTTCCTTATTAAAGGAAACTTTAGTTAAATAGACTCTTTTAAAGTAATAAGGTAATGTCTGATTGTACCCTTATGCTAGGTAATATAATAATTATGTACCTAAATCGTAAATTTTTACCTTCTGAAAAGCTCCATCTTTTGACCAGTGCTCAACTAACATACCAATACAAAAAAAAAAAAAATTGTACGACAAATACTCTGTGGAGCAGCCATTTGTAACAATAAATTTTATTGCCAAATATAAATATTAAAATCACTACTAATCATTACTCACTAACTGCGACCGAAATATTATTAAAAAGGTAATGAAAAATTTTAATGAATAAAAAAAAAATTACTGTATGTTTTGTATTTTTTGTTTCTTTACTGGCTATTATTTTCTAATTTTGTAATATTAGAAAATAATAAATTTCTGATAAAATAGAGAGTAAAAAATAAAGTTCTAAATATACCAATACCAAACACATTTTTAAATTACATTGTAGCAATATTCCTTAATGCATTTGACAGCTATTTTCCTTTACACGCACATTATAAAATCACATCAAGAAAAAAATTCAATTAAGTCTATTGTAGCACAAGAATAAAATATATGTGGGATAACATAAACACAACAATCTGATCAAAAGTTGTTTTAGATTATGAAATATCTAGTATACTCACAATTATTTCATATAAACGCTTTTTTATTTAACTTCAAACGTGAAACTTAACGACGTGATAATATTTACTTTTGTCCGTCAGTCGGTCAGCCGCTATAAAATTTCATGTGAAAACAAGATAAAAATGACTTCATCACCTTCAAGACGATCTATTTTAGCATTATACAAAAATCTCATCAGGGAGTCGCAGAAGTTCCCTAATTACAACTTCAGGTAATATATTTACAATGTTTAAATTACATAACCTAAACCGTGAAAAGGAAGTTTTATTGACTTTTAAGACTGATTATGCAAATTACTAATATTTTAAATTCAGAACAATAAGTGGTTTTGTTCTCAATGCTTAAATTTGGTGAAAAGCAAATGCTATTATCTTGGATTTCGACATTGTACGTAGGTACCACATTTCGCATTATCATTGTCAATTTAGGTCTTATATTAAGTCTTCCATCCCTCTTCGTACTGTGACTCACAACATTTTTTTTTTTTTTTTTTTGTGCGTGTGGAAACCCCCTCGGGCCGTCACCCCACCGGGGTTTTCGGTGGGGCGGTGTGTCGGAATCGAACCGACTAAAACCACACGGTGTGCCGTACTGCGCCTTAGGTAGGAGGGATCCGGGAACAGCTTTATTACGACATGCGACATAGTGACTCACAACCTAACCCAACCTAAAGTGGCACTGGCACTCTGTCACAATTGTCACCGAGAGAGTGACACTGGAGCATGAAAGCAAATCAGTTTTGCAACAGATGCTTAGGAGTGTAGATGCATGTTTCACTTGTTTATGAAAGATGGAGATAGTGATGGACGATGACATTTTTTGGAGTTTACTCCTTAAGAATCGATTTTCATATAAGGCGCCCGGTATGGAAAAAATATGAAGAGTAAAATTTAGTGATCGGAGGGCAGCATAACGCTTTAACGCTTTGTTATGCTTTTTGTGCTTTTTTGGAGTTTACTCCTTATCCTCGACGCATGTAAGTAGATATGTGTATATACCTTTATGCAGAAAATATATATGTATGTATATATATATATATATATAGAATATATACTGTGAACCTACAGTAAATTGTAAACTCCAGTCGTGGGTTGGAGCTGACATACACATTTTTTTTTAAATTCATGAAATATTTGAAACAAAGTGCATATTATGGGATTGCTTGTCTACAAATTACAAAAACGAAGTCAAGAAAAATGGCACTTAGAAGACGTTCAAATGAAGCAACAAATAATGTTGTAAACAACTGATGATGTGGACGGCACAGTTTCGGAAACATCGATCCTGGTAAACATCTATGTGAGGTTTCAGAAACTGTGTATCCGAAACATTGTTTCTCACTGGATACATGGGCTAGGCAGGTTCTAACATGATGAGGTAATAAACCTTATCATGTTAAAACTCTGTACCTAATTAGTTTATTTAGCACCTAATAATAAATAATTTGTCATGTATTATATACTTTTGAATTACTGAACTATGACCTATTGTCCTTCTTATTTTGTTATCATTTACATAACTTATAAATGTTAGTAAACAATGATAAACTTTATCAGCAACTTAAATTAAGCATGACTTTAATAACATATCCCCTCCCGGCAAAAAAAGTGTCATATCACAAAAAAAGTATCATATCACATGTTAGGTACCTTTTAATATTTTTATAGCATTGAATAGCAAATGTTGCATTTGGTCAGCTGTAAAAACATTGTTATTAGCTCAGTGAAAAAGGGAACAAAGTCCCCTTTTGCACCGAGCTGCTTTGTTCAATTCACCGGCATAAAAATCGTGTTTTCTCGTAATAGCTGTTTTTGTATTACGACACTTTTTTTGCCGGGAGGCGAATATATTTCAATATAATAAAAGTCACCCGTTGGTTCTTGAGAGTAGTTGTGACCACTTTTAACACCAACACTTTAGCAATCATTCACGAAATGCACTGCAGTCGAGGTCAATAAGTCTGCCGACTTTATCTAAGGACCTAAGTCAATATTAATTAAATTGTAAAAAAAATATTTATTTATTAAAACCATCTAATTAGTCCGTACACTAATAAATAATGCTAAAAAGTTGTCAGTAGGGGGCGCTGCTGTCGCTCCCCGCGCCTTCACCTCGTAGTCCCGGCAAAGTTCGTGCGTCAATAATCATGTTATCTATCAGTCATAGCAATTATTGTAAAACTGATAGCAAAACCAACCAGAGGTCCTTGCCAGGCATACCTAATTTCTGGGAGGGCAGTCCGGCTTGTTTATGCTTTAAAGCACCCAATAGAAAGACGAGGTTTATTAGATGGAAGGACCAAACAGCGGAAGAAGCAATCCCTTCCCCCAAAAAAGGAACATAGGTTATGCTACAACCACTCCCAAGCGATGCACCACGAAGTTTTTTAATAGAATAGAATATAATATCTTTATTTGCAGTAAAATGTGGTAAGTACTTAAGTTCTTACAAATTAAGGATTAAAATAGTTCAGCACATTTTTGTCATATTTTTAACATTCAAATAGTTATAATACAGATTGTTTTATATTAAAAAATTAATTAATTACATTGTATAATTCTTTATAGCATGTCAATTGATTTATCAATAAATATATACATAATTAGTCACAACTATACTCATCATCTACTATTATTATACCTATCATTAATCATGTCAAGATAATTTTCATGGATTAATTACACTATATAATGAAATAAGTTACTATTATCTTAGAACTATGGTTATTACGAAGAAAAAAAAAATATCATATGTTAAATTTTAAAAATTCCTCCACAGTATAAAAGCATCTTTGTATAAGCCACTCCTTAAGATTTTTTAGAAAAACTGAGGTTGAGAATTGCTTTAAATTCTCTGGGATAGCGTTGTATATACGACCACACATCACATAGCAGTTTCTTTGGTACAGGGCTGTTTTAGGTATTCGTGATAGGACAATTCTATCCGGATTCCTAGTATTCTTAAGCCAGTAATAGGAGAATGTTGAATGTTTGTGAATGCAAGTGTCATTTGGGATAGCATTTTCTAGCTTAATTTCCACAACAGTCTGGCAGTTTTGAATATTTTATTGGCCTTCCCAAATGTCTGACTGCGGTGGCGGACCGGTTGCAGTCGTGGAGCTCCCTGAGATGTGGTTGAGTTCGCGGGTTTACCGACTTATCTAGTCTAATGGGTGTCGTGACTGGTCAGCTCAAAACTGAAATGGTTCTTTCGTATAAAGACCACTCGGGTGCCTACATGGCACTTCCACAGTTTGAGTTTATGTAGACTTGGATCCTTGAGTTTGTTTCGCCATTTCTTCTCAAAGCTAGTCATAGAAAATGCTGGCACTATCTAGATTTATAACCCACTCAACCTAGCGGTTTTATGATCAAAAATGGACATTTCGATTACCACGCATTTTTGTTTTTAACCGACTTCAAAAAAGGAGGAGGTTCTCAATTCGACTATATGTTTTTTTTTTTATGTTTGTTACCTCAGAACTTTCGACTGGGTGAACCGATTTTGATGATTCTTTTATTTGAAAGCTGGTGCTTCCCGTGTGGTCCCATTTCAATTTGGTCCAGTTCTGATAATGGCGTCCATGAGAAAACCATAGTCTTTTATGGAATAGTTTTTTTTTCGTTGAAGTCGGTTTTTTTTGAAAGAATTATTGGATAATTTTGCACTGTACTGTGTATAGTACTGGAAACGAGATATCATACGAAATGTAAAAAAAGTCTTTTTTTTTTGATAAATTGTAAAAATAAAATGACGCCCCACTTGTCCAGACTGCGGGTATCGAAATTCTTATTTAGCGTATTTTTTACTATTTATCTAAATATAAAAGAGCGTAGTAATCAAAAATTTAGGTATATTTTAGTTCCTTGACTGGGCTATTAAATAATAAATTGACGTGTAAAAGTGTCTAAAACTACCTAATTGCAAAACAAATTCGTTTATGATTTAACATGTTTTAAACAAGACTTACTAAGTATTGTCATTTTATTATTTTCAGGAACTATGCATTACGAAAAGTCCGTGACAGTTTCAGAGCAAATCAAAAACTCACAGATAAAAAAGAAAGGATCACTCAATATAATTCAGGACTGGATAACTTAGACATTATAAGGCGACAGGTAAATAAGTGCTTAGATTTAATATCCTTGTAATTAGCCAACACCTAAGTACCGTAAGTCACCTCCATGCCCCCTCAGTTGAAATGAGATTTTATTGTCTCCCATTTTAAACTCACGTAATTAATGGATGCATCCTAATAAGTGTTACGTATCGTGACCGGGGAAAATATAATAGTGCTATATAAATGTACTATGACCACAGAAAATATAATTTTATTACTTATATATTATATTACTTTATAAATGTGTAAATGTAGGTATTTATCCCACTAATATTATAAATGTGAAAGTTTGGATGGATAGATGGATGGATGGATGTTTGTTACTCTTTCACGCAAAAACCACTGAACCGATTGCTATGAAACTTGGTATGTAGATAGCTGGAGACGTGGATTAACGCATAGGCTACTTTTTATCCCAATATTCCCACGGGATCGGGACTTTTTGCGTGAAAGTGTAACAAACATCCATCCATCCATCCATACATCCAAACTTTCACATTTATAATATTAGCGGGATTACAAGCGAATGCTCGTCAATCAGGGTGGCAGTATTGTAACGTAGTGCTCAAAATCGAATCATATTTTTTTTTTTTTTTTTATAAAGAATATTAGCAATGTGGGTCACACATTACTAGTATTCTTGTTAACCCCTCCAGCTAAGCTAAATGCTTGTGTTAGGAGTGGGTTCACGGCGGTAGTGCACTGGGTGGGGTTCGAACCCGCAACCACTTGATCGCAAGTCCGACGCCTTAGCCATTACGCTACCGCCGCTTAATATTACATTACGCTAAAAAATGTTACATTAAGGGGAGTGCTCCCGGTGAGAGAGCATTTTTATGTGTCCACACACACATTTACTGTGATAGCCTCACTAGGAGGCACAGCTTGTATCGTGGCTATCAAACAATACGAAATTCTTATGCCTAGGACTAGGACGTGAGTGCGAGTGTGTGCAGAGCTCGGCAAAATATTTGCTTTGCCGTAATTAAAATACAAATTACATAAATAAGAATTAATCAGTATAAAAAATAAATATTATTAGTTATTTTTTTTATGGTATAAGGACAAACGATCAGACGGGTCACCTGATGGTAAATGACTACCGCCGCCCATGGGCACCTGTAATTCAAGAGTCACAAGTGCGTTGCCGGCCTTTAAGGTGGGCGTAGGGGCAGAGAGGGGAGGGGGGGAAATAAGGGACGAGGACCCCTCCATTGATCTAGGGGAGAGGGAAGGGTTAGGGCCTCCGGTAACCTCACTCACTCGGCGAAAAGCAATGCAAGTATTACTCCGGTCGTTTGTTTATTATAGTCTTTTTTATTATTATTTCAGATTATTGTCGGCAGCCTGTACAAAACAGAAAACCTAGTTATCGAGAACGTTAGGTAAATATAGACATAATTATTGTTTTGTTATGTATAGCGTGAATAATCGCAGGTATTGAATGTAATCAGCAATAATCATTTTAAGTAATTACCTACTAGAAAAGTGGATATAATGAGTTTTAAGGCTTGTCAATGATGCAATAATTTAAGTTTTGAATTTGCTAACTGACATCGCGTCCATTGGTAGAATTGTCTACATCGGCATCATTTGCCATAAAGAAAAAAAAAAGAAAAATAGAATAGACATCGCGTCGAGTGTTGTGGGTTTGGTCCCTACATGGCTTTGTGTGCTAGTGAATATGAGACCCTATTTTATATAACTATAAATTAAAAATTGAAAAACCCCCGACTCAAAATAATGTATGAACGGCCATCTTGGATCGATGTTCATCAAACATAGCTAATAACACTCCCGACTAATTCACCTTTCAAACAAAAAAAAAACAATCAGAATCGGTTTATCCGTTCGGGAGCTACGATGCCACAGACAGACACAGACACAAACAGACACGTCAAACTTATAACACCCGTCATTTTTGCGTCGAGGGTTAATAAAAAAACATTACTGAAGTTCAGTAATTTACTTACCTTTTGTCAAATAATATAAGTCTATAATCAGTATGTATGTTTTTTTATTTTATTTTCTACAACACGTAAGCTGTTGTATACAGGGTGTTAAAGAAAGGTCTGGTCATATTATAGGGTCGTTTAGTACCCCGGTGAAAAACGTAGCACTAACAATTGTAGGAAAATTCGAGGTACGACATTAGAAATTAAACTTGAAAATTTACCGATAAAGCTAATGTTTCGTAAGGAAGAGGGCTGGCATGAATTAAACTATGACTATTTAATACTAAAGATGTTGATGAAATTCATTTTAACATTCATGTTTGCGTTTGGTTGGCGTCGTGGAGCTCTTGTTAATGTGAATGTTCTGTTACTTATCCAGGATCCTGAGTTTCATGACTGACCAGCTCAAAACTGAAATGGTTATCCTTACTAATATTATAAATGCGAAAGTAACTCTGTCTGTCTGTCGCCCTTTCACGCCAAAACTACTGAATCGATGTAAATGAGATTTGGTACACAGATAGTCTAGAGCCTGAGAAAGGATATAGGCTACTTTTTAATGCGAAAAAGGGGGTATAAGAGGTTGAAAGGTGGGGATGAAAAGTTGTATGGAAGTATCGTCATATTTAGAGTTAGAAGCTTGAAGCTTATTTTTTAGGCTGTTGATTCGATATAAATACACTATTCCACGTGGACGAAGTCGCGGGCACAGCTAGTTTCATATAAAGACCATCATGTACGCCTACATGTTTCGAATTTATATAGACTTGGATCCTTAAGTTTGTTCTCAAGGCCAGTCATAGGTAACGCCGGCTCCATCCAGTTTTGCCAGAATTGATCTGTAAAAGTGTCTACAAAGAAAAAGCGAAATAACTTAAAAAAATCATTTTTATTCATTTTGCAGGAAGGACTAAGAAAGAATACACAAGCGATAAAACGACGCAGAGAATTTTTGAAACTAGTTTTAGTTTCAGGACGGAAGTTGACAGCAAAAAAAAACCAACAAAAAAATTGCACAATAAAAAAGTGTCGAAAATCGTAGCATAGATATTTTTTTGGATATTATTAAAACGTAGGTACTTCAACACGTCACTAGATGGCGCCACAATCCTATGAAGTAGGAATGTGCCTTGTTTGTTTTAAACTAAGTTTATTTTTACCCTTCGGGTATATCACACGGGTAAATGTATACGTATATTATTTAATACAATAGCCTACAATAAATTAAAAGTTTTAGTAAGAAATGCTGCAATAGCACTTAATTTATAAAAGGGAATACAAGTTATAATTTGCGTGGTAATTATACCCTTATTATTTTCTGAAATTGAAATAGTTATGTAAATATTATTGCTGGCGATTGTTTTATTGACTTTATGTAGTGTATATAATGCATACAATCGCATTAAGAAACGCATCAGTATCAGCAGTCTACATGGCAACAATGGGTCAAAATGTACCCCAAGCACATCTCTAGCTTTGGGGTCAAATTAACCCAAAACTTGCATTAGACAAGGCAACACGTTTACTGCCTAATATTCGAATATGTATGTACAATTAAAAACGTATTAGGCGGGTCTTTATTTGTATATATTTTGCCCTTAAAATGTTACGTATTAAAATATGCATTTTTGTAAATTGTAAGTGTTCCATGTAATATTAGAAATAAAACACGTTAAAAACGATTTCTTTTTTATTTATTACAACTTAATATAAGATTTACTAGCAAAACAATAAGATTCAAATTACGTGAAACGCCAGTCTATTATCCTGTTCACGTAATCTTAATCACACTTAATAAAAAACGTTTTGTCTCGTTATTTAACGTCTCGCTTGCGGTATAAGTCTAACGTCGGAGCAAGACAACACGTTTTTATTACTAAACAGAACCAATCTGCACAGGCGTGCGAAAAAACCTAAAGTGCTCAAGAAAATCAGTGACGGAATTATTGTATTTTAGGATTCTTCCATATCTAGTTATGAAAAATTGGTAATAGTAGCCTATTTCATGGTATAAAAGTGTAGTGACTATAGGATCAACTATTCAGCCTATTAGTGTACGTTTGAGACAGCAACCGCTTCTAAATACAGTTCAATAGTTTTAATACAACTATGAGAATTGGTATTAGAGAATTTGAGAAATATGCATTGATTATCTCTCAGGGCCTGGTCTCACACCATTGACCTGGTAAACCAGATCTTATTGGACACAAGTGAAGGACAACCAATGCCTTTAACACTCGTCGAACTCGTGTTCGACAAAATCAATTCATGGATCCCTTATGAACAAGATTTTTTTTCTTGAATATAATGTACCCTATGCTCTTTTCTGTACAATCTCTGACAATGTGTATTCAAAGTTCCAGGACGATCAGTCGAGTAGATCACGTAGTTAAGGCGTGAACTTACATTTGCATTATGAGTTGAGTATCGAACGTCTCTCTTTCTAGGTTTGGTTAACAAAGTTATGTTAGCTTTTGACTCAAAGGTTGCTGCAAAAACTACCTTATTTCATACTAGATACGGCGAAACCTTTACAAGTGTGACTTAAGTCTATTATTGCTATAACAGATTAGTTTGTAGTAATAGTAGATTAGTGCTATTTCGATATTCCATGAAATAGTTTTCACATGTTTTAGATATACTGTGTAAAAATATGTTGTTCACTTTAGGGGCCATCCATAAATTACGTCACACGAATTTCATGTTTTTTGACCCCCCCCCCGCCTCCCTGCTGTAACGTCACATATTTTTCAACTTTACTCACATTTCAGCAGTTCAAAATTTAAAGTTCAAAAATTATTTTTTAATTAATGTGTAGTCTTTCATTTACAGGTAGTGTTTTGTGTTTAATATTTTAGATTTTGACATGTGATGTCACGTAGCTTATGATCCTCCACCCCTTGTCACACAAATTCACACTTCATTGACCCCCTCCCCCCTTAATGTGTGACGTAATTTATGGATGTTCCATTATTGCCGAATGGTCTAGTATATTTACCCTACCGAGGTATATTATCCCCAATGGTCATGGTACATCATTGACCTAAGGGTAAAAATATCCCCAGTAGAGGTTAATTAATATATTAATGATCCGTAAAGCTATTTTTATTATATAAACAGTAGTTCCAAGACTAGGACAGATGTGTTTGAGATCAAGACATAGAAAAAAGTATATAAACTAGGCATATGATAATTTTTAAAAATCATTGCTTTTGGATTCGTTTCAGTTTTAACTGCAAATAATGTGCGAAGTCCTTAACATGGTTTTGACCTTTTAAATATCAAATATAAAGTAGCTTTGTATAATATGTACAACCGTGTGTATTTTCTTCTATACGATTTATACAAAAAGGAAAATTTGGGTGTTGCTGTGTCATGGAAACGGCCGTGTGTGGTACGTGAATACGTGAAACTATTTTACACTAATGTTTTATATGTGCAATCGGTACATTTTGAGCTGACTATTGAAACTTAAACGAAGGTCGTAGCTTCTCCGAGACATAAGTTATACTGTATGTCAAAAATTATAATGGAAATCTCGGAACGCAATGAATGAAAATGACATCAAAATGGCGGCGCTTCTCCCCTACACCGCGCGCGATGCGTCGCAGTCCTCACTTAGCGGAACGATTCTTTGATCTTTTAGCTATCTAGTGGTGTAATTAAATTTTGGATGGAGATGATAGATATGTAGCTACAACCAAACTGTATCTCCCGATTTTGTTATCAATCGTATTTTAAATTGTCTCCATGGAAGTAATTTTAAAGACGTATTCACGTCAAAATACAAATTATTTTAGTCAGCCCAGTATAATTCTGAAACGACCTCGCACATTAGCCCCCTATTTTTTATTCCAATTGTCATTGATTTTTACACATTTTAAACTTACTAAGATAATGCGTAAGGAAGCTAAGTTTTTAACGTTAGCAAACTTATGATTCTTATATTTCACAATATGCTATGTACCAAAAAGTGTAACAAATTAAAGCTTGCTTTTATACAATAATGATCTGCATCGTCGTCATATTTATGGAGAGCAATCATCTAACTTTAAACGAGCAATCTTGTATATCAATATTTTTCGTTTACCTCGAAAACGACTAACTATTTGGATCAGGGATGTTATGGAACTCCGTAACCGAAACTATCGGATATCCGAAATAAAAATCTATCCGAAACTGTAACCGTAACCGATATAAAAGTTTCGAATAATTTCGGATAGAGGTGGAGTCTTAATAATTTATTTTATCAAGATGCGATTACATATTTTATAATAATTGTACATATTCCGACCATTGCTTATTTTAATTGTGATTCTACTACCAAATAATAACCTAGAAATAATTTTAAGTCATTGCCTATCTGTATTTTCCTGTTTCATTCTTTAAAGATCTAATATCCGTAACCGAAACTATCGGATAATCCGAAACCGGTATAACATTATTCATATATCCGTATCCAGATCCGAAATTTCATATCCGTAACATCCCTAATTTGGATCAAATTTTGTATTTAGAAATATTTTGTTTTTTAATTTTATTTATATTGGTGTCTTAACCGAAAAACTCGCCCAGATTCTACAAAAATTACTTTTATAACGTCTTTAGCTTTAGCTATGAACATGAATTAAGTAGTCGCAGAAAATTAAAAAAAAATCTATTCAATATACCTCTAATTATAAAAAATATATATTGGCCAAATAGAGAACCTACATATTTTTTTTGACGCAATTTAATAGCCTTTCAGATAAATATATGCGACATGGTACCACTTGCCCTCAACTATTTATAGTTTCAGCATTATATATGGAGAATATGCAGACCAACAAATTGTATTACGATTTACAAAGTATCATTTATATTTACCCAGAGACCATATTGAATCCACACGCCTACATCTACACACAAACACATACAAACATACATTTGCACTATATATTCATATATTATTTATAAATCTAGTGTGCATTAAGCATGGCACTTTCTTAGTTTAACAAAATACTGGCAGAAGGAATACGAAAATTAGTTTTTCTTAATTTAATGTAATATTTATGAAAATTGAAAAAGCTTACACAATTTAAATAAAGTAAGGGAGCTTCCATTAATTACGTGAGCTATTTTTTTCTTTTAATGTGGCCTCCTCCCCGATTTGAAGATTTACGCTACGCTAAAGGACTAATTTTTAATTTTTCAATCAAAAATCAGAAAAAAACGTTTTGTTGTACTGATATTCTTTAAGATGACGTGAGATTTTCAATCATGCTCCTCAATTTAAATGAGATTTGACCAAATTGTACGTATTAGCGGAATGGATTTGAGTTTACGTAATTAATGAATGCATCCTAATTATAAAATAATTGTAGTACTAAATTAATCTAAGATTTTATATAACCCGAAGATGCATTAAGGATCACTCTAAGGACAGAACTATAACGACATGGCTTAAGCGCTAACACTGATAGTTATGCCTTCGATGTACTAATGAAACAAAAATATATTTTGTCCATAACATAGTCGTTTGACACTATGATCTAATTTCTGTCCGTCTGTCTTGTAAGATTTCTCGACAAGATGATTATATTCAACTTTGGAAGTTAATAAATAAATGTTGAACATAAAAAAATATAGAACCTACTTTTCTATTCTTTACATTAATGTAAAAACATTAATAAAAAAAGAAGAGTTCCTCATTAAATAGTACATATACATAGTCATTACAAAAAATTATAATTATTATAAACACATCAAGGCTTATTTCAAGACATGAATAGGAAAAATAAATTAACAATTATATTTATTTTGTGAGTGTATTTATAAGGCAACATATTCGATCCCTATCCAGTAACCTTACAAGGGGTACATTTTTACCCCACAAAACCTTACTGAATCTCCAATGCACCTTAAAAGGGGTACATTTTTACCCCACATAACTTTTAGTTTTCAAAAGCTCAGTTTAGTAAAGGAACGATTTCGTTAGTTTCAGTTATAACCCGAGTCAATTAGGGACTTAAAATCGATAAAAGAGGGATAAAAGTTTTTATATACAGGGTGTATCTGACAATGGAACACTTAAATCACTGAATCTTACATTTTATTTTTATTTTGGAACTATTGAGAAAATCCATAAAAACGAACTAATTCAAAAAGATTTCGCAGTTAATTTTCATGGATTTTATTTAGTAACGGAATGAAAAATTCCAAAATAAAAAAAAAATTGTACGATTTAAAATCTTTAACGTTACACATTTTACCTGCTTTTATGAGAAACGGAGGTAATAATACTTGGAACTTCAAACTTCATAACTTGTAAACGGATAGATTTTTTTTTCAAAAAAATATTTTTGTATCTTCATGCTAGAGTCCTACCGTGACTTAAGCAAGTGTTCCATTGTCATTATGGTATGTGGTATGGTATACATCGGTCAATTCAAGTCCGAATTGTCAGTTTCGAAATAGAATTCCTGCATTAAAAATCACGAATTTACGTAAAACTGTTAACTGTAAACCATCACCTTTAGAGAATCACAGGATCTACTATAACACCCTAACATATGACAACATCTTTGTGTGACACCACTGACACTGTATATGTACCATATGTGATATTAACCTCTCAAAGGTAAAGCATTCTCAATTTTTTGCGTTCGGATATGAACTCAAGTTGTGGCAAGTTGCAAGTTATCGCACGATTTTAGTATAACAAGAATTGAGCTTTTGAAAACTGCTGAAACTTCCTCTAATTCTCTTATGCCGCGTTCGTATAAACAAGAAACGATTCGTTTTGCTTACGGACGGTTAAATTTTCATTGAATATTCAACGAAATTTTACCGTCCGTAAGCAAAACGAATCGTTTCTTGTTAATTGGAACGCATTAGTCTATTTCGCCTACTGTAATTCCATCCCTAACAGAAGCATTTCGCTTAGTTCGAGGTTAGTATATTATATTATTTATAATTTAAGTTTTAGTAACCAAAATGCATTTTTGAGCGTCATGTTTAAGGAATGAACATCATGGAATGAATAGGAACTTACAAAGAGATACTGCAAAACATAGAATTAGAATGAAAATTAAAAAAAAAAAATTAAAAACTTAGTATCAAACATTTTGATAAACTGAGAATATTTCCCAAAGTGAGATCTCATAATTCAACTAAATCTTATTTTTTAATGTTTAGACAATATTTACACATTTTTTTTTTAATTTTCGAAAATGCTGACAAGTATCACAAAAAAAAACTTAGTTTTAAAGAAATAAGCACTGAAATGAAATAAACGCATACATTAAAAAAAGGGGCAGTTCCAGTTTGCATGTGTTCAGTTCTAAAATGTCTTAACTCTATACCTTAGACAAAAACATGGCTGTGAGCTTATTTATTAAAATTACAGTGTGTTTATATAGAAAACTTCATCTTTTTACTTACAATTATCAAGTGTTTTCAAAAAATATAATTTGGTGAGGTACCTAGAAGTGGCGAGAGTATAAAAATAAATAGAACTTTGATAGGAGTGAAAGAGAGATACAGAGAAAGAGAGATATCTTACCGCGGCACAATAATTATCACAAACTACGACTTGGAAGTTCGTTTTAAATGTTCGGTAAAAAGATCTGAGCACATGTATATTTCTCAACATTCATAATTCTACTCACGTGTATTTTGGGATGCCCGACTAATTGTGGGTCCGACAGGGGTCCTGTATCAAGGAGTGAAGCGACCTGTCGCACCGGTATCAGGCCACACACAATATCCCGAAATACACACACGAGTACAGCCATATATTTTTAATAGATTAGGCGTGTTATTGTTGCTTAAGAATTACCTACGCAAAAGTCTCAAAATGTATTTAATTAATTTTAAATAATAGTTTAAAAATTGTGCAGAATTTTTTGTATATTATTTTGAGCGTCTACTGTGCTTTCTTTTTAATTTGTAAAGCAATATTCATCATAACTTCAAAGTTAAATACCTTTTTGTCCTGTGTGTCAACCGATTTTCATTTACCTAGCGGCTATGGACAAGCTTTAAGTGTTATCAAAAAAAATTATTTCTTCATTAACTTTCGATCTCTTTTGTGATCAATATTTAATAAATTACAGTCGAATTCGACCTCTGGCCGACAACTAACATTATTAAATTAGAAAACAAAAGTATCTACTCGGACAGAATTTAACATTTTGTGTCTAATAATAATTATGGTGTTAAAAGAATAACTATTACCATGAGACCGATAATATCGAGGGTTTACTACGAAAACCAACAGCCAATTTAGTTTTAAGTTATTGCGTTTCAAAAGTTTATCATCGTCATCAGCCTATCGCTGTCCGCAGTACGAAGGCCTCCCCCAAAAAAATAAAAAATTATACCTAATAAAAATGCTATAATTTTAATAGGCCTGTGTACAAGTCCTATTAAAATTATAGAATAGTAGGCAATATACTTTAGAAGTCACAAATTGGGTATACAGGGTGTTACAGAAAGGTGTGGTCATATTTAGGGTCGCATTAGACCCCATAAACAACGCAAAGCGCTAACAATTTGAAAAAAAATCGTGATTTTTTACAGAAATGAAACTATGATATTTAATACCAAGAATGTTAATGGGATCTAGATTTTTCTGAAAAATGTCTGCATAAAAAAACAACGTTATAGAAATTGACATGAAAAGTCATAATATGTTGTTTAAAAATGTGCACCTACACTAGGAAAAGCATTTTCCTAAAAAAAATTTTTTTTTCTTTTCATATTTTTCATGTTAATCACACTTTTCTTAATTTTATTGAAAATTATTTTCTATTTTTTTAGTTTGATTTTCTATTAAAGCGTGTTTTTTCGTTTTGAAAACTATTATTTATTATATTTTCACTTAACACATTTTGTCACACATTTAATTTAGCAGGTTGTCGCAGTAAACCCTCAATATGGTGGTACCCTATGGTTAAAATAAATTATTTTACAGTCCCCATAAAGTTAAGTGTTTATATTAGACTTTGAAAAATTAGATTTTTTATTATTTTTAAGATTGTCATTATTTTTTTATACTAAACATTTTAAGTAAATGACTTAATGATAGCAATGTGTGACGTCACAGGTTGTTATTCCACGCCTACAGAATGTATTAGACTTATATCACACATAGAGACTCAGTCTCAGTACTGGTTTAGTTTGAATCTATTCACGAAATTCAGGTTATCAATTTGAACAGTCTTTGAGAGAGATTTACTAAATCATGCTTGTGTTCAGTGACCTTACAGTTAGAGAGAGACAGCACTATTAATTCAAGGATTTTTTTAATTAATTTCAACTCTAATCACTTACCTATACAGACTAATGGTCCACATAAAAACAAAACCCTCTCCTTTCTCAATTTAAAAACATATTAAGGGTTGTAGCGTGATGTTACATAGCCCATAAGCTTCCTCAATGAATACTTTATCCAATACAAAAAGAATTCTTCGAATCCGATTGGTATTGTCAGAGATTAGCGCGTTTATACAAACAAAAATCTCTTCAGCTTTATTATAATAGTATAGATAAATATTTTAGCCCATTCTACCGCCAAATAACTGTTATATAACTATCTCTTTCTTTTAGACGTTAATAAGAAAAGGATAGCAATCTAGTTAAGTTCGCTCGGTGACTCAGGCCCTCTATATTTACAGGTGTTATAACTAATTTATGTAAAGCTATATCTAGACATAATTACATACATACTATTTGAACGAGGGTAGCGAACAATTTTATATTACAATATATTTATATCTAAATAGTGTCTACTTAAAATATAAGTAAAGCTAAAATACTGGCAAAAGGGAGATACATGACCCCATGTGACCAGTTAAACGACCCCCGATGACTAGATTAATGACCCCGTTTGACAAGTTTAATTTGTACATGCGTAATTGATGTTTTTGGTCTTTTGATTTTTACCTATTATATTTAAAATAAATGGTAAAGACGAAACTCATTTTGGACTTGAACACGATCTGTCAGTTATTTATGGTGATGAGTCCACCAACAATCACGTTATACCACGTTTTTTGTTTTGTAAACGATGACCACTCTCAGCAAATAGCAGCGACAACCTAGCGCATGATAGACAGCGTAGAATAGATTTAGAAATGGTCAAGTATCTCAAATAGATAATGACGAGCTTAATATACCCATCTAATTGAAAATGGCTTTTATTTGGGTTCAATGGCAGGATTTCAAGGGTATATTTCCCTGTAGAATTAATGTCACTAAAGCTTTACTCACTCACATAGATCAAGTGATCTCCAAAATTTGACCCCAACTGAAAAGAACGTTTAATTGTGTACGAAATGGAAGCCATGTATCTCTATTTACAAAAGAATAAAGCAATTGTTGAATAAGACTTAAAACAAAGAAACTGCTTTAAGTGTGCGACTCATGTATCGTTACTAGTAATTAAAAAAAACACCGTAATACACAATGAGGATGTTGACTAATTTACGGAAAAGCTTTTATATAATAGCTATACCCTTATTAACGGCAACAATAATATTTTATTAAAAAAACTTAACTGAAAAAAAAAAAATAAAGATATTTTATTATGAACTCTATCCCGCGCAAGAATCAGCGCAGGAATTCCGTCAATATCAAGTGTTTTATAATTATACAAGTTAAATAACAAAAACGTAAAAAAATGGACGTCTATTCGTCCATCTTGAAAAAAAACCCCCAAAAATAAAGATAATTTTAAAATTTCCCGCTAAAACAACCGCATCTGCCACATGAGTTTGATTAAGTCACTAACCAATAATCTCATAGTGCTCCATAGAGTATATAACTCTATATAATGTATGATAAACTGACAGCTGTCAGCTTGTTCATCGGTTAATGGCGTAATGAATTTGTTTGGTGTTTAGAGTCACGTGATAATAGTTACTATGTAAGCCTTTTTAATCAGTTTTAATAAATTTATTAGTTTTTTTTTTAAACCTTTCGTTACAATATAATATACATTAGTATCAACATCCCTATTGTGTAAAAAAAATTAGTGTCCGCATCAGCTGTTGTGCTTATTTCGTTGTTAATATTTTTTTTATAAATACTTCAACAATATTTTAATATGTACACGACATGGCAACTTTAGTTTAGCATTTCTATACACTTAAAGTCATCGTTTAAAGTTTAAGTTAGGTTTTTATAATAATTAACTTAAAAAAAAAGTATAATATAACCAACTTCAATGCGCTTAAATTATCATTAAAATAAAACCATCAGATCATTTCGGAATAAACCATTTTCGAACAAAAAAAAAATGATATCCGTTTATATATGACGGAGTTATGGCCGAACATACATAAAAAATGAAATATAAACATCCGAATCGAGAACCTCCTCATTTTTGACGTCGGTTAAAAATCAGCTGGTTGCATTTTAAGTAGTAAACTAACTTAAAAACTCCATTGAAATCTACTAACTTTTAAAGTTTCGCGTTCTATGATAATATAATTATGTTGACGGGAATTAACGCCAGCCTCTAACCAGGGCCAGTGCAACATGGTCGATACATCAGGCAAATCCAAGGTATATAATGTCTATTTAAAACGTGATCGCGTTAATTCCCGTTAACTTATTTAATGTATGTATCTGTTAATCGATGTTGCCAATCGATTTATCGATTCTCCATGACATAAACTTGTATACAAGGTGTTTCAAAAATGTGTGCTCATCATGGTTGAGTAGTTAACGTGAAAGCGTACAAACAAACAAGCTTACTTTACCATTTATATGTAATATTAGATTATTGCTCGCTTTGAATATCACAGGCATGCATTATAAAGCCATGTCCACAACTGCGACTGAATTTTTAATTTCGTTTTAGAAAATTTATTATGTAGACAATGGTGTCAATTCTGTGATTTCACTCTCTAAATTTAAATTGGCAAAATTTTCTTCGTATGAGATGTAAACCTTGTACACTTCGAAACAAGGTCTTATTTCAAATTTAAACAAGTAGGTAACATATGTCGCTATCGAAATAAGCAATTTATTTGTCGACTAAAATCTGACACGCTTAAATAAACTTTAATACCACGTAGCGAGAGCCGCTATCCGTTGAATGCCATCTCTTTTGCTCTGTGTTTTTAGTAAGCGTCTTCGTAGGTGTCGATTAAAATAACGTCATCTTAGTTCGTTTTGAACAAGTTTTTATACGGCATTTGAATAAATGGGGACTCTCGCTGCGTGGAAATAAAGTTGAGTATATGTTGACAGGTTTTAGTGAAATTTAGCGTTGAGAAATAGATGCCAGTAACAAATAGACCTTGTTACGAAGAAGACAAGGTTGATTTTATATGAAGAAATTAAGTCAGGTTTTAGTTTAGTCGAGTGTACAATAGAATCGGGACCAATCTCTAGTAATAGTTAGTCAGAGATAAAACCATTGAAATATATATATATGAAATATATATATATGATATATATATATATATATATATATATATATAAATAGATTTGGAAACAATTATTCAAGACCCCACGTAATAACGAGGGGTGTTATAAATTTAACATGTGTATCTGTGTATTTGTGTGTCTTATATGGCATCTTAGCTCCTAAACAAATGAACCGATTTAAGTACGATTTTTTTTTATTTGAAAGGTGACTTGACTTCTTACTTATTTTCAGTTGTTTGGGTATAGGTAGCGGTGTGTGATGTATCATAGAATATTATACAACGTGTTACATTATGGTGGGGTCATATTTATAAAAAAACTGTAAGATTTTTAATATGGAAACCTTATTTTGAAACTGACATTAAGACTTAGACATCGATAAAGCTAACATTTCGTAGGTAAGAGAGAAGACTGTTTTAAATGAAACTATAGGTAAAAATACTAAGGATGTTGATAGAATATCCGGTTGTCCGGAAATGACTGGCCTGTTGGTCTAGTGGTTAGTGACCCTGACTGCTAAGCCAGAGGTCGTGGGTTCGATTCCCATCCAGGAAAAATAATTGTGTGATGAGCACGATCCTTTGTTCTGTGTCTGGGTGTTATTTATCTATAATATGTATGTATTTAGAAATATATAAGTATGTTTATCAGCAGTCTGATTACCATAGTACAGGCTCTGCCTAGTTTGGTATCAGACGGCCCTGTGTGAGATGTGTGAAGTTATTATTATAATATCCGTATAAAAATAATAATAATAATGACAACCTTCTTTAGGAATGTTCACATACACGTGAAAAAACAAGTTAATAATTAAAAAATCAACTGCCCAGTCAAAAAATTAATTACGCGCCATGTTGATTTTTCATTTCTATTTTTTAATTTATAGACTCGGGATGATGTGAGGATTCTAACGATACATCCAAATCTGTGCAGGCATTTAGAAGTTATGGTGTAATAATAAACTCACATACGTACATGAACCCTGAAAACCTTACACAAATTTTTTGAGCAGTCGTGAAAAAACATCTTGTCTTAAAAAAATATTTTTCTTTTCAGGGTGATTGTTACATAACGATCTTAAAACAGACCACACCTTAGTGTAACACAGTGTATATTTCCTATTTTTTTATAAAGACGGATTCTGTGTGGTGTACGTAAAGTTAGATATCGATAACTTTTTATGAAAATATATTAACTATAAATTGTTTAATAGGAAAGACTACGTAGCTTGTACTCATTGTGCCATTACGTGTTCCAGCAAGAAAGTTCTAGAAAAGTATTTTTCTATCAAAAGTTTATTTTAATAGAAAAAGAATTGATTTTAATAATAGAACATTCTATCAATCATTCAAACAGAATTCTAAAACTAGTTTTAATTAAGAATGTTAAAAAGATTTGTTTTAAAAGGATTTTGCTTCAGAAAAATGGACTATAATTACTCGTGCCTTTTGGTTTATTTTTCGACACTCCTGTAAAAATAAGTTGAACGTTAAAATTCTTTTTACTTTGCATAAAATATAATTTTTATAATCGTTAAATCAAAAAGTATTTTTTTTTCTATTTGTAAGAATCTATCCGTATTATAGGAATATTTTTGATACTTTTTTTAAATACTTAAAACTCGTCATCGCGTTTTTCTAATATTTCTCTAATAAATACTTTTATTATGGACCTATTAATACTACAAAAATATAGAAAAAAAGTAAATGTCCTCTATGATTTTGATACGATTTTTTGTACATTACACCTGCATTGTTTAAAGTGAAATAATACAAATGAATTTTATGATATACAGGATGTTACAAAAAGGTGTGGTCATATTTTAGGGTCGTAAAGTAGCTAACAATATTGGAAAAAAATGATTTTAAATACAGAAATCTTATTTTTGAAACTGACAATATGAATAAGATAATTACCAATAAAACTATTTTATTTAAAGAAACGACTTATGACTGAAACTGATTATTTTATACTATCCGGATGTGTCCGGAAATGTCCGTATAAAAAAATAAAACAACAAAATAATTGAAATTGACATGGAAATTCATAACACGCTATTTAAAAATGTTAATTTATACGACAATTTTTTTAAGGCGGCTTCACTTTTATCGGTTATCTTAAAATAAGACCACAATTTTTTTTAACACCCTGTATAGAAGAAAAAATGGTTACTCTTAAAGCCACACAGAAAATAGTTGAAAACTCAGTTCGTCTTCTGTCGATATTGGTAGCTGTAATACCTATCTGTAATCTTAAACATAATCTTGTCTTGAGAATATCTATCGTTTTGTAGCGTCGAATTGTTTCACCGTTTCCGGTATAGCATTCGGTTCCACTGGCACTTTCTCCATTAGTTCTGCTAGACTTCTTACGTAGGACAGCTTCCGAAAGAATTTCGAACTGAAATTATAATGATTATTTTTTAAAAAAAATTTTTAAACGATGATTAAAGTGTATTTTATTTATATCGGACCACCCCTGTAGCATAACTTATTTTTTAATATTTTTTTAAACCTTTTTTTTTTATTTTAAGAATCTCTTTTGTTTTTTTAAGGGGACAAACGAGCAGACGGGTCACTTGGTGGTAAATGACTACTGCCGCCCATGGGCACCTACAACTCAAGAGTCACAAGTGCGTTGGCCTTTGAGATTGGAGTACGCTCCTTTCTTGAAGGTTTAAATATTTATCTATAATAATAGTTTTATGATAATTTACCTTACAAAAGGCTTTGTTAATATAACAAATGACTTCAGCCAGAATGTGGGATGAACCAGGTACAAGTGTTTTAGACTTTTGCGTAATCTGAAACGAGAGATAAAAGAAAAACATTATTATTGAAGTGAAAACTTCTTTAGCGACGTTGTGCATTTTTTGGGATGGGTAAAAAATGTTAAACTCGCGTCAGAACACATGATCTGATCGAAAATTCGTAAGACAAAGCCGAGTTTCTTGTATTTAAAAAAATATAACATTCGAAATTCAAACATTTACGAGCGGCCTGGAGCGCAGAACTTCCAGTGTACCCTATGTATACATTTAGATAAGTTATTACATACTTTTTATTTTTAACCTAATTATATATATACAGATGTGTGTGTGTGTATGTATATGCAAATACATTGTGAAGTTATGTTTTCACTTCAGACGTGCAGTCCTACGACTGTTTTTTTTTTGTTTTTACTAATAATATTCCTGGGTCGCGGGAGCTTCACAAACATTTAAAAAACGGACACAAAGAACACCCAGACTCGGGGACAACTATTTGTGGATCACATAAATTTTTGTCCCGTGTGGGATCTGAACCCACAACACTCGGTGCGGCGAAGTGGCGAGGCGACCATTTAAACCATTGCGCCATCCATCAATGTAGTTTAAAAGTGGCTAAAATAAATTATTTAATAGTGCTCATAATTTCTTTTTAGGATTCCGTACCTCGAAAGGAAAAAACGGAACCCTTATAGGATCACTTTGTTGTCCGTCCGTCTGTCTGAGCTGGAATTTATATCAAATACTCAGGTCTACTGTCTCTTGGAGCTGTGAAAAAATCAAACTTCTAAGCCAACACAATCAAAACATACAGCCGTTTATGCCGCAAATTTCCCCAAATTTTCGACAACACAACCTGTGAACTCAGAATCTTGAAATTTGGTACGAAGCAATGTCTTAAAGCACAGATAAAGGAAAAATTGCGAAAACCGTATATTTTTAGTTACATCATATAATAAAAATATTTTACGGAAGCCTCGGTGCGCGAGTCCGACTCGCACTTGGCCGGTTTTTTTTTGTTACCATCTGTGCCGGTCGCGGCTTCACTTGCGTGTAGGTATATTTTTTTTTTGCGCGGAACCCTACTTCTTGCGCCTCAAAATACCCACATCGCTTCAAGTGTGTCTATAAATTTCGAGGAGTTCCCTCGATTTCTCCAGGATCCCATCATCAGATCCTGACCCGATGACCATCGGAACACAGAATTAACCAAATCGGTCCAGGCGTCTTTGAGTACTCGGTGAACATAGATACAAAAAAAAACATGGTCGAATTGAGAACCTCCTCCTTTTTAGAAGTCGGTTAAAAATGGTTCTTAACTGTTGTCACTTATAGTCCAGCTGTGTCTTGTGTGAAACCAGTTTTTTTTTATAAAAAACCTTGAGCTATTGGTAATACTAATAACTTCGAGAATCAATATTACGATTTTTACGAAAAATTAACCTATTTAAATTTTATCCAAAAATACCAAAAAATGTCTTATTAAAATCGTATCGTGATTTACGATGTTTTTAGCAAAAACCGAAAATCTATTTTCCCAAAAATTAACCATTTTACCCAAAAATGAATACAACAAATATCACCAACTGTGTCTTTGTTCAATACCAACAAAAATAATTACCACAATTACAGTATCAAAAGACCTCACCTTCTATCTATAAGTTTATAACATTCATGGAGCCAGTGGAAGGTGGGCAGCTTTCTCCTCCCCGCACTTCCATGCAGGTACACCAAGATATACTCATCTGTGACCAGTCTCTCGAGGGTCCATATCACGTACCTGCACAAAGATTATTTTTAAAACACGGAAGACTCACTTTCGACAAACCTTAGTCTTGACACTACAAAGAGTTGGCGATTAATTGGCAAATGAATCTATTAGACCAAAGAATAAGTACAACCAACACAATATGATTAGTTAGAAAAAAAAACGCGTGAGGTCTTTAGGATACCCGTTTATAATAAGAAATGTATCTATTAAAAGTAACAGAAACCCATTCGCTACGTTATAAATAGGCATCGCATTATACGCACTATCAAAATGCCAAAATATGCATGCAAATACGAGGGGTGATCAAAAAGTAATGATAAACGGGTATTTCTAATAAAGATAAAAATCCAAAAAAAATTGTTTCCACTTCTTCGGTCCTTCACTACTTCCCACCTAAAAAATTGTATAAATAGGACATCATTTGGAGGAGCTACATTCATTTGAATACCAGCAGTCGGAGCGACAACACGAAAATGGGGAAACACGAAGTGAGATGCGTCATCAAGTACCTCTGTTTGAAAAAAATGTCTACCAAAGAGATACACGCTGATTTGGTGGAGACACTGGGGGACTCTGCTCCTCCATATTCTACGGTGGCACGGTGGTGCAAAGAGTTTAAGCTGGGTAGAACATCCACAGAAGATGAACATCGCGAAGGACGCCCAACCTCGTCCCTCACTGAGGAAATCGTGAAAAAAGTCGAAGATATCGTATTAGCAGACCGAAGAGTAACCATCAGACATTTAGCTGAGGTCACAGGGATCTCATATGGCAGCATCCAAAGCATTTTGACCGGCAAAATGAATATGAAGAAGGTCTCCGCGCGTTGGGTACCGAGAATGTTAACGGACGAACAAAAGAAAAAGCGAGTTGACATTTCAAGAGCCAATCTTGCAAAGTTCCAGGCTGACCAAGAAAATTTTTTGTCTCGATTTGTGACCATGGACGAAACATGGATCCATCATTTTGATCCTGAGACCAAACAACAATCGATGACTTGGAAAAGGCCATCCTCACCGACGCCGAAGAAGTTCAAAGTCTCGAGCTCGGCGGGCAAGGTTATGGCGTCCGTTTTTTGGGATGCTGAGGGAATCATAATGGTTGATTACCTGGAAAAGGGAGCTACTATAACGGGCTCCTACTACGCTGATCAAATAAGACGACTGCGAGAAGCCATAAAGGAAAAAAGACGGGGCAAACTCCGAGCGAAAGTCCTGTTTCATCAGGACAACGCACCTGCACACAAAGCCGAAGTTGCGACGGCTGCCATTCGAGAAGCAGGCTTCGAACTGGTCGAACACCCACCCTATTCTCCAGATTTAGCCCCCAGCGACTTTTATTTGTTTCCTCGGCTCAAGGAACACCTCAGGGGCAAGAAATTTGAGGATGATAGCGAGGTTATGGCTGCTGTAGAGGCATTTTGGGAGAGCCAAGATAAAGATTTTTTTTTAAAGGGTATTTTAGGCTTAGAGAAACGTTGGACTAAATGTATCGACTTGTTAGGAGACTATGTAGAAAAATAAATTAAATTTAAACTAGAATCGTTGTTTTATTATACTCATTATCATTACTTTTTGATCGCCCCTCGTATGCGCTAAAAAGGGCGAAATATGCACACAAAATTGAATTCACGTTTGTTTTCACAATATTTACATTATCCTACAAATTATAAACGTGAAAGTTTGTGAGGATGTATGGATGTTTGTTACTCTTTCACGCCAAAACTACTGAACCGATTGCGATGAAACTTGGTATGTAGATAGCTGGAGACCTGGATTAACATATAGGCTACTTTTTATCCCGATATTCCAAAGAGATCGGGACTTACGCGGGTGAAACCGCGGGGCGCTGCTAGTTATCAATAAATATTATAATTATTGATTAAATATTTATTTATATTTGTTATATTTATCAATTATTATTTATTAATTTCATTAATCAGTTGTAATTCTTGTGACAATATACAATCAAACATTTTTCTAGATTTTCTAGAGTAAATTTGTGACGTTTGTCATTTAATATTAATTTTTTTACCGGTTAGCCGGCCGGCCGCCGAGCGTCTGAAGTGTAACGTGCACTAAGGAACTTCATTCTAAAAATAACTAAGAAATCGGTAATCTATTAACATTAAACCAGCATTTTTGTATGGATTTAATAAATATGTATATTTCGTGTATTTAAGAAATGGCTGTAAAACCTACATGAAACTTTAGTTTTGAAGTTTATCTATGTATGTGCAACATAATCTCCGGTCTCCATGAGCGCTGGTCTAGGGGTACGGATGAGGCTGCCCGTGACCCTCGCAAACAGGCTTGAGATGATGGTGCGACGTTTAAACTGGAAGGGGTGCAAGGCCCTCCACACGCAAGGTTATGGCGGCTAAGATCTGCCAGACTTCCGTCGCTTGCAATAGACTCAGACTTGTGACAGAACACCGTCTGATTTTAGTCAGTTCGATTCTAACATACCACTTCACCAGTAGCCCCGGTAAGAAGATGACCAGTGGGGGTTTCCACACAATGGAAAAGGGTGTCTTTCTTGAAAAAAAAATCCAATAAAAATGGTATACTTACAAAAACAAATTATCCATAACATATGTGTAATCCGGTCGAGCACAATCTGGTAGATGGCACGCGCTGAACACTATCAGCGCCGCGCCCCGCGGGTCGTAGCCCCCGTGGGATATCACTCGCTTGTACGGCTCTATCACCTGCGGACAACATTCCTCTTCACCAGGGATCACCAATTAGTTTCAATTGGGTTCCTAGGCTCCCCCTCCAAAGGTATGATGGGTAGTCCTAATAGGATGATGGCTCGGACCCGGACCGCGGTCCACAATTTGATAATCCCTGCTCTACACCATAAAAGTGGCAAAAAAGCATAGAATATAAATACTCACACGCCCAACGCAAAGGCGTCGCCCTGAGACCGACATGACAGGTAGCTTCACTCCTTGATAAAGGACCCCTGTTGGGTCCAAAACTAGTCGTGCATCTGTACCAATCCAATGTAATAAAGCTGAAGAGTTTGTGTTTTGATTGAATGCTCTAATCTTTGGAACTACCGGCACAGAATACATAATAGTACCAGTACAAAAGTCCCACTCGGCATAATCATTTAAATAAATAATAATTAATCGTGCGAAGTAGCATATTGCTGAGCTGAGGACCATTTTTGTCTCATGCAGGGGTATTTATTTAGATATTTATTTTTACTTTTTATTTTTTCGTGATGAAAAAAAAAAAACCATGTACCTATCCTGTGTGAGTCAGAATAAAAATTATTTCTTTCTTTTCTCACGGAAATTTCTATTCTAAGGCTAAAAAAGATGTACTATACCTTCATATCGCAAGTAGCGTGTCCAGTTCCTCTGGGTACGCTGATCCAGGCCCTTTCGTTACTCAGTTCTTCTGCAGCAGAGTATTCAGGTATAGGATCACTGTACTCGCTTAATGTGTTCGTTGATTTTGAACTAATAAAAAGGAAGATGACGTTAGAGGACTCAATTTTGAGACGCCGTTAACCTAAGATGATGGACGTACATGGTATAATAGGGTGAATATAGAAAGAGAAGTAAGAAAGAATGATTTATTTGGATACAAAGAGATATTAAAATATTTTTGATGAACTAAGGTAATAAATTGTAATAAGCATAATAATAAATATAATATGATGATACTTTATTAACTGAAGTACGAAAATAAAACTAAACAAAGAACTACTAAGACTTTCAGCTTAAGAGCGTCTTTGACTTTTCACAGGCTTACGACACAGTATCATACATAACACTTATTTAAACTTCCGCTATAGAAGTGTCCTACGGCAGCAATGCTCTAAATATCTCCACATAATTAACAGAACCAAGAGCAGCGATGGTAGTCATTAGAGATGCGGTGAGTACAATTTTTCCGAGTACCGACTAATACTCAATATTATATTTACCGAATGAAATAATTGAATATCTCGGTGCGGCGTGCCGGAAGCGATACTTCGCCCCTGACATTTGCCATTTGTTTACAATTTACATGCATACAATTAAGTCTGGTTAAATGTTTTTAAGTTTTTTTCCAGTAACTCGGCAGTCAAACAGACCGCTAACGAGTAACAAGCATAAATTAAACATTTAAAATGCTTCAAAAAATCCCTTCGAACGGCTAAACAGATTTTTTTCTAATTATACCTAAAACGCTATCGATCAACTCACTTCAAATTTAAAAAAACCAAATTAAATTACTTAGGTCCAACCTTTTCGGAGCTATGATGCCATAGACAGACACGTCTCAGTTTTTGCGTGGGGGTAAATTAACGTGATATGAAACATGAAGTAGCTATTAGTTCGGAAGGTGTATCACAGGGATCGATATTTATTCCAATACCATTGAGGACCTCACCATTACAACCGAATAAATTAAATTAATTTACAAAAATATTCCAATACTGAAGCTTTCTCATTATATACAGATTTTTCTAATACAAACTATAGCATCTCATTCTATAGTTAAGTGTTTCAGGAGTACCGCAAGGACTAACACTGGGCCCACTTTAATAACTTTAGATACTTACATGCTGTTATCACACAAATCTCGGACCACTGGGACAGGTTGTGGTATATCAGCCAGCTGAGGATCAGGTTCGGGAGGCTCCTCCTCAGACTCCATCGAGCAAACGCTCACGCTGTCCAAGCTACATCTGTCTTCTTCTACTTCCGGCGGCTAGAAAGTATTTTATATCAAATAATGTAGGAATTTATGTGTCAATAATAATCAATACAAACTCAAGGGGTTTATTAGAAGCCAATGAAGAGTTTTAATATCCATCTTCTATCCTCATCATCAGGTCAGCTCCGAGATGCCAAATTATGGTATTGTCATCCGAACTACATATACATACAATATTAGAAGTAGGTAAAAATTTACTTCTTAGATTTGTTTGCATAGTTAGGGCGCATCCATAAAATACGTCACATGAATTTCATGATTTTTGGACCCAAACAAAGACGGGGGTCTTTGTCACAGGTGGACATTTATGGAACCCACCCCCTGATCTGACGTCACATCTTTTGCAATTTTGCACCCAGAACTGAAAAGAGCAGTTTTAAATTTTTTTCGTTTACATTAATGTTTTGTGTTTAATACTTTACTTTACTTTAGACCCCCCCCCTAACCCTTGTCACACTTCGTTGACCACCTCCCTGCTTACTGCTACTGTTGCCTGCAACTTCGTTCGGGTGGAAATTCAAATTAATTCCACGGGAACCGTACATTTTACCGGGATAAAAAGTTCTTCCCCAGGAAGTAATCTATCCACTTGCCAGATTTCATTACGATCCGTTCAGCCATTTAGTCGTGAAAAGGTAACACAACAAACAGAATTACTTTCGCATTTATAGGACCACTAGCAACCCGCCACGGCTTCGCACGGGTAGCAGAGACATCTTCAACAATCATCATCATATTGCAACCAATTTACACAAAACCTTAACAAATTATATACCTAAACCTTCCTCATGAATCGCTCTATCTATTAGTGCAAACCGCATGAAAATCCGTTGAGTAGTTTTTGAGTTTATCGCGAACAGACAGACAGACGCGGCAGGGTTTAGATGGCTATATTTACCTTTATAGCAATGCGGTTTTACGAAGATATGACATGCCAGATATATATATTTAAACAAAATATTTCCATCAGGTCGCCAATCCAAAGCATATCAACTGAAGACGCGTCAAAAGAGAATTTTTAACCGACTTCAAAAACGAACAGATTCTCAACTCGCCTGTTTTTTTTTTGTCTGTATGTTACGCGATTACTTCGTCATTGTGAATCAATTTCAATAATAAAAAAATAATTGGTTGGTTTTTTTATCGTTATTTAATTAGAGGCTATACAAAATAATATGTTAGCCCCATCGTCGCTTATTCTAAGATACTAACTATGCTATGATAGGACATAAAGGAAGTCGTTATTGTGCATTGCATGCACGCGTAATCATGTGCATGAATTGCTTGTACTCAAGGTTAAATTTGAAATTGATTGATGAAGAATATATGCCTTCAAGACAAGAAGGCATAATGGCAGATCATGTAAATCTACAGTAAAGTTTGACGATGTTTCTTGCGTTTTCGATTCCCGTACAGTGCAAACATGTGTATTTCTATGTATAATACATATATATGTACTTACAAAACAATACTTTGTATAAATAGCCGTGTTCTAGAAACCACAGTACAAGCTATGCTTAGATTAGGTCTACTTTGTCCCAGGAAAGTTTTTTAACCGTAATGTTTCGATTTCAAATACAATGTGAGAAAAGCGACATACTTATACAAGTTTTTCCGTGTCATATTGTTTGTAAACTTCCAGTTGTCGTGTGAACGAGCATTGTTGCAGCATGTTATGTTTTTACGTTATGCGATAGTTATGTGGTGTTGAATGCTATACACAGTACCAAAACACTCTAACAAAGGAGAGAAACAAAACATTTTTGGTAGAGGAGGGGCGTATTACACAACCTTATGTGTATAAGTCAAAAAAAAATAGAATAAATATCTCGTGGCCGGGTCTGACCAGATAAATGAGTAGATTATTCATGTATCTTTGACGATAGGAGCAGCTAAACGCACGACTACTTCATGACATGGTCAAACATTGATTGATCATATCGTAAAATAGTTACATTAACTACAGTTAGAGGCGCTGATATCGTTTGTTTTTGTGATGCATCATGGCGGCGGACAATTGTTTTTTTTTAAAGAGAATAATAATGTGTTACATCGAAGAAAGTGCAGTGAAATGTCGTTATGACTGCTTAAAAGAGCAATATATAAGTTTCTTCTTATTTAGAATTTTTATTAAACCTTGTTTGTTCGTGGGAGAGCCATGCTTTGGCACGTATGGGCCAGCTCGACCGGAGTGATACCACGGCCTCACAGAAAACCGGCAGTGAAGCGCCGCGTGAGTGAGGTTACAGGAGGACCTAACCCTTCCCTCTCCCCCCTATTCCCGCCCTTACTCTCTCTCCCCCTTCTTCCCCTACCCCCACCTAAAAGGCCGGCAACGCACTTGTGACTCTTGAGTTGTAGGTGCCCATGGGCGGCGGTAGTCATTTACCATCAAGTGACCCGTCTGCTCGTTTGCCCCCTATACTTTAAAAAAAAAACCTTTTACATCATGGAGACCCTACATTACGAGATGGCCGAACGTGGATTGACATATCATCAAACGCTGACGTTGAAACGATACGGTCAGTGTTAGCTGGCTATATGGCTCATGAAATGACCTTTTCATGAATTGTCTTCGTGGGAGAGCCATGCTTCGGCACGTATGGGCCGGCTCGACCGGAGTGATACCACGGCTTCCCAGAAAACCGGAAGTGAAGCAATGATTCCATTGTTTTTCGCCGAGTGAGTGAAGTTACCGGTGGCCCTAACCCTTCCCTCTCCCCCTCTTCCCCTACTCCCACCTTAAAGGCAAGCAACGCACTTGTGACTCTTGAGTTGCAGGTGTTCATGGGCGGCGGTAGTCATTTACCATCAGGTAAACCGGTTGTACTGTGGGCTCTAGAACACGGATGTACATACTTAGATATTATATATATTTGGAAATAGTTACACGGTATACATAGAAACACAAGGACAAATACTTCCTACTACCTACTACTTCTGCTGTCAAATATTTGGACTAAGCAGGAGTCGAAACCGCCACCTCCTCCTGCGCTGCAGTAGAATAGTAATTACATTTTCAATTTAATATAATGAACAATGTTTTAAGTAAAATTGTAGAGGGGCTCGTGACTAAGTGGTAACCGAGTAGGTTAGCACATTACAAGGTTAAGTAATTCAAGCCAGGTCAGTCTTAGGATGGGTGACCATTCTTAACATAATGAGACCCCTCCGTGCCTCGGTCCCGGATGCCATACGAACATCTGTGGCATTCGTTACGGGTAGTTGGAGCCCTAAAAAGTTCGACAACCTTGTCTAACTACAGAACTTCGATTTCGCCTTGTACTTGGGTTGTGGAGGTCTGATGGCAGTCGATTCACGTAAAATATCAATGTTCGGCCGTTTCGTAGTTGGACTAAAAGCCGACCCCAACTTAGGCGCGGAGTATGATGTATGAGCATTTGTAAGTTATAATGACAAAACATGGCGCAATATGACTTATTTATAAGACCACATTGATTGAATCTACCTACGTTTTACAAATAAATGATTTGATTGATTGATTGATTTGATTGAAAATTATCTACCGCTGTGCCAAAAAGGTCGTCAAAAGTAGCGCATTGCACTCTCTTGAAAAGTGTTTTAATTTGATCCTAAGGCAACTACAATATTAACTAAAATTTTATTCAATCGATGAGTGGCATGACAATGGATTTTAATTTTCCATTTTTAAATTCCGCGCGTAAATTTGATGAAAACTCTAGACGCCATGTTGGTGGTTCGTGGTGACGTCATGTCGGTAGTATTGCAATTATGCCAATTTTAAAATGAGTTATTATTCTTATGATTAGTAATTTGACAAAACAAAAATCGGGATTTATTGCAATAAAAATCATATCATGAAAGAAATTCTGGGTAGATTTGTATTTGTACAAGACAAGAAGTGCCTATACAAGAACCATTGTCCATGCACAGCAAAAGCTACAATTTACCAGGGATGTTATGGAACGCCGTAACCGAAACTATCGGATATCCGAAATAAAAATCTATCCGAAACGGTAACCGTAACCGATATAAAAGTTTCGAATAATTTCGGATAGAGGTGGAGTCTTAAAAATTTATTTTGTCTTAATGCAATTTATAAATTGTATCAAGATGCAATTACATATTTTATAATAATTGTACATATTCCGACCATTGCTTATTTTTTTATTGTGATTCTACTACCAAATAATAACCTAGAAAAATGCTAAGTCATTGCCTATCTGTATTGTCCTGTTTCATTCTTTAAAGATCTAATATCCGTAACAGAAACTATCCGAAACTTTCGGATAATCTGATATCCGTAACCGTATCCGAAACCGGTATAACATTATTCATATATCCGTATCCGTATCCAGATCCGAAATTTCATATCCGTAACATCCCTTTTTTTTTTTTGTTAACGAGTCGGAAGATCCTATATGGATGTCCTCCGCCTTGGGGAGGCGAAGGGGTCTGTCGGACTCTTACCGACTAAAAACCACCCCGGTGTTCCACTACTTGCCTACGTTCAGAGGAGCGAGAATCGCTATTGCATTCTTCCGCAACATCCGTAACATCCCTGCAATTTACCTAGTTTTTACTGACGCGGTGACGTAACGTTATGGCGGCTTCCGTTTCGCATATTTGTAGAACAAAGAAAAGATAAAAAATACTGAAAACTTTGAAATGAAAAATATAATTTAATTTCTAAATTTATGAACTGAAACTAACATGTTCCGAAACCCTATTGTCTAAATTATAGATAGACTAGCAACCCGCCCGGGCTTCGCATGGACAGAAGTGACATCTTCAACATATTTCAATCAATTTACACAAAATCTTAACAAATTATACACCTAAACCTTCCTTATGAATCACGCTGTCTATTAGTAAAAACCGCATGAAAATCCGTTCAGTAGTTTTTCAGTTTATCGCGAACAGACAGACGCGGTGGGGGATTTTGTTTTATAATATGTAGTGATTATAGTCTGGAATAGCCCCAAAATTTCCACGCGAACAAACTCGCGGGCAACAGTTAGTATTTATTACTATAAATCTTTACTTGAGCCGAAGGCCAAAAACGATTCGGCCTCAGCCTTCTTCCTGTCAATTACAACAAATAATATTTTCTAAATGTCATTGTAGCGAGTAAAGCCGAGGCCGATTTCGGTCTGTATAAAAATGACAGTCAGAAACATAATGGAAATTCACGTCTCTTACCAGTTGTATTTTTCTTCTTTGCGCTCCCGGACTTCTGTGAGGTGCCGGCGTGTGTCGGAGTGCCACACTTCCCGTATAAGGGTCCAGGAGTGCCTGATACGCTGATCGGTCTTCTTGAGTCGATGCTGAAATAACGTCTGGAGAGTCCAGATCCTGGGGAAAAAATAAGCAGTAACGTGTATCGCACATTACACCAGATTTGTTATGAGCAGTCTTATGCCAGGATCGTGGGAATACAATACTGGGTGGTAGTTCAAACTCACAACTACTCAATCGTATGCCCAAACCCTTGGCCATAGGCCTACCATCGCTACTCTCCATGATAACTTTAAAGAGAGGCGGGTGTGGGCAGATCCACATATTGGTATTCAGGTTTATCGTATACTTATATCTTATCACGAGGAGACTCTACACAGGGTAGAGTCTCCTCTTGATAAAACCCTATGTGTTTCAGTACAACTCCGACAATCACTTCTGCTTATATGCTTTTAGTGGTATGTACCATACATTCGCGGGAGGTTCTCATATTTTTATTTAACTCTATGCACTTAAAAGCAGCCATTCTACTTTCCAAACCAAGCAAGGCCGTCTGTCCTTCCTAGCAAGATTAAAAACAAAGCGACACAAAGAGACCGATCGTATTCTTATATCTTATCACGAGGAGACTCTACACAAGGTAGAGTCTCCTCGTGATAAAACCCTATGTGTTTCAGTACAACTCCGACAATCACTTCTGCTTATCTGCTTTTAATAGTATATACCATACATTCGCAGAAGGTTCTCATATTTTTATTTAACTCTATGCACTCAAAAACAGCCATTTTACTTGCCAAACCAAGCAAGTTCGTCCGTCCTTCCTAGAAAGAATAAAAACAAAAAGTGACACGCAGACTGAACGCGTGTGACAATTGAGCGGAAATCCGCCACATTTACGCCACAGCTACTCCTAAGCTGTAACATGATAAGGTATAGGATATTTTGAGGATTAGACCGATCTCTGTACTAATTAAGCATTTCCTTGTACCTCCCAAGGTTCATGAATATGAAATATTCATAACGTATTGTTGCTCAGATGCTAAAACCTGCTGCGGATGAGTTCTTATTTAAAAAAAAAAACACTTACATTATGGAGTCCTATGCTGCTCGACATTTCAATCGGTAGCTCAAAATTAGGCATGGCACGAAGATGGGAGGGAGACTCACACCATTCTGCTACCTGCAACAATAGATCAACGTACCATGATTAACCCAAGAGTAGTCTCTTGAACATATCATGGTACTGGACTTCCAGCCATAGGTTCCCGTGACGTAACATTCTGGTTTTCATCGTTTGGATTTAAATGTAAGCAGCTTCTATATTACGACTTAAAAAAAAAACTTACCGAATGAAACTCTTCATTCACATTACTTATGTTAACTGGCAGAGATTTTGGTGTACTTTGCTTAAGAGTTCTCTCTTCAATAAATTGTAGCATGTCTCCCTTGTTCGGTGTACCATCTCTTAACTTAGGCACTATCTTCCTTCTCTCCACCTTATCGACCCTGGCTACATCAGGAGGGACTGTCAGATCCAAATCGTGGCTCTCAGCAGTCACGAAGGCTTCACTAAAGTACAAATTATTCTTTGACGTGTTTCGTTGAGGACTGTAGAATCCATTATTTTCTCCCGCCCTCTCATCTTCTATGCTGGAGAGACTGAGATCCTTTTCATCTTCAATTTTGTGTATCTTCTTGGGTATCAGATCTGGGTAGTTTTCGTCAGGACTCATTAGGGGATGACTGGTAGTCAAGGTTAAAGTTGAACTGAACTTCGGTGGGCTAATTCCAAGGCTTTTAGGCGGTTTGATACCAATTTTAGGAGATTCGATGTTGAGATTCGACATTTTAGTGATGAGACTGTCGTTGAGCTGTTCTGGAGCTGACAGACGCAAGATCTCAGGGTTTTGGAGACGGAGGACCGGTTCAGGATGGTCGCCTTCGAAGTCTGATGATAGGACTGAATTGGGTGTGTCTTGAGAACGGAAAGACTCAGATCCAGTGTCCATCTTTTCATCTGACGATGGGGATGTCAATTCGTCGTCATTAAGCCGAAGGGTTTTGAAGTTACTGCAACAAAACTCTTTGTTACTTTGCTTAACATCATACCTACAGTTTAGGGATCGGTATACCGCATAATTTTTTCAAAACTGTTATTTTCGGTATTGACATCATATAAAGCCCGGTATTCCGGTAATTTCGATATTTCTGGGATTTAAAGAAGTTTTAGGTATTCATTTATTTATGTTAGTAATACTAATTAATACTTATACTTTTTCTGACAGTTTAGTGGTTAGGTTTAGGGGTTCAGAAGAAAACAAAAGAGATTATTTTCTATATAATAACAATTTTTAATGAATATAAAAGTTAACAAAGTGTGTCTCATATATATATTAAAATCTTCTGAGTTCTATCAAAATTTAAATAGTAATCAACGAAAACGTATTTTTTTATGGTATAGGGGGCAAACGAGCAGACGGGTCACCTGATGGTAAATGACCACCGCCGCCCATGGGCACCTGCAACTCTAGAGTCACAAGTGCGTTGCCGGCCCTTAAGTTGGGAGTAGGAGAAGGGGGGAATAAGGAAAGGAGAGAGGAAGAAGGAAGGGCCTCCGGTAACCTCACTCACTCGGCGAAAAGCAATGCAAGCATTGCTTCACTGCCGATTTTCTGTGAGGCCGTGGTATCACTCCGGTCGAGCCGCCCCATACGTGCGGAACGTGGCTCTCCCACTGTTTGTGTATATGTATTTAAGTAATACTAAAAAAATATTTTTTAATCTAGTCTCAGTCAATTCCCACAGTAATTAAAATACAATTTTCTTTATTGTACACCATAAAACAATATTACAAAATAATAAAAACAAGTCATGGTACACACGGCGGTCTTATCGCTAGTTGCGATTTCTTACAGACAACCTTTAGATGGACAGATGCAATGGATTTGTTTATAAGGGACTGTCATATTCATTGTGATAGTCACGTGAGGCTCGAAAGGGGGGGGGGAGGGGGTTCGGAAAATATCACGAAATATCACAAGGGGGAGGGGGCGTGTGGTGAGTTATCACGTGTATTTATTTTTTCGTTAAACGCGCTATTATATCTGTATTTAACGATAATATTCTGAAGTTTTTAAATATGTTTGGAAATAAAAAAATACACGTAATTTTGGCTAGGGGGGATGGGGTTAGTCTAAAACCTCACCACGTATCACTAGGGTAAAGGGGAGGTTAAAAAGTTGTTAAAAAAACATCACGTGATTAATGGACTAAGCCTAAGCCTGTTAATAGGTGCACGAGTTCAGATAAGTAAATTATTGAGATTATATGAACCTAAGAGAAAGAATACACAATAATTAAACAGTACTTGTACCTTACATAGAAACTTGTTAACATATTTACAGTCAGACACAATAACAATATACCTACATACATACAGACATATACACGTACATACATATAATAAATACATACTAATATTAACTAAATATATAATGTAAATATCCTGTATTGTAAGTAAAATTATAAGTTAATATTACTATATTATAAAAATCTTTTTGCTTTGCTTTGCTTGCTTGCTTTGCTTTTTAATTATTTTCGTCGGTTTAATTTTTTGTTAAAAAGATTTTTATTTGGTGATTTTTTTTCATCATCAGCTCAGCTACATGAGGTGATGATTTCTGAACCCTCTCTCTGAAATACCTGATAAAGTAATGAAAAGTAAACAGAAACACTATTCGTTCCTACAATTTTCGAAGGTTTCTCTCAATTTTATCAGGATCCCATCATCAGATTCTGACTTCCTTGACATGGGACCACCCTTGAGGTATACCCTATCTAACAAAAAAGAATAATCAAAATCGGTTCATAAATAACGGAGAGAGGGCTGAACAAACCTAAAAAAAAAGAAATAAATATATATATTTCCGGTCGAATTAAGAACCTCCTTTTTTTTTCGTCGGTTAAAAAAGAATATTACTATGATGACAGATAATAATCAGAGACCAGTTTTTGAAGTGAAAACTTTTTTAGCGGCGTTGTGCACTTTTTGGAATGGGTAAAAAATGTTAAACTCGCGTCAGGATACGTGACCTGATCGAAAATCCGTAAGACGGAGCCGAGTTGCTTGTATTTAAAAAAATATAACATTCGAAATTCAAATATTTATGAGCGGCCAGGAGCGCAGAACTTCCAGTGTACCCTATGTATACATTTAGATATGTTATTACCTACTTTTTAATTTTTTAACCTAATTATATACATACAGATGTGTGTGTGAGTGTGTATATATATGCAAATACATTGTGAAGTTATTTTTTCACTTCTGACGTGCAGTCCTAGTTTTTTTAAACGTGGTTAGCGATTGAGCACGCCTAATACATTCAGGCAATGCATTCCACAGTCGGGCTGCATGGACCGTAAAAGATTTATGAAAGAAATTAGTGGAGTGCAACAACGGTTTTTTCAGGCGCTGATTTTTCGATGACCTCAGAAACCTCCCAAGTGAGTCATTTAGGAACGCGAAACGTTCTTTAAGGTATGTGGGGGTAGTGCGATTAAAACAAGATATTGTAAAGTAGTGCAAGAATATGAGCATTTCGGCGACGTCAAATAGGGATTTAAATATATTTTGAACTAAAAATACACGTCATTTTGGCTAGGGTGGGTGGGGTTAGTCTAAAACCTCACCACGCGTCACCAGGGAGGAATAGGGGTTAAAAAGTTGCTAAAATAGTCAAATAGTCAGTTTATGGACGATAATTTTACGTGATAACTTAATTTTCAAATATTATTTACAGTTTTTGAAAAATTTAATTTAAATAATTTGTTGAAATGTAATCACGAACAATTAGTTATAGAAATAAACTGAAATCAAATGAATGTCAATAAACGAAAGCTTAGGCCGATCGTGCCTCTCTATCGCTTGTTCCGCACTCTCGCTTGCACGCTCGGCTCAGGCGGAACGTGACAATGAGTCATGCTTTTTCGTGCGTGAAGCCGGCTTTCATCGATTTATAAGACGTTATTATGTCAAAAACATCACGTGATTTATGGACAACCCCTTTCTAGTATAATTTATTTAAAAAGAAAAAAAAAAACTGTTGCCGTGAAATCCAAGCCCTCATATCTCAGATCAGCTATAATACGTCAGAAATGGGAGACGAGCATCGATTACATCATGTTTACATTAATTTTATTCTCATACGGAAATTGTACACTCAATATTTATAATTATATCGCGGAAATTCCACGTGTGCGTCCGTCTGAATCATATTTGTTTAATACCAACAATATCACAATTGTGACATTTTTTATTACGCACAGTTATAAAGCTCATTATGTTTATTTCAATATGGAACGGAATTAAGGAAATCAATGGCGTAGGTACGTGGTTCAGCGGTGGGGCATTCGACTGCAACGTAGCGTAGATTCGAACCCGCTCAGTGCAAATATTGATATGCATGAATAAATATTGAACCTACGTATCTACTATTTTTTTAAATAAAAAACGCGTTAGGTGTCTTTGGGACTCCCAATCTAATATATAGATAATAATTAGTATACAACCAACATCAAATTACAAGAGTCCAGAAATAGCGTAAATAAAAAAATCAATTCGCGGTCAGCATTTTTCGTTGCGCTAACACTTTTTCCTCCTAACCCTTACCGTCTGAAGTGTAAGATGCTTAAGGAACTTCGTTCAAAAATTCGAAGATTACAATTTACTATAACAGCGCTTACATAGTGCGTAGTTATATATTCTAAATCTCTCAATTGGTTACCCAACGTTTCGATCAAATTGCACCGATCGTGGTCACGGGTGGACTCTAGGGTAATCAAAAAAGGTATCTTACCTTATACATATTATCGCAATTAAATTCCGAGTACACATCTAAAAAACCCAAGTCTCGCAAATGCGATTAGCGAGACTTGAGTTTTTTAGACCGCAAAAAGTTGTGAGATCTGTTACTTAATTTCTTAACTAACACCATTTTATAGTGACCGTGTCAGTATTAGATATATTTATTTCTTTAATAAACAGAATAATTTGATTATCGCACGGCTACATAATCACATAAGAATAATCTAATATTTTAATAGTACTAATTGAGCATAGTGCTAGCGAGCATTTATGCCAGTGGCGGATTTACCAGCAGGCTGAGTAGGCTGAAGCCTAGGGCGGCAGATTTTAGGGGCGGCAAATTTGGGGCTTACATTATTTTTTATGTCTTGTCCTGGGGTATCGAATTAGATAGACCGTCTGGTAGGGGCGGCAAAATTTTAATAGCCTACTGGCGGCAAATGTGTAATTCGCCGCTGATTTATGCACAAACATTGCCCTGTGCGATGGCCAGATATTTTGTCGTAAACTCATTCGCCACTGTAGCGGTATAAATAAACATTGTAAATGCTACTTGATGTAACACGTAGTAACAGTACACAAACATATATGGAGTGAAAGTGAGAACCATTGAAATAATCGTGTCATGGGATACATATTTGGTGCTCAACACTTTCTGTGGACAATTAGAGGTTATGGCGATTTGAATTTGATAATTTGAACAACTATTCATAAGATTTTGAGAGGTTAACGTACACACCGGCCCACCGAAAACCCCGGTGGGGTGACGGCCCGAGGGGGTTTCCACACGTACAAAAAAAAAGGTATCAATCTTAATAAAAGCTGTTCCCGGATCACTCCTACTTTAGGCGCAGTTTAGTCGATTTAGCGATTTAGTCGGTTCGATTCAAACACACCGCCCCACCGAAAACCCCGGTGGGATGACGACCCGTGTGTTCCACACGCACAAAAAAGAAAGAATCAATGGGAAGGGTCGGGATCTCTTAATAAAAGCAGTTCCCGGTTTCCTCCTATTTTAGGCGCGGTATGACACATCGTGTGGTTTTAGTCGGTTCGATTACGACACACCGGCTCACCAAAAACCCCGGCCCGAGGGGGTTTCCAGACACAAAAAAAAAAATTCTGAACTTTTTTTTGGATTAAAGGTAGTTTGGTTGTAACGCCTCAAGCCTTTATTACTCAACAGATATCATAAAATTTTGCATACCACGTGGTATGCAAAATTTTACTTTCTCACGGGGAACAGAAAGAGACAAAGGGTACCTCTTTCTTCCAGAAAAATACTGTACCCGAACGATAAATAAATTCATTGATATTACATTAATGCGAGAGAAGCAACGATCAAAAGCTAGTCTATAATATTATTTAAGATTTCATAATAAACTATTTTATTAAAACAAAAACTGTCGTCAGTGGTATTCATGTTTATTAAAGACAGCTATCTGTCAGTGTAAGTCGAAAATAGGTCCACTTGTTCCGGAGATTAGTAGGAACAAACAGAGAGATAGACAAAAATGTTTACAAAAAAATAAAAAATATATTAATTGGTATAAGTACCTTGTAAACATTCAGATGCATTTCGTAAAAAGCTGTTATTATGATATTACAAAGAGACATTTCAATTAATTTATATTTATAGATACTTCTTGGATGTGAGTGTATTTCTTGGATGTCCGACTAGTTCTGGACCCGACAGGGGCTCTCTATCAAGGAGTGAGGCGTCCTACAGTTTCTTTTTACCCTAGGCGATATTTATTCTAAACTGTTCGATATCGCACGTCCAAAGGTAAACGTGATATCCATTTGTGTTGTTGTTATAAATATTTATGTTTATTAAAAAATAAAAAGTTATTTTATAGTTTAAAAAAGATAAGCCCCAATACATTGACACATCTCACACACGGCCATCTGACCCCAAACTAGGCAGAGCCTGTACTATCGTAACCAGACTACTGATAAACATACTTATATATTACTAAATAATACAGACATGTAACATTCATGCGCGTAAGTCCCGATGCCGTGGGAATATCGCTAAATAAAAGTAGCCTATGTGTTAATCCAGGTGTCCAGCTGTCTACATACAAAGTTTCATCGCATTCGGTTCAGTAGTTTTTGTGTTAAAGAGTAACAAACATCCATACATCCTCACAAACTTTCATGTTTATAATATTAGTAGGATAAATTACATCCAAACACAACAAATGATCATGCTCATCACACAATTATTTGTCCTGGATGGGAACGAACAACCTCTGGCTCAACAGTCAGGATTACTAACCACTAGACCAGTGGTTCCCAATTAGTTTTTCCTACGTACCACTTCAAGAAAGATCTTAAACTCGCGTACCCCTTAGGGCAGATAAAAAAGAAAATGGATTAGTTCAAATTAACTGGACACTGATATTTTGACAATTGTTATTTGCTTCATTTTTTGTACTGATTTTCTTAGTCTAGAGATTGCTCCGCGTACCCCTTAATGCAACCTCGTGTACCCCTAAGGGTATGTGTACCACTAATTGGGAAACACTGCACTAAACCAACAGGCCAATCAAACGCATGTACAAACCTATAAAAAATGGTATTTAAGCATCAATGCAGCAATTTACAGCTGTACTGTACTGTACTTAATAAAAGACAAGTGAAATCTCCAAAATAATAATGAATATGAATTATTAAGTTAATTATTTAACAATTTAAATAATTTTATTCATATATTTAGTTTTTTAATAAGAAACGTACAAAGAAAGCCTCATTAATTACTTTTTTACGCTCTCATTATTACAACATACATTCTGCCTCACGAAGGAGCAGAAGTTGTAGTAAACGCACACATTTTGCCAACTATAATTATAATCAGCCCGTGACCACGGCCAGTGCAACCAAGTCGAAACATCAGGCAATCCAGAGGTATGTAATACCTATTTCGTGATCGCGTTAATTCCCATATCACTACATATTATAAAACAAACTCCCCCGCCTGTCTGTCTGTTCGCAATAAACTGAAAACCTACTGAATGGATTTTCATGCGGTTTTCACCAATAGACAGAGTGGTTCATGGGGAAGGTTTAGGTGCATAATTTTTTTATTTATTAGATTATGAACGAGCAACTAGCTGATATGTTCACATCTCGTGATGAGTAGTATAGTCTCTTTATTTTTATATTTTAAATGTCCGTCACTTTTTTTAGCACTGAATCGTCCAATCGTAGCCAGTTATCGAGTCTCTTTTTAAATGAGTCTATAGAAGTCTAATTTTTAACATTTTGTGCAAATTGGTTGAAATATGATGATGACTTAATTATGTATTTAAATGGGCAATAATGCGATCACGAAAAGATATTGCCGACCAGGTTGCACTGGCCGTGGTCATAGGCTGACTGGCTCAGCCAGTGCAACCTGGTCGAAACCCTGCCAGGGGGTTGTAGAATACCAGGCTAAGTACCTTGGCTCGCCAAGATCACTCCAGGGTTACTGGGATTCCTTGGGGAGTTAGGGTGGCTCGAGTAGCCTTTTTTTGCCACCAAAGCAAAATACGCACCTCGTCGTGAAGTTGCGGAAAACTGCCCGTGAAAACGTAACCTAACTTTTGATTGATGTGATTGTGTTAATTCTCATCAACATAGTTTTATAAACAAACTGACTTTCACATTTAAGAGATGGGTTAAGATTATGAATTGAACATTGCTTACACATTCATTAAAAATTATTTATTACTAAGTGTTTGTGTTCGGTTCGTTTCCTACCCAGGACAAATTGCGTGATGAGAATGATCATTTGTTCTGTGTCTGGGTGTAATGTATCTATAATATTATTGGTTATTGATATTTAGAAATATATAAGTATGTTTGTAAGCAGTCTGGTTACCATGGTACAGGCTTTGCCTAGTTTGGGCAGAGCCCATGTACCATGAGATGTGCGAAGTTATTATTATTATTGTATTCAATGGCCTCCTCAAGAATCAGGTTATCCAATGCAAATGCTGGTAACCAGACTGCTGATAAACATACTTATATATTACTAAACATATACATAGTATAGATAAATTACACAGAACAAATGATCATGCTCATCATACACTGATTTGTCCTGGGTGGGAATCGAACCAACAACTTCTAGGTCTGCAGTCAAGATCACAAGCTACTAGACCAACCGGCCCGTCTGTATGCGGCATGTACGCCCATTTTCCTTAAAACAATTTTTTTTTTTTTTTTTAAATACATAGTAACATGTTTGTAAAATCGGGAAATAAGAACGTTTTATTACTAGCAATATTCCATCGACTAGGAACCATTATCTATAATTTGTTGTAAACAACAATACATATTATTTGCAGATTGCAGATAAATCATTGGAGGGTAGTACTTTTAAATCAAACAACTTGTCCTATAGTACGATCTTAGTCATCACCAGCCGAGTTATAACATGGAGGTTACACAAATACACTCATACTATACAAAAAATGCATAGTTATAACGCATAAACAGTATAAAGATCTCCAAAATATTAAAAAAGTCGACGCTCAGGAATTAAACATTAAAATTAATACAGACAGAATTTTAAAGTGCTATTCTGTGTACTCACCTCATTTGTCACCACTTGAACTTAAAATTAAATACTTTTTAATGCTAAAAAATAATTTGGGAAATCGTAAAAAAATAAATTAATTCGCACCACAGTCATCAAGAGTCGCATCGCTTTGACACTTTGACAGTTCAAACAAGTTACGTTTCATTCTGCACCAGTCACAACTATAGTTTCGTTTCGTTCCTTATGCTACTAATTTAACTAATATTTTTAGAGATCCCTAAAAGGAATGGAATCGCAAGTCTAATTTTATTTTACAGAACTTTTAACCTATTGTATCACAATTTTAATTTAGTGGAAAGTTCTGTGTGCTAAAATACTTGTAATTAATCGGATTAGACCTATTTCCACATTACGTATTGGCATTGCGCGATTATGATAATTATGAGTTTGGTTAAAACCACCTGTAACAAATTTTACCAGCATTTTTAAATAATTCAAATCCAGGTGGATTTAAACCCTTTTTTGGAGAGATGCATATCTTGACTTAATGTCCTATGCCCCTGGATGGGCAAAGGGCATACACAATAATTCTGTATTGCGATCGGTCGTGAGCTTTGTGCTTGATTTGGCTCTACGCCTTGCCGATGTTTTTTATCTCATCTGCTACTCTTCGTCACAAGGTTTGTTTGGAACGACCACGCTTGCGTTTTTCTTGACGATTCAAATCCAGTGCCTGCTTGTCGTCGTGGGTAACTCTAAAGGAATATCTTAATGGGCACCGGGAGGGGGATTGCAAGGGGGTGCTTGCGCACGACTTCCACCCTCCTGTCATGTAAGAAAATACACATAAAACGTTTAAGATTTTTTTTTTGTATTAAAGTCACTATTTAAATAAAAACGTAATGCGTCTAGGTTGTTGTAAAAAATTGTCCACCACTTTGTCAATGAAATCAGTGTCCTCCTCTACCCTTTTCCTATGAACACTGAGCATGTACACTATGCACAGGCAAAAGCCGAGAAGCGAGGCTGAAGAGCCTTGCCTCTAATGTCGTTGACCGATTCCACCTCGTAACACGTCATACTTAAATGCACTCAACAAATATGAGTTCTAGAGACTTTAATTTAAACTCTCGCGTGATTTAAATTTGACAATAACTACTAAGTGCTCAATAAATTAAAAGATATTCCTGTTTAGGAACCGTAATGTGTAGACGCAGCTATGCAACTCCCTGAAAATAATTCTGGGGTTCCACTACATAATACAGCAGTTTGGTACATTATAGATAATGCCGATCTCACTACATCAGCGATTAACACCAAGACCATGTCCCGACTTCCCACCCCTACGAGTCTAATTTTATTTTATACGGAATTTTTAACCTAGATAGTAGAACAATATTTGAATTACAGTGGAAATATTGTTTAGTTGTGTTGTGCTTGGTGCTGATAAACTTTTCATTAATCGAATTAGACCTATTTCCATATTACATACTGGAATTAAACTATTGTGACAGTTATAAGCTTGGTTAAACCTATAAAAATACCAGCATTTTTATAGAATTCAAATCAAGGTGGGGTTGAACCCTTTCTTTGGACATGCATATCAGACTTGCTTTGAATAGTTCTGATCGTCAGTCAGCTAGCTATAACAGGTAATGTATACCTGTACTATAGGACTTTTAAAGCAGATGTCCGATGAAAGCTAATTACCTGATCGTGGCTGCAGAATCCTACATGATTTCATGAACATTAACACTTCATTAACGACCCAGGCAAGCGACGCGCGACAGTGATGATTTAACATTATATCCAAAATTACATGATATTCAACAGAATATCGTGTAATGGTTATTGGATTGGGTTCCCGGTCTTTCATCTCCATAACGATATCCTTGAAATAAATACGCTTGAATTGAACGTGATGTGTAGAAGTTTTTTCGTGAGTTTTTTTTCATTCTGCCTTCCTCACATGCGTACCTCGATGCATGCATACATATATGACGATGATGTTGTATAAATTGCAGTGACTAAGTGTTTCAATATCACTTTAAACTGTAACACTTTTACTGATTCATAGAATTCAATAACAATAAAAGAAAACAAAATAAGACTCAAAGTATCCAATAACACTTGTAGTGTATCTACACCGAAGAAAAAGACAATGATAGAATTCTAAGAATTTAGCTCGTATAACAGAAAACACTTCGCCAGTTTGTGTGCGAAGTGTTTTGCCAATTTCAACTTCATTTATCGGCAAACTGTTGCCGATATCATTGTTCCGTGTTTTAATGCAAGTGTTGAGTTTACTGTTTAGAAAATGGGTGAGTTTTTAACATTAAATTTGTCACGTGGTAAAAAAAATCTTTACAATACAGGTAAAATACATTTAAAATTTTTGATAATTCGAAATTTGGCAAGCCGGTAGTTGGACTTAAAATTTGAGAAAGTCGTTCAGTGTAGATTAATAAATTCGTATGAAAGTCGGTAATTTTGTACAGTTCCGTAATTCACACAATATAATATATTTTGACAAGTGGTTTCGGAAAATTGGATTGTAAATTTTGATTGACGAATACATGTTGTGTCCTTTACAAATTATCCCCCATTATCCCTAAATATCTTTTGTGGACATATATTCATAGTATTTGTGAAATAGATAGATAGATAGAATAATCTTTATTGTACACCATTAATAAAATACAGTTGAAAAATAATTATCTTACAAATGAAAGTACAATGCGCGGTCTTATCGCTAAAAGCGATCACTACCAGACAACTTTAAGATGGAGATAATATCAAAATTATTTAATAAAAACATAGTACCTAGTTGATGGCGTACTATTCGAGATATAGACAAATACTTATATACGTATATACATATACCTACAGTTACTTACATGAGATAATATCATTGTATTATCATTAACTTAGTATATTAAGTTTATGAGTATTACAGACAACAATTTAGATCTTAGTTATGGTAAAAAATTGGTGTTCTGTAAAGTCGGTTTACGTGATATTTTTATGTGATAACGTCATAAGTAAACAGTGGAAGAGAAATAGATGCGTCACAAGCCGAACGCTTAGGCCGATCGTGCCTCTCTATCGCTTGTTCCGCGCTCTCGCTTGCAAGCTTGGCTCAGGCGGAACGTGACAATGAGTCATGCTTTTTCGTGCGTGCAGCCGGCTTTCATCGATTTATAAGACGTTCTCACGTCAAAATTAGAATGATAGTATTACAGTGACAGATAATGTTGCTTGACCAAATTTTTAAAGACTGTAGGGGTTTCAGCTTGCCGAATTTGTACCGGTAGTGTATTCCACAAACGAAAGGACGGAACCATAAATGATTTATCTAAGAAAGTTGTTGAATGCACCGGCACTTTTAATATCAGATTATATTTTCTACTATTATCCTAAACGTATGTTTTCCTCGTGAAAACCTTCTGGCACTAGGCAAACGAGGGCAGGATGAGGTGATTGCGGAACTGCTCCAGCCCTGCACCTGAGGTTTTCTTCTCAACCCTTAAAAGCGACTGTTCCTGTCTGTTGCCGATCATGGATTATGAGTTATGACATAGCCGGACAGAAGGTTGTCTTCGAGCTTACACCGAATTAGCTACGTTAACAAGAATGTATTATGTTCCTGTTTGTCACGAAATTAGTAATATTTAAGAGTAGAAGTAACCATATAACACTAAACTGTGTGTAGTGTGTGTATTATTATTATTTCGTTTATTTACTTCAATCTTAAAAACATATTTGACTGGCCTGTTGGTCTAGTGGTTAGTGACCCTGACTGCTAAGCCAGAGGTCGTGGGTTCGATTCCCACCCAGGAGAAATAGTTGTGTGATGAGCACGATATTCTGTTCTGTGTCTGGGTGTAATTTATCTATAATATGTATGTATTTAGAAATATATAAGAATGTTTATGAGCAGTCTGGTTACCATAGTACAGGCTCTGCCTAGTTTGGGATCAGACGGCCGTGTGTGAGATGTGTGAAGTTATTATTATTAATATTATATTGGTGTACAAGAAAACAGTACTGTATGTGCTAAAATCAAATATTGTAATAACTCTGATGATTTAAAAGAGTGGCCGAGAGTTTGTTTGCCCCATTTCTTCTCACAAGGTTCAACTATTTGGAAATTAGCGATTATAGATCGACACAAGGAGATTCAGATAGCGTTCTCAACTATTTGCAACATGTATTATTTGTTATCCTTTGTTTAAAAAAGATAGTTTTGACAAAGCAACCTACTGGTGTGGTGACGTGCGTGTTGATCAATAATTTTTAGTTTAAAAAAAGACAATTAAAAAGGTTTCAAATAATTGTTTAATCATTTTGTGAAAATGAGACGTGCTAATGACGGGAAGTGTGTGTGAAAGTGTGGGGTGTACATTTGCAAATGTATTTGAAGTAAAAAGAAGCATGATTATTCCTTTGTGCAGTGAATTTATAAAGACAGCAAGTTTTTTTTGCAAAAATCTTCGAAAGCACTTTGCTTCGCTTTATTTTAACAAAAATAAAACCAATATCCTGTTTGTTGTTGGTTGGTTTCGTGGGATGAAGCACCTTCACTGGGGTAAAGCGAATAGAGCTGTTGCTATAAGGCAAATGGCAAATGAGTACAGATTAGATCTGATATAAAATTCAATATGAAATGTTTTAGTATTTGCTGAGGTTGGAAGAGAGTTAACTCTGTATAATAGCAAGGAAGTTTCCATTCCAGATTGCGATATTTAAACTTATCCAGAATAAGTTTCAATATTTACGCCAATTTAGAACAGGGTTGGGTCTAAAATACTACCTTGTGCCACGCTGCAGCTTAATAGGTTTATCACTTTCAAATTTCTTAATGAAAAACTACTAATATGGATCGGATTACTCAAATGAAGTTATAGATAATTATTTTACTCCTATATATATTATGTTGTTATGTCAATATATTCTATGCAGGCCAACAAAGTCTAATAGAAGCGGTGTCAAATGCCTTTGAAAATTCCGGACCTCTTCCTTTCTTTTCCAACATTGTAGTATCCCATGTATTATATGACTCTTATGATAGTCAACTAGATTCAAAAGTTTTAAATATAAACTCAGCTCTTTGGTTATGATCACGGGGCTTCCATTTACGGTCACGTTTGCAGTGCGCACTCCCTTAAAAGATTCTCAAGTCTTATTTTTCTATTCATGAAATCTGTGAAACCTCACAGAGATGTTTATGACAGCTTATTATAACGGTAACTTACATTACAAATGTTACGACAATGTAAGTATGACAATAATTTTTTTTTTGGGTCAATCTATTGCCTTTGTTCGGCATTGAGATCGCGGCAAAGCTTACCGCTTAAAATTTACTGTATTTATACATTTTAATAATATAAATAGAACTTTTAATATTATTAAATGTTAAATGATATTTAATGGCACTTTAATCGAGAAATTTATTTCATTTTCCTTCTTGAGACCTTTGAAAACAAGACGAAATTTATAGTTATAACAAGAGGCCTCGACTTTACACTTGTGGATGATATTATTTTAAAACAGAAAACCCTGTTTTAATTTACTTTTATTGTTATTTTGTTTCTGTATAAAAGACACAGCTATTGTCCCGGCCGGTTTTAGTTTATGCTAACAGTACTGAATTCACGAAAATGCACGAAAAAACGAGAAACAGCTAAAACATTCAGATCAGCAGATCATCTATGTATAGTTATCATTTGGAGTATTGTATAATACTAATCCGTTCACGTTCGTTTCACTCGAGCTACGCAAAATTAATATTTTGATAGCTTTGTAATTTGGTAACGGGAGAATTTGATTAATAAAATCTTAGCAATCTAGGTTTACTCACATGTTCTCTCAAATAGGTCGCTGTAGGAATCCAAATCTCCTTTCCGCTGATCCATTTTCATAATTTAATTTATAAAGATAAAAAAATTGACACAACGGACACAAAAAATACCCAGTCTCGGGACAACTATTTGTGGACCATATATATTTTTATCCCGCGTCGGAATCGAACCCACAATACTCATTATATGATCTTGGTAGAGATGCACTACGACACATAATATATGATTCGTTCGTTTTCAAGATTGTCTGTCTGTTTATACATGATCTAATAAGAAAAAAAACTCAAATCAAATACCAATATTTCCGAGCGTAAAACTCTGACGTTCAACTAACAACTAATAAAGAACACCTCGATTATCATTCTCACAGTTCTTCCGTAAACTTGAAATTATGTTTGTTGAAATTAGTGGATAAAAGAACCCACGCTTGACATAATATTTACGAAAAAAAATGCTCAGATGCTGTCTTCCTTGCTATGTTTTATAAATACTTAACGCCAAAAACAGTATTTTAGGCGGTGTAATCCTAAATTATTTTAGTGTAGGCTTTGAGTCTGAACTGGAAGGTGATTTAGTAGTATAAAATATTTCTAATTTCAGCTGAAATTAATACAGTGAAAATGCAGATTGGAGCGATTGTATTCCTAATTTATCTCGTGTTGCCAGCCATGTTTGCTGAAGACGTAAGCTGTAAGTATATTTTCGTGATATATGTATTTAGAACCTAAGCTCACGGTGACTTGAATTTCGAACAGTGATATCAAAATCTGTTACGTAACGTCTTATATTGGAGATAGTATATTTAGAATCAAAACATTAATATCAGGGAACTCCATTTTTATAAAGGTTATTAAACATTCAGATAAGTTGTTGAGGCAATTTTAGAATATACAAATGCAACAACAACAAACAAATAATACTGAAATCATTTAAAGACATCTGGATTGTAGTGACCTTTCAAAACTAATTTTGGCTAAAAATGATCCTCATATGTTAAACTTCTTCATATTATCTGATTAATCACAGAATATTATGATTCTTGTATTAATAAAACAAATTTCTATTCTGGCCTACCCTAAATAATGACCCGGTCCCTGGTGTAATTGCAGATCAAGCATGTGTAGACAAATATTCAAGAAAGGGATACCAGCCTTGGCAAGAATGGTCAGACCATTACACGTGTCATAGATATCGATGTGAGATCAGAGACGGAAAGTACTTTATAGCTGCTGTCGGGTAAGATTACTGAAAAATATTTTTTTCGTCCATTTTTAATTAAAGGACGGTTTTAAGTATTTTATCACAGTTAAAATATTTGCATAACATAAAAGTAATGATTCAAAAAATTTTTAAATTCAGATGTAGAAAACCGAAAATACCAGAAAACGCTTTGGAATGCCACGAATATATTGAAGATGAAAATGTCGGTATGTAAATAGCTTTAATCCACCTTTTATTTTACCAACCCATGACTATTTTAAGCTTATGATTCGCACCTTTCATTATCATCTTTGTTCCGGCATCACACCTTATGGTACTGGTTCTGTTGGTAAATTATTCTGAGTGGTCGACCGTTGGGGAAACTGAGCACACTGTGTGATTAATTTGGGAAAAGTCTGCTATAAAGAGGTCATCCAAAATTTCAACAGTTAAAAAACCGAAATCTCCCGTTTCTTTGATAACATTCTTTTTTCAAATAACTTCACCTACGTCTTCCTTAATCTCTTCTTTAGGTTTAGGTCTCTCTTCTGAAGGTTGACTGGTATGGAATATCTTAGCAAACACCTATGTACTATTTAATAAAACTGAAGAGTTTGTCCTTTTGATTAACTCTGGAACTGAAGGTTTGGATTTGATAAAGTCTTTTTGCATTTTATAGGCCAATTCTCACGTTACGACTCTTAGGAGCGGAGCTGTGACCATGAACGCGGGTGTGACAATCAAATTTTAGGGCATTACGTTAACTAAGTGACGGAATCTATTTACCTATATGATTTTTTGGATTAGGTGTTGTATAAATTCTAACTTGTTATCTTAATTATATAGAATTCCCTACATGTTGCGCCCGTCTCAGATGTGTGGTTGAAGTCAACGGCGAGAGGATTGTTCAGACAAGGGGACAACCTGGCGAACTTTTCCCTGACAAGTAAGCTAATAATATGATTCTTCCTCATAATTTCAGCCATAAGACGCCCACTGATGAACATAGGCCCCATAACTTCCAAGAAGACTGGTATAATGTATCCTAAGTCTATGCATATCTCCTTTACACTAATAATGTAATTACTCTCAATAGATAGTTCATTCATTCCTTTAATGTATTTAATCTTAGGCCATGGAAAGGTCAACAGAACGAACCAAACCCAGCAGTAGTCGCTATGGGTGGTATCCAGCAGAACACCGTCGGCGCTGAACCCCAAGGTCAACCAGCGCCTGGCATTTTCAACAGCAGAGGAGCAGGCAAGGAATTGTTTGAATAACTAATATACTATACAAGCTAGAAGAATATTTATTTACATAAACCACTTACGATAGATAATGCAATATCTGTTCGTATTAGTGTGGATTTAGTGTTTGTAAGAATAGTTAGTTAATTTGTATAAAGATTGACATAATATATTGTTTGCAAAATAGTGTAAAAAAAACCTTCGGTTGTCGCCTTTGCGCCTCCTGTTGCCACGTCAGCGTCGCCGAGTTGAGGAATTGAAGGAAACATGTACATTTCGTAGTGTATTATTTTAGTAGTACTGTAGATACTAGTAGAGTAACATTTAGACCCTCTTAATATTTTAAATCTATAATATTGGTTTAAAACTAGACAAATAAGCCAGTGTTTCACTCATTTAAAATAATTTAACACAATGCCATAAACGAATAATGAATTATTTCATTTATTTTTAAATTATTATTTAACTTTAAAGTTGTGTAAAACAATAATGTAGTGTTGTAGTTAACAGATTATCTAGTATTTTTCTTATTTAACAGTTTTTATAGTTGTAATTTGTTTGGTGTAGTTATTAATAAATAAATAATTTAATTAATAATATAACACTTTTATTTATTTTAACATTAGATGCTTTATATTTGCGAATAGCTAAACTTTAATATTTTATTAATTTAGCCAACGATATTCCCGACAGCGGATGGCAACGATATTAATGGACGTCGGTACGTGGACCCTTACCCCAACCCGCAAATGCAGGAATCACCGAGGAAGAAGAGAAACGCTTTTAGTAATGACTTTCCGATGCCCGATCCAGCGGACCGCGTAGCCCGCTCTCAAGCTGAATTTTATAACAACAAGCCTAAAAAACTTCATGGCTATTCCCCCGAAAGATATACGTCATATTTTAATAGTGTAATGAATAATAGGAGAATTGTAAATCCCGCCCTGCGTTCGAGTGTGATGATTTAAACGTGTATTTGTCTTTTTGTTTTGTTTATTATAATCCTGTTTTTTTTTTCAAAAGTAGATTACGAACTTTAATTTATTTTTAATAGTTGTTTTGTTTGTTTATTTGTTATTAAAATACCTAAAGTAAACGTATTTTTGTTAATCCAAGTATGTTGTTAATAAGTATACATTAAATGTTTTGAATATTTTTTCTTTTATCATTCTCTTGTAAAAACCTTGATGGAAATTGATTATTTTATAGAAATAAATATTATTATGCAAATTAATTTAAAAAATACCATGTAACCAGTGGCTAGGTGTTATGTTACTAATTTACTACCCTAATATACAACCTGGAAGGGTCGGTGTCTTATACCCCACCAAAACATTAGTACATACAGTTTAAGATGCGGTAAGAAAAACATAAAGGTACTCTCATTTGTTATTTGATGATGGCAAAGATTATATGTTAAATGTGTACGCAAATGGGTTACCTAGCTGAATCACGGGCCAATACTGTAAAATAATAATAAAAACTAACTTTTTTTATCTACTGAACTGAACCCGATTGACGAAAATGGGAAATTAGTCGAGAGAATATAACAGGAGGAATTGGAAAAATATAGGTTGCCTACTTTCCCTTTTAGAACAACAATGAAGTCACAGGTACAATAGCTATCTTACTCATTGTCCACTGTGTACAAAGAGTAAGAGGTGCGGCTGTCACCAAAGGACAGTGTTCTCAAAAAAATCAAATTATAATTAAATTAGTTTAAAAATAAGTTGGAAAAGAATGTGGTACAATTCGAATATTTTTTTTATTATTTAAAGGACCTCAAAGAAACTGACATCCAAGTCCTGAAAGAATAAAGTGTACTAAGGTACAAGTTACTGATTTTTACCTTTTCCAAGATAAACAATAGTACCTACCTATGGTCTATCAGATGCACAACTTACAATAGGAGTAGGTAATTCAAGTGCAGGTTGAAGTTACTTATGTTTTGTCTTGCGTTTGAGTAACCATACCAATAATCAATATTCGTTCGCTGGGAAGGCTACTCACACACCAAGGTACCTCAGATGACAAATTAGTTACTGCTGATTCGAGTCAAACAAGGTAGAGAGGACACCGAATGAGAATTTTGAAAAAATTACAATAAAATTAGTAATAGCGTTTTATCCTGGCGTAGCTATATGCATCATTAAGGTATTATAGCTAGAGGCGGGAAGGTATTGGATTCCCTGTATGGGGTTGGCGACGTCGGTAGAAAGAGAAAGGATACAGCGATTTACAAGTATCTCTCTCGCACCTCTTCGCTGATTGGATGGCACAAAATATTACTTATGGGTAAATGTCAACAGACGTCCAAAACATAACCTATGTTACCTATGTTGTAGTTATTAATAGTTTTTAAATAATTTTCAACATGACAGAAAAGCTGTTAAAAATATATATGTATAGAATCAAAGACTTGACCTCCAAAAGAAACAAAATATTTATTTGATGCGGTTATTCTTTCTTCGTTATCAAATGGTTACTAATAAATACAGAGGATAATTCAGTGTACAGGTGAGAGAGAGATACATGGAAACTGCTGTCTTCTTTCTCTTTCTACCGACGTCAGCGTCGCCAGTTCGTGGCTTGCTCCCCGCCACTAGCTATAATACTTCTATGATATGCGGCTGTCTTAAGTTGGCGGGGCGAAATAGTTTTATTACATTTTTTTTTGCTCTTTAAACTGTTCGTTAACTGTTCTTTTTTTTAGTTTTTTTTTAAATAAATTAAAAAATTACCCTCAGGTTGGCGGGGACAAGTCGTTTTTTTAAATTTTTTTTGCTATTTTAATTGTTCGTTAACTGTTCGTCATTGTTCGATCAAAACTTTTAATTGTTCGATCTTAGTTTTATTTTTTTAAATAAAATGAAAATTTACCCTCAAGTGGCTAGGTTTAAGTTAGATTAGAACTGTGACCATAACGCTCGAGCCGAGCGAGCGAAGCGAGCGTGCCGCGGCAGCGACCGGCGGGTGCCAGAACCGAATTTTATGACAAATGAAGTACTTGGTCAAACCGCCAAAAAAAAACTAAGATCGAACAAAAAAAAGTTTTGATTGAAAAATGAAGAACAGTTAACGCACAGTTGAAAGAGCAAAAAAAAAAATTACAAAAAACTACTTCTCCGCGCCACTTGAGGGTAATTTTTTATTTTATTTAAAAAAAAAAAACTAAGATCGAACAAATAAAAATTTTGATCGAACAATGAAGAACAGTTAACGAACAGTTGAAATAGCAAAAAAAGAAGGTTAAAAAACGACTTCTCCCCGCCAACTTAAGAAAGCAAATTTTTTATTTTATTTAAAAAAGAACTAAGATTGAACAAATAAAAATTTTGATCGAACAGTTAAGAACAGTTGAAAGAGCAAAAAAAAATGTAAAAAAAAGATTTCTCTCCGCCAACTTAAGACATAATATAATACCTCTATTATATGCACATAGTATAAAACAAAACTGATTCGATAGATGAAAAACTAAACATATTTCAGAAAATCTCTGTCATAAATGACAGTTACGGTTATTCCTACAACTGAGAGTCTGAGACAATATACTAGCATTGTTTGGATGCTATCTTTGTTTCTCAAATGTAAACCATCTATTGGTGTTTCTTTTCATAAATGTAGGTATGTAATTATACTCGTAAAATCAGTCTGAAAATCCATTGTCAAAAAACAATAGGTAAAGTAAATCCTACTTATTTGCGAGATCAGTGTTTTCATACAAGAATTTATATTAAACTGCATTATTTACTAAGTTAATTTAAATCTATTACCATGTCTGATTAAAATAAAACTGGATGTTAATATTTTATTATGATCGTTTTATTATTAGGTGACGTTTAAGAATACGTGTAAAAGTTTTATCGGGACCTATAAAATGGTCGAACCGGAGAAACCCTTTGCATGTACGATTCCTGATTGTGGGATGACGTTCACTAATGAAGACCATCTTCACGTCCATACGAAGAAACATGACATGGTGCTGCAACTTGGTATGGAACAGAAAGCGGCGTTTGTCGGTAAAATATTTTTATTAATAACTAGTTGTGCCCGCGACTTCGTCCGCGTGGAATAGTGTATTTATATCGAATCAACAGCCTAAAAAATAAGTTTCAAGCTTCTAGCCCTAAATATGACGATACTTCCATACAACTTTTCATCCCCACCTTTCAACCCCTTACACCCCTCTTTTCGCATTAAAAAGTAGCCTATGTCCTTTCTCAGGCTCTAGACTATCTGTGTACCAAATTTCATTTAAATCGGTTCAGTAGTTTTGGCGTGAAAGGGCGACAGACAGACAGAGTTATTTTCGCATTTATAATATTAGTAAGGATGAGATACACATACGAAAAAGCGACTTTTTTGCGATTATATCAATAAAGATAATAGATAAAACTCATGTTTATTGTATTTATATAATTATGTAGATAAATAAATCTTTATTTATGTTTGTATTATAGACGTTTCAGTTCAGTAAACTTGACTTGGTTTGTGTAACAGTATATTAAAAAAACCTACCGATAGGATTTTGTAGACTACTAATTCATGCAGTCTTCCCCTTAAAACTTCATAATAAAATTGTTAAAGCAGTCCCTAGACGATCATGACATACTGAATCAGCATGCTGCATGAAGGAGCTATTGAGAGTTTATCATGTAGCATGATAATTCGCTTGGTATAATCATTTTATTCAGTAAAATTATAAATATATTAAATAATATATTATAAATATAAATAAATTATAAATTTATAAATTTCTTTGGCAATGTTATAGATATCCTACAAAATTAGTATACAAGGACAATCTTTTGGATTCGGCCGTTGGATGTCAGCAGGGTGACCCTCTGGGACCAGTTATCTTCAGTTTAGCGATACACCCCATTATTAATGAGATAAAATCAAAATTCAACATTTGGTACCTTGATGACGGAACCCTAGGAGGGGAAGTAGAGACAGTTTTACAAGATTTAACTTTCATAAAAAATAAATTTAAATCCATAGGCTTAGAACTAAATTCTGACAAATGCGAAATTTTTATTTGTGACAAAACAGACAGACACTCGACTGTACAGAAATTCAATTCATTGGCACCTAACATTAAAGTTTTAGAAAAAACGTCTCTCCGCCTTCTTGGGTCCCCGGTCTTGGAAGATGGTTTTCAATCTTTCATAGAAGACAAAATTAAAAATTTTGGTGATTTTTCGGATCGTTTACTTAAAATTAATGTCCATTCGGCTTTTACTATACTCCGTTTTTGTCTTTTCGTACCAAAATTTACTCATGCCCTTCGATCATCGCAACTTTGGAAACATTTAACACTTTTAGAAAAAATTGACAAAATTATTCAAAACACCCTTAGCAAAATTTTAAATGTGGCTTTGAACGACCGAGGCTGGCTCCAAGCATCCTTACCAGTTCGTTTGGGTGGTCTTGGCGTTCGCAAAATTTCAGATGTCAGCCTTCCAGCATTTTTGTCTTCGGTCCATGGCTCAGAAGAGTTAACCAGGAAAATTCTAACAAACACACTGGTTAATTCTGAAGTGTCCTGCAAGACCGATGCCATAAATGCTTGGCAGATAGCTTGTCCCAATACTCTTTTACCTGTTAATCCATTCTCTCAGAGGCAATGGGACGCGCCGTTATGCACCTTACGAAGGAATTATTTAATTGACACCGCATCCAATGTTGCAGAGCGCGCTCGTTTGTTGGCTGTGGGAGAATGGGAATCAGGCCTATGGATTCAGGCACTTCCATCGCCCAACATAGGCACCTTGTTGGACGATAACACATTCCGCCTTGCCACTTGCCTTCGTTTAGGAGCTCCTTGTGTTTCTCCGCATCTTTGTCACTGTGGAGAAGCTGTCGACAGTCTCGGACACCATGGCCTTTCTTGTAGCAGAAGCGCAGGCCGTATATCTCGACACGCCAATCTTAATGACATAATCCGTCGTGCTCTTGTCACCGCCGGCGTGCCAGCCGTACGTGAACCTAGTGGTCTGGTACGAGACGATGGGAAGAGACCAGATGGTATGTCGTTACTGCCATGGAAGATGGGTAGGCCTTTGGTGTGGGACGCAACCTGCGTTGACACCCTCGCGCCATCACATCTTCCAAGTACAGCTGGTTGTGCTGGCGCTGCTGCTGCATCAGCAGAAAACCTCAAACGGCGTAAATACAATAATTTAGTTGGTAACTATGTTTTTGAGCCGTTTGGGGTCGAAACGCTTGGGTCATGGGGTCCGAGTGCTCGTTCCGTTTATAAGGAATTGGCTAAGCGACTGATCGACACTTCTCGTGACCAGAAGGCGGGCCTTTTTCTTGCACAGAGAATTAGCATTGCCATTCAACGTGGCAATGCTGCCAGCCTTCTGGGAACACTGCCAGTAGGCGACGATGTGGAGGAATTTTATGACGCATGCATGTAAATAGCCCATATACAGTTCTTTTTCTTTTTTTATTAGTTTTAATGTTTTATTCAGTTGATATAGATAGTACAGCGAAGAGGTCTTCTGTGCTGGTTTGGAAATGTCTTTGTTAAAGTCAGATTTATGAATAAATAAATTTAAAAATATAAAAATAAAAGGAATTGTCAATCAACTGCCAGCACATAGTTTGCATGTCATGCATGTAGTTTGCATGTCATGCACGTAGTTTGCATGTCATGCACATAGTTTGCATGTCATGCACGTAGTTTGCATGTCATGCACGTTGTTTGCATGTCATGCAATCATTCATATCAATCAATACAATTAAACGGTCATGGGATTGCTTTTGTCATCCAGCTGCAATTTAAGCAAAAGTCTGTTATATCCTATCAAATATTTATATAAATAATATATATATCATAAAAGTCTTTGATTCACTCTTTACGTAATTGATTTTATTCTTTCAATGCTTTATGTAGCCCCTTTCTGGACTCTATTATACATACTTTTGTTTTTTGTGGTATAGTGGTCAAACGAGCAGAGGGGTCACCTACGGTTGCATCCTCGAAGGGGTAGGCCAAGGGGTTATTATCACCCAAATTTTGTCTACACAAATTTTGGTCCCACTCCCACAGGGAGCTAGCCTATGGTCCCCTAGGCAATTTGGGAATGATCAATGGGAAAATTGAAGGAAAAGGGAAGAGCCCTCCAACCACTCTATTAGCTTAGCTGTAAACAGAAAAACCACACCCCATTTGTTAGTGTAATTATCAATACAATGATACCTATGCCTAAAAATAAGTTATTTTTTAAATTTTTGTCTGTCACTGTTTGTTCTGGCTAATCTCTGGAACAGTGTAACGATTTCCACGGAACTTTCACTAGCAGATAGCTGGTGTTATAAGGAGTAACGTAGGCTACTTTTATTTTGGAAAAAGAATTAGGGTTCCAAGCAAAATATATAAATATGTACGTGCGAGCAAAGCTGCACGGGAAATGCTTGTGAACTCTAAAAGTCTAAAAAAGACATTCCAAGTGAAATTATTCATATTAAATGTATTTTTTAGCTGACCAGACACCAACTCCAACCCGTTTTATCAGGAACTGTGAGGAGGTGGGATTGTTCCAGGATCTTCAGAATGTGAACCCTTTTGATGAGGGCTTTAAAAGAGCTATGGAAACTAAGTAAGTCTAAATACCCTCAAATATTGTTTTCTTAATTATTGAATATTTCAGCATCATCATCATTATCTTCCTGCCCCTTCCCCAATTGTCACTAGGGTTGGCGCAAAATGTAACATTTCAAAGGAATTCGGGTGGTTTCTTTTACGGCCACCAGCCTGACGCCAACCCTCCTTGGGATAGTTGTTTTAAGACGAGAAAGAATGTAATTTTGTAGAAGTAAAAATTTGTAGGGAGACGAATCTAGAGTAAGGGAGACCGCAAGTCTCGGATGGGGAAAGGGACTGAGACTGGAGTAGCTTGCAGAGGTCTGGATCGCGTACCTGAATGTCCTGTATTTCCTGTGACTGTAGAAGCCAGGAACGTGTATGAAAGATTTTAACATGAAATGCAGCGTAACAACCTCTCATCCCGAACAAGTACAAGTACAACAAAGAGTGCAAAAGTACCGTTTCCTGAAGATAGCAAAATAACTTTAGCATGTGCATAGCTGTGGGAAAAAGCTACTAAATAATATTACTTAAATACAGAATGCTTAGTCACTTTAAACACAAATAAATAGCGACTCTCTCAAGCACTTAATTAAGTGCAATATACGTTGCAACACAAGCATAAATATTTGCCACGCCCAGTTATTGGTATTGGTGTAGGGCTCTGTTTCCGCATTTAGACTCATAGATGGTCCATTATGCGTTCGGATAGGCTGACTAGTTGATCCAGCCCAGCTCCTTCCAGAAGCACAGAAGCCTACTGGGGCTTTCGCAGGCTTCTAGGGGCGATCTCGCACCCGCGAGGATACTTGCCCGTTCTGTGGCCACTCCCTCGCACTCCAGGATAACGTAGGCGGCGGTTTCCTCCGCGTTGAGACATCCTCTGTATAGAGGAGTCTGTCGTACTGATGGTGAATAGGTGCCGGTTTAGGGCACGCCCAGTTAATTATGTACCTTGTCACTATGCCTGAAAACTTCTTTTGCTTTGAGCGTAAAATATACTCTAGACCTTGATTCAGGCCGCACGCGCATCCTGAATAACGGGCGTCACCTCACTGAATGGAAGGGAAAATAAAATTATTATACAAAAGAGGACTATATGTATAACTAGAGGCCTTATGAACAAATGTATTGTTATTTTTTTTTTATGCAGAGCTGGTCTTTCTATCGACGGCACGGCCTCGACGTCATCTGACGAGCTTCACACCCCCCAGATGGTGTTCCCTCTGATTGATGGTGACTCGACACTGTACAGCACCACTAATAACAAGAACATTACTATAAGCAGGTATTGGTGAGATCTTATATTAAGTTTACTACAGGAAATAAACCTGAAGGATAATTAATGTATTAATTTACCTATCAGACTCAAAGTCAAATATTATTATTTATAAAAAAATCGCCTTTTTTTAACCTAAAAATTAAAGATCAACACAATATCACCGCAACAATATTTTGCGTTTTTTTATGGTATAAGGGGGCAAACGAGCAGACGGGTCACCTGATGGTAAATGGCTACCGCCGCCCATGGGCACCTGCAACTCAAGAGTCACAAGTGCGTTTCCGGCCTTTAAGGTAGGGGTAGAGGGGGGAGGGGAGGGTTAGGGCTTCCGTTAACCTCACTCACTCGGCGAAAAGCAATGCAAGCACTCACTCCGGTCGAGCCGGCCCATACGTGCCGAAGCATGGCTCTCCCACGATTAGAAAAAAAAACTTTTTCAAAAGTAAAATTATTATAAAAATAATATCATGTTGCTAACTGTTAAGATCGCTATCAGTCAGTGTCGATCTATATCCGCCCGTTTCAAATAATTAAGCATTGTGATAAGAAATTGGGCAAACAAAATCACGGCCACTCTTTTAAATCACATGATGGTTTTACAGTATTTTGTGCAATTTGTTATAGCACTGATCTGTGACACTTTTCAGTAATAAAATATAAAAATTCTTTTACATATTATACAGCGCTACTAGACCCAAACTAAGCATAGTTTGTACCGTGGGTGCAAAAATGTATATAAACCTACTTATTATTTTTGCAAATTCATTCATGCTATTCATGACCGCTATGCTTATAGGTCGTGGGTTCGATTCCCGCCTGAGTCTGGGTGTTCTTCACCTTGGGTCTTCATCTTGGGTGTGTGGGAGTAATTCCTAATGCGGGAGTTGTCTTTTTATAAAAAAAAATGAAAGAATATATATACATAAAAACACCATGACCAATTAAAATATGCATATTTCTGCATTTAAATATATCAGCCTGCTTAATTCATTCAGGCTTATGAGATTTACGTAAACACTAAGGAAATTTCTACCGTTATAAGAAATGTTAGGCTATTCCCACCACTTTTGAGATTGATAAAGATGTATATTTTTATTTTCAGATCATCAAGCGACGAATCCGGTGCCATCAAAGAATTTGAAACAACCACCATATCAAAATTAACCAATGAAGTTACCACTATAAGTAGAATCGTTGGAAAGACTGAAGAGAAACATTTAGATAATAGCAAAAATGACGTCAGAAAAGACTCTGTCTCGTACACAAATAATGTTATTAAAATCAGCAATATGGTCAGAAAGGAAAGTGTAGAAAAAAATCCAGTTCAGACGCTCATATATGAAGACACTGTAATCCGTGATAGCAATATGATCTCTAAAGATAGTATGGATAAGGTTCAAAACTCTTGTTTAGAAATCCCACCGATGATGTCACAGAAATCCTTAGATTTTATTGTAGACAGCTTGAATACGGACTATGATGACGCTAAAAAAAAATCAAAAGCTACCGATGACGATTATGAAGTCATAATTAAACTGCCAAACGGTAAGCAAGTTAGAATGCGTGCTGTTGACGAAGTTGTTGAGAAACCGAACGCTAAAGAGGCTTTAAAAAAAGTAATCTCTGAGAAAGTTGAGGCTAAAAACTCGATTAAAAGACTTAATAGTATTGTAGTTCCAAATATCCCTAGTGTTGTAGTGCCACATGTGAATGGTTTAGTGACAGGGACACTAATTCCAGTGACTCTAGTGAATAGTGTAGTGCCAAAAGTGCCAATCATACCTCTAAAAGCAACAAAGACTTTCGACAAAAGACCTGTTAAGAGGAAAGTGAGTAAGACTGTAGAAAGTATGAAAAATGGTGACGAAACTGCGAGTAGTAGTAAAAATAATAGGAGAAATTTTGCAGCAGAGGACTTGGATAGCAGATCTGCAGCATCCAGAAGATACAGGTATGATTTTAGCTTATTCTGCATCTATCCTGCACGTATGGGCTGGCTCGACCGGAGTGATACCACTGCCTCACAGAAAACCGGCAGTGAAGCAACTGCACGACCCAAGTACTAGGCGAAGTTCTGTAGTTAGACCAGGTTGTCGAACTTTTTTAGGGCTTTTACTACCCGTAACGAATGCCACAGATGTATGGCACCCGGGACCGACGGTTTAACGTGCTCCCCGAGGCACGGAGGGGTCTCAGTTTGTTAAGAATGGTGACCCATCCTAGACTGACATGTCTAGTATTACTTAACTTTATAATGTGTTAACCTACTCGGTTACCACTTAGCCACGAGACCCTCACCTAATTACTATTACTTATTTTCCTCAAATTGTTTGCAGTGTAAGCCATTCGCGGAGTCTACTATACGGCCTTAAAATACGACCATACTTCTGTAATGCCTCAAATTATTATAATTTGTTTAAAATTTCCAGGGCTCGTTTAAAAGAAACATATGACCGACAAGCTCAGGAGAACAAGCAACTGAGAGAGTTGAATGAGAGATTGTTAGCTGAAAAAGCTGTGCTGAGGAATGTTATTACAGAGCATTTAAGGAGCTGCCCTAACGCTGTTGAAATGAGTAAGTTATTTTTAATAGGTTTTGTCAAAGTTATCTCTCGGGAACACTGTATCTCTGCCAAAAAATATGCAAAATATAGAATAGTTGAAGTTTGACCGCGACTACACTCTGACGGAGACGGGTTACCTGATGGTAAATGACTACCGCCATGGGCACCCTGCAACTCAAGAGTCACAAGTGCGTTGTCGGCCTTTAAGGTGGCGGTAGGGAAAGAGGGGAGAGATTGGGAGGGAGACTGGGGGGGTAGGGATAGGGCCTTGCTTCACTGCTGGTTTTCTGTGAGGCCGTGGTATGACACCGGTCGAGCCGACCCAAACGTGCCGAAGCATGGCTCTCCCACGAAAAATCCTCCTTAGATGATGGCACTATCAATCACTCAGGGAATATCTGCCCCAATAAAGCCTTGGCGATTCTACTTACCATCAGACTACGGTAGTGCGTGTCTATTTATAGGGTGGAGTTACTATATATACTTCAATTTCAGCAAGAATATGCTGCTGTAACCTGCCTCTTATGCTTATTGTGTACATTATTTGTTTCAGGGTCAATTATGGAGAAGGTCAAGGGCACAGGGATTGAATTATAATATCACGCCATCAAGCATTATGGTTTAAACAGGGTTATTTAAAGTTAACATACAAAAAGACTCAATAGTTTAACAGCCATAGCACGGAAAGCGGAAGCTTTTTTATATTGTGTTAAAATGAAGTGATTTGAATTTTAGAGTGTAGATGGCGTTACTTGTCAGTATAGAGTTCAGTTTTATAGATGTGGTATACGTCACTCGTTCTAAACACTTTTGATTCGTCAGTAGGTCGAGTTCTAGGGTATAGATGGCGCTTGTCAGTATAAATTTTTCAATCCACCACTGCCCCACGTAAGGCGATATTACTGTCTATATCACATAGACAATAATTTATAAATAGATAGCTCGGTCTTTATACCGCATAAAGCGAGCTTATGCGATTGACGAGGTATTCTTTTGACTGAGGGGTCGTCCATTAAGCACGTGATGTTTTTTTAGCAACTTTTTAACCCCTCCTCCCCCTTGGTGATACGTGGTGAGGTGTAAGACTAACCCCACCCACCCACAGCCCCTAGCCAAAATAACGTGTATTTTTTTAGTTGAAAATATATTTAAAATGTTCGAAATATCTTTAAATACACGTGATATCTTACACCCCCAGCCCCTCCTTGTGATATTCCGTGATTTTTTCTGAACCCCCTCCCCCCTTTCGAGCCTCACGGGATTAATGGTTGACAACTCAAAGCTTTAAAGTTGTGAGTGGATTTATTGTTTTATGAGTGGAGTAGTCTTAGTGATAAACACGGCAAGTGTCAATTGCTCATTCTTAGCCGTTTCTTCTTTATAATAGAGATTTAACCACGGTTTTTTTTGTAGGTTCCTAAAACAGCTATGGAAATCGTACAGCATTCTAACTAAAATACTCTTAAGTTATGTTCTTTGCGGTGTAGGATCTTAATTCTTTAAGAAAGTGTCGTTTAGGAGAGTGGTGTATCTGCTTGTGGGACATGAACCGTGTTTCTATTTAAAAAAACTCCTTGTGCTTCTTACATTTACACAAAAGGATTTAGTGATAAAAATTCATCACAATAAATTAAAAAAAGTGTGTGTGTGTACTTATGAACGCACGCAAGAAGTTATACTTTTAACTTGTTAAATAAAGTTTATTTAAATATCATATTAAATAATACATACCGTCAACTAACCTCAAATTCTACAAACTTACTCAAAGTAATGTGTAAAAACCATTTTTATCACTATCGTGAAGTTGTAACATTTTTGGAAAAATTAAAATGTTGACAAGCTAACTTCAGGGTGTCGCTTTTTCGTGACAATGTGCGCGCGCATCGTAAACGTTTACTCTCATCATTTTTTCATAACGCGCCAAAAGAAGTATAACTTCAATAAAAAGTATTTTTTTTTACTATTACTAAAATATTATTGCAATATATTAATTCGATAATTTTATATGTTCTGTAAGTGTACATCTCTGTATACAATTTTTATAAAATTTCATTTTCCAAATCTTACTAATAACATTGTATATGTGTATAGAGCTGCTGATCCTCTTATTTTTAGCGTGACTTAATGATTTTTCTATACTGTTACCTTTTTTACACTAATATTACCAATTCTTTTCTGTTGTCTACTGTCGTTTTGGTCCATCCAAAGTTTGTCTGTAAGAAATTTCTTTTAGCAGTAAAGTCGCCTTTGTATATATCGACTTTAAATCCCTGAAGTGCGACGACCGTCTGATAGGAAGGTTTCTCTGGCTGTTAGGTGAATTGACCAACGAGCCGAACCTAGCGGTTGACAAATTGTGAAAACTTTTATTGCGCGGTACAATACCAGTAGTTCCAACGTAGTTCGGTTTATTTTCGCTAGATGACGCTGTCGCCACAGTGTACAATAATGTCCAGTTCAATTCTATTGTGTACATTAAATATAATTGAACATCAATTAATTCTATAAGTCATTTTCAACCCCCGACGCAAAAACGACGGGGTGTTTATAAGTTTGACGCCGATGTCTGTGTCTGTCTGTGACTTCGTATCTCTCAAACAGATAGACCGATTTCGATGCGGTTTTTTTTCATTTGAAAGCCAGTTTCCTTGCGGTGGTTCTTAGCTATGTTTGGTTAATATCGGACCAGCAGTGTAAGAGTATCAGCTCTTTTCCAAAATGATGTAAGGCATTTTGAAATCGTTGGAGGGATTTTCGAGTCAGGGGTGTTTTAAATTAGTTATTTGTGAATTTCATTTCATGATAGTTTGTGAAATATTGCAGATATTGATAATATTGCAACATTTGATAAACAGCGTCTCTACAATGTTTATTAACCGACTTCAAAAAGGAGGAGATTCTCAATTCGTCTGATTGATTTTTTGTATCTGTATGTTACGCGATACCTTCGCCATTTGTGAACCAATTTTAATATTTCTTTTAATTAAATTGGTCGTGCTCACGCTTGGTCCCACGTAATGTCCCAAGAAAATATTCCACCTCAATAGGTGTTTCGTAATTATAATTTATCATGATTAGGCGCATTGAAGCTGGTGAGACTTTTTTTTAAGTTAATTATCTTATAAAAATTCTTAGGTAGACGTCTTTAAGGCGAAAAGCTTTCACTAAGGTACCTACACAATTCTTTTTAGTATTTTATAAACTTCGACAATTATATTTAAAGCTTTAAATATGTAAATAGTAAATATTTATTATTTTATATTGAGTATTGTAATTATTATTATATAGTTGACAACTGACTATAATTTATTTTAAAGGTTGTAAATAAATGTTAATTTTTTTAACAATATTTTGATTCATTTTAGTTGTATAAGACCTATAAGTATACAGAAGTTATGAGGACTTCGGGCTTGTATGTAGTAAAAAAAGAGCCTTCTGTCTGAAAACCGCGTTGGTTACAATCTCTTTGCATGAGGAGAGGGGTTTAATAATAACCTGGGACATTTAAACAGTGTTTTCTAGATCCAAACTATACTTAGCTTGTACTTGGTTCTAGATATCAGATTTCTTTTTTTAAAGTGTACTAGGCACGTGGGTCACACATTACTAGTATTCTTATTCACCCCTCCAGCTAAGCTAAATGTGTTAGGAGTTGAGTTGAGAGTAGAGTGTTAGGGTTCACGACGGTAGAGAACTGGGTGAGGTTTGAACCCGCAACCTCTTGATTGCAAGTCCGGCCTTAGCCATTACGCTACCGCCGCATCACATACCTAATTTTTTTTTGAGTAAATACAAACATAGCTACAGACAGATCAATGCAGATTTACATAGTCATGTATAAGTATAATAAATATTTACACTGAATGGGAATTGAACCCGTTATGTGACGTGACAATGGAATGCTCTACCGCCCCGCCACAGAGTAGCTTTCATAGTGACAATGGCAACCGATCACACTGTATCTTTGATTCTAAAATAATTAGGACAAGAATACGTGTTGAAATAAAAACAATTTGTATAACAATTTCTATAATTATGGCACTTTAATATTTGACAAGAAATAATATTACATACCTTAGGTTTGAAGCTATATGAACAAAACATCAAATTTAGGAATCTCGGCTTATGAACGATAGCCACAAGCGCAGGAAACATTCCATCCATTTTGGAACGAGTCAAGTCTCCATCTTGTCATTTTCAATATTCGGGATTTGATTCACAAAAATCCATTTCTAAGTTTCGTAGACTAGATTCAAACCATTAGTTTACATGTTTCAATTTATTTATGTACAGGATTAAATGTAACATTTAATTTACATTTAACCTACATACAAGGTAAACCATCGTACGAAATGTGAAAAAATCTGTCAACGGGCCACAATTTTGACTTTGGAAGTGTGAAATTAACGATTTAATCAACAGGCCATATTTAATACAACTACGTCACAAGTTAATTTGAATATCTAAAACTCAATATCAGGTTTTGATTGTCCCCAACTCTTGAGTATTTAAATTATAGTACGCAAGTACTTAAAAAATACTAAAAGCAAAATAAATGAAGTCAGAATTAGATTGAGCACAAATACCTACCTACATACTTTTAAGTCGCACAGCTCAGATTGTGCTACTTAAATCGTATAATGCGACTTAGGCAGTTAAAAAGTTATCGTTGGTCAATAATGACCATTTAACTTTTTAAGGCACTGCAGTGAGTTTTATACTACTTTAGTAGCAGGGTCACTGAAATTATGACTGAGGGTCTAAAACCTGCTTTCGTGCTTTCCGTCTACAAATTAGAACAGTAGGTACCCTAAGCATGAGTTCTAGACAAATCTACGGCTAAAATAATGTATGGACATAGTCGACGGCCTTGATACCGATACTATAAAAAGTCTCACTAAGGGTACCTACAGAGTATTTGACTCTAAAGATATGAATGAATAAATCTCTATTAAAGTCGTTAACTTCACATTTCCTTTATACACACCTTGTCTCAACAATGGCCAATTTCGAAAGCATTCAGCTGTTAGTGAATTAATTTAAAGTTTAAAGTGCAATAAACTTATTTCCGAATAAAACGATGCCCCCGGAATTTCTTGTGATAACTAGTGACATCTAGTTACGGTCACTGTAACTAGAAATTACTAGATCACTAATAGTGATGTGCTGATCTCAGATACGTTATAGGCAAATTTAAATTTGAGACAGAGAAGGATAGATTTTTATACTTTCCCATGAACTCTTACAAATGTTTCAAAAGTCTTTATTAGTTGTTTATTGTATTCCTAGAAATTATTGTCATTATCTTTTCTTCCGTGGGCATCGTTCTCTTCATATCTGTAATACATGCGTTCTATGCGTTCGTCATAACAGGATCTTCGAAGCGTTTTGTTATTCGCACAGATATGTAAACAATCTAATTGACAGTATCTCTTGAGGATTAACAGTTTCTATAATATGCGTGATATGCATAAAATTTAGAAAAATGTGAAGAAAGAAGAATTTATTTCTATACGTGGTGGATTATATTTTTAAATATATTTTTGTTAACATTGTAATAGGATTGCTAAAGCTTCATTTATTTAGTTCATTCACAAAAGTTCTAATCAATAATATATTCCCAATTATAAAGCAACCGAATGAGACTTAATATTATGTCCCGGATAATTCTCATTTGGCCATTTTGAAACGCTGATACCTTCATGATTTAGTTCTTTTTGTTTCCTAAACAGGGTGAAAATCTATGCCAGAAAATTTATTGAATCTTGACAGGCGGGTTGTATGGAATAGAAGATTAGGATAATTATGTCAGCTATAGACTCAGAAAGTAGGATGTAGGCCACAGGCGCAAAAGTCCCCGCATTTAGATTATGCAACTCAATTTATATATTGGACTTATGTTGTACAAAGAGACTATAATTTTTAGAACGATTTTTTTTATTTGCAATATTTACTGCAAAATAAGAAAGAAGTGGAATGTGTTTAATTGAAGTGGACGGACCATTTCTTCCTGTAAGTGATTTGTGATAATCGATGATATTAGATTTTTAATATAGAAAGACGGACAGTACAATGTTGTTTTGGGAGCAGAATAAGTTATTATTAGTTATAATCTTAATTTACATAGCTATATAATGGGCTTTAAATACTGTTTTAAGTCAGAAACCATATATCTAAATCTCATTTAAATTAAAAATATAATCCAACACTACAATGCATTCTTAATATTCTAGTTAAATTTAAATTAAAGCGATCAATCTTTTAACTTTATGTTAGTATTAACAGGTCTTTCTTTTGATAAAAACTCTAATTCTGAAGTGTTGAGAAAGCTGTTATGTCTATTCCCAGAAAAAGCCATACTAAAACCGTATTTTACTTTTAATATATTTCTATGAATAATATTGTCTTCTCTAATTCAGTTCGGAAATTATAACACGCGCTGTTCTAAATTAGAGGAAGAATACCGGCCACATACTACAACAATTCTTGCACGAACCTGCTCGACAGGCAACTGACGTCAGTGGGGATCTGGAATTACTATGTAATACCTGACCCCCTTGCCGTCTTCCCTGCCGTTTTGTCGTGTCCGATTCTAGCATTACCACTTCACTATACTCTGATATGAGCGCTACTTGAAAGTTGTTCCATATGCAAAAAGGTTTAACGAATCTTATTTAAAACTAAATCGGCCGATAGAGTTCAAATTGCCAAGGCAATTGATGGACATAGTCTATCCTTACAAAATAGTGGCAAATGGAAATACTTGCCAGTCTAAATTTTCTGTATACAGTTGGAATGCCATGGTATGTGACAGACGATATTATTAAATATACTACAAGTTTGGTATGTATATAGTTTTGCTATGGCAATCCAGAGGTCAAGCTTTTTTTTCTCGTATAAATAGAAGTAACAGCTGACTCAAAACATGTCTTTTTACAGCATTCCGTGACTGGGTGTAAGCCTACAGTGCTTCATGCTGAATCTTATACAATCGCTTTTATTATAAAATTAACATGCAATGATTTGCAGCATGATCGTGACTGACGCGTCCAGTATTGGAACATGTCTGATAAATATTGTTCAGGCTTTTTTTGTTATGTTTTCTAATATATTTTTCTATTAAAATTAGCACTTCCATGAGTTTGATGCGATTCGAAAATGGCTTTTAATTCATTGATGTTTTGTTACGAAACTAATGCTTAGTTAGGTACCTATATATTTTGATTACGTAATAGCAGCTGGACTAATTAAAGTAATAAGTGGCGGTAGAATTCTTATTTCAGCGCCATCTATATTCTGGCTCTGTCTTTCTTTCAATGATCGCACTTTAATGATATGTGTCTAAACGTACATATTTTCACCCAAACAATATTCACAATAGCATACACCTATGCGAGAAATATAAAAAAGAATTTAATTTACTTTTATTTAATTTACTAAATAATTAATAACAATTTTAGGAAGTACATTAATCATGACGCTCGTAACTATATTTATAATATAATATATGTATATATATACTTTTGAATTATTTTACATATTTATAATCTATACGATAATGCTTTGCACTCCACTTTAAAATACAGCCTAAGTTAACATAGTTGCGATTTTATCAGTAAGTAACAATGTAAACTATCGAATTATTAAATCCAAAAGGCAAATGATAAGCGGAACACATTAAAATATTTGAAACAAAATACATAAACGCCGCTAGCTTCTAATTTAAAACTATTCAACCTACAACAATATTTCCCGCGAAAAGAAAACACTTTGTACTGTATATTCTGTGGCCTATACTTATTTAGTAACTATTATCTTATCTGTGTCTATACCTCTGTTGCAATTTTATACACAAACTCTTAGGTAAAAAGTCGTAGGATTACCGCCAATATTATAGTGTAGGTTAGGTTTAAAAAGAGCTGTAAAACTGGAAGGGTACCTGAAAACTATGACGGATGAAGTACACGGGCGTTTAGGGCTGAACGCGGGATCCTTAATGTGGTTCGTGTTGTAGAAATAGACAAATAATATAATTATTTACGTAGCAGGGAAAAAAATGCGCTTCAAAATCGTCTAAACACATACATAACATTTAAATCATTTGCATTCTAAGACAGTTCATATTAAGAACTAAGACGGGATGTGTAAACCCTTAAGATAGCAGGGCTACATGTAAGGACAACTTATTTTATACCGCCGAATCTCAGAACTTATAGAAAATCACGTACTATTATACAAAATCGGTGTTGTAACTTTATAATACGTCACTCTTTGGGGATTTCAATAAAATGTGTTACTTTAACGTATAAGGTTTTAACAGTTTACCACAGACATGATTTTGTTTTAAGTATCTCTATGTATTGTGTATGTACGTAATTTTCACGCAATATCATCAGTAATGATATCGTATCCAATTATATAATGCAATCTAATATACAAACAGGATACGTAAGATAACAGAATTATACGAATTTTGCATCCAATTATAAAATCTGGCAGCCCTGTAGGATAGTGTTTTTCTTTTTGTGAATTTGAGCAGAGACAAAATAAAGTAGGTATGTATCCTTACTCGGGAGTGTATTTAAAAACCATTGATTTTTTGTGACTCGAGTCAAAAAATATATTCTTATTTTTTTTGTCTTTATAGAACAAAATACAGTTCAATAGAGAACAAAGACGTACATAGAAAACAAAATGAATTATGACAAGTTCGAAGTTAGTTCTTATATGTCGTTTTTTTACAATGATATTCAGCTTATTCTCACTCACGCAACTTTACTATAAAAATCACAACTACGGCGTACTAAATTACTAGTAAACTTTAACACTAATCTTGCTCATTGTATATTGCACCCGTAACCATTTCATTGAGGATACGACTATTTGGATGAGGGGCCATTTTGAGTTACGCGCTTCAGCTTAGGTCATGATGATCTAAGCGCTCCATAGAATGTGACATGTCAAAATGTATGTTATGTATTATCTATAGTACCTACATATTATCATGTAATGTCTGTACTAAGATTTGATTTGAGGCTTGATATTTTTTAGGGTTCCGTTCCTCAAAAGGAAAAAAAAGGAACCCGTATAAGATCACTTTGTTATCCGTCTGTCTGTCTGCCTGTTTGTCTTTCTGTCGAGACTCTTTCCTCAGGAACTCGTGGTGGCATTAAGTTGTAATTAATACCAAATACGTATGTCTACGGTCCCTTGAAGCTGTAAACAAATCAAGCATCTAAGTCAACGCAATCAAAAGATACAACCATTTAAGCCTTGGATTTGACCAAATTTCAATTCGCAGGTAAATCAAAACCTATTGACCTAGAACCGTGAAATTTGGTAAGAAGCAAGGTCTCACAGCACAAGTAAAGGGAAAAATCCGAAAGTCGTTAATTTGTTGATATATCTGTCTGCCGGTCTGTCTTTCTGTCAAGACCTTTTCATCAGGAACTCGTGGAGGCATTAAATTGAAATTAACATCAAATAATTATGTCATCGGTCCCTTGAAGCTGTAAAAAAATCAAGCTTCTAAGTCAAAGCAATCAAAATATATGGCCAATAAGCCTTAGATTTTAACAAATTTGAACATTTCACAGGTAAATCAAAACCTATAATCAAGATCTAGAACCATGAAATTTGGGAAGAATCAAAATCTGACAGCACAAGTAAAGGAAAAAATCCGAAAGACATTAATTTGTTTTTATATCACATAAAAAGAAGGTTTTTGTAATTACAAACTTTTATTTTGTTTTTTGTATTAACTTTGTATTTCGAAAAAGACGGGAAATTTTTTTCGAGAATTGATTCCCGAGTGTGGCGTAACAATAGGGGCGCAGAGTGGGCAAAATGCCACGCGGGCCCCTGGCTCGAGGGGGCCCCGGGCACCAAAGGCCCTGAACACAGGAGGCACTAATTACAAAATGTATTAATGAATTAGCCACGGGCCTCAAATGGTATAGTTACGCCACTGCCTCTGCAAGTCCGACGCCTTAGCCATTGCGCTAAAAAATTATAAATACTATTTTTTTTATGTCGGACAATAATCTTTTAAGGGCCACCTTGCACTGGTAATTATCAATCAGCCGATAGTTTGAACGTTCTGGCAATCAGTAGGAATCTGTATGGCAGTGCTCGTATTTGACGATTTAATATCGATCGATCAACTGTTCGATCGACTGATCAAACTATCGAACAACTATCGGCCATTGCATAAAGTGTGTGAAATACGAAGCACGCGCGCTCTACGATCAACTAAACTATCGCCCAACTGTCGGCCGATTGCATGATCAGTACGGCACCATATGTCCGCCAATGTATGTAATGTATGTATGTATGTAAAATGTAAAAAAAAATCTTCACCTACACCTTTTTCTCTTCACCAGAAAACTAGCCTTTTTGAAGAGAAAACGTCTTTAGGCACGTTGGACACTTGGGGAAAAAGCACTGAACTCGCGTGACCGTCACGCTGAGATACATATCGCTGGTGTGCGAGAATAGCGACTGAACTAAAAATTATTGATTTTAGAGAATGGCAATGATTTGTGATTTCCGCTAGAGTATTTTGTCTCAAATATAAAATGAACTTGTCGCTTTCTAACGAACGTTAGCACGAAATTGGCGTTGCATCTTTGTTCACCACAAAATATCAAAGATTTATGATCGTTTGGCATACTTAGTTCAATTCGACTGAAATTTGAATTACGTCGATATTCTCGCAAACCAGCGAAATGTGTGTGTTTTCACTTCTGACGTGCAGTCCTACGACTGACAGTATTTTTTGGTTGAATCTCTGGAATGTCAGTCATACCAGTCGGATTTGAAAAGTTCTTTTAGAATTTGATAGTCTAATTCTTCATTTAACATCGCACTACGACCTTTAGGACCGGAGCAGTGACCACAAACGCTTGGCAAACGACGACGACGTACACTGTGACATGCCACATTCTTTAGAGGCGAAGTTATATTTCTGTCTAGCAAAATTATGCTAAAAAATATATTTTTATACCAATTAAAATCCGTATCTACAATATTATTAACGCGACTTGTTGCAAATCTTTAAGCGAAATCAACTATTTGTGTCGCTTAAAGCTGCTGAAGTGTTCAATGATCACATTTTTTCCCGTAGTGATAGTATTGTATCACTGTCAAGTTTTTGAACCTTCACTAATATTATTATTAAAACTTAATATTAACGATTAAATTGTATTTGGTGTTTAATTTCATAAAATTATTTACTTTCATTATATTATAATTATAAAACTTTTGCCACTAAAATCTAGCATACTTTTTACTATTTTTTATAATCTATGTCACCCGCAGATTACGAAAATAATTGGAGCAAATCATTTAGGTTCCTTAAGAGGTAAATAATTATGCGTTAAAATATATTTAGCCTCTAATTAGAATTTAAAATGAAATAACAATAAAGTTCAATTAATCGTAAAGATTAAAAAACCAAAAAAGAGATATCAACTTACATATTTCGCGTCACAATTTTAAACTCACGCAGTGACGAGAAATAAATTGATTTTATCGATAAATTATGTTTATGTTGTAAAAAAAGAATAGTACTATAAAAAGGTATTTCTTTGGCTTTTAACTTATAAACGTTTGACAATGCTAAAGAGATAGAACAATGTATCCGTACAACAATTAACGTGGTCACATGACCTTATTACTTATTAAATGTCATTGGATCGCCTGACGTTTCGACCAGGTTGCACAGACTGTGGTCACAGGCTGACTGAGTCAGCCTGTTACGTGACCGCGTTAATTTCTGTATGTACGTAATTATATACCATGGAACGCGAAAGTTTAATAGTTTGTAATGCTAAAAAGAATTTAATAAAACCGTAAACTAAATTGACATTTGATATTTTCTACGTCTTTCAGAAGACAATAAAAACACAACCGTATTTTAACACTAATCTCGAAAACTGATATCACCAAACTGATTCATAGGTATTATCTCTATATATTTCGGCAGTACACGCTAGTTATCTTCCCAATATTCAGCATTTCGTTACTATCTACGGTGCCCACTTCTAATATTAGGTGCAACTATGAGCAAATTTTTTTGGTCGATAATTGGACCAATCAGAAGCGTTCGCAGGAGAAATTAGTAACTCGAAAATCCAACTAGATGGCGCTAGCGTACCTATAACATTTTAAAATTCAACGGATGACAGACCCTGGCGCCATCTAGAGCCGGCACTCACTCGCTATGAATCCATTTAGACCTAACGCGTCTATACTGAGCAATATATACATGCTAAATTTAGGAAAACGTTATTAATATTAGTATTAGGAGCAAACTGTTGAACATGAAAATGGCCTTAAGGATTTTGTGCTTAGTTTTGACGACACATTGTTTAAAGCTTTAAGCTGGTCACTATATTTCTTTTATGTGACAATGATTTATTCTAAAGGCTTCCCTAATCCTCTAGTTTGTGGTTTCTTTTATGAAGATGAATAGTAGCGAGTTTTTTTTATACGGATATATGTCTGGTATAACATGAGGCTGTATCAGTACCCGGCTGTTTAATTAAGCTTCGCTCTCCTTTTTTCTTTTTAGTATTACATAATCTATGTTTACTCGAGATACTAAAACTCGAGACCATTAAAGAAAAAAAAAGCGATTGACATGTCATTCGGTTGGTATTTTCAAATTTATCTCAATCGAATTTCAGGACTGATGTAGACGGTAATAATATCGTTTTTTTATATCGTATACTTAGTGCCTTTGCCCAGTTTAATGTATTTACTTATTATTAAAATCGAGTGAGTATCTATCTAAGGAATAAATTTCTGAAAGCTTATGTCCTACATGAAAAAAAATCGTGAGAATTGTATATGAAATGGAACAAGAATGTCGAAGTCTAGAATTTATGGCTGAGTTCAGGAAGCTTTTACAATGTATTAACTTACTCTGATTTTAAAAGTTCAAGCTAAGCATATTCGTTGCGGCTCAACAAGAACATTATTTATTGCCGTGCTGTAAAAACTAAGCACCATAGACTATTCTACGGCTACTATTGGACGAAAAATGTAATTAAATCTCAGCTAGGGTAGGGCCCGAAAGTACAGTCGATCGATTGTCGATTCATCGATATCTTACTAAACGCTTCCACATCACTAGTATAGGGCTGACACACACTTTTGATCGATGTCGATAAACGCGTATTGTTTTTAGACCACGACATATTATGTAATAATATATGACAATCACGTCTATTCAACACTACACAATTTATTCCTACGTGATTTTAATCACTGTTTTTATCGTCTATCGACAACCGACCGCTCTTGGGCAGTCACTATGCCTACTTCACCTCAGACATGCACATGCAACTAGTGTTGCGACCAAGGCCAGTGCTGCGAACGGCGTATGCGCACCATTGCACATGTCTTCTTCACAAAAACACATGTGGCCCGTTCCAGTACTTTCCATCATACACACGTGGTCCACCATGAACAGGTTTATTTGTAGTTGTGATGTGCAGGTGCGCCGGACGACCTCGTACGCTGGAATAATGGAAAGAAAGGCATATTAATGGAAAAATACTGCGTGTTGCAGGAATTGTGGTCATATTTTTGGATCGTTGGGCATAACTGTTAAATAGTAGAAAAAGCATGAATTTTTTTTTATATTTCTTCTATTTCTATGTTTTTTTTATTTATTGGTATAGGGATCAAACGAGCAGACGGGTCACCTGATGGTAAATGACTACCGCCGCCCATGGGCACCTGCAACTTAAGAGTCACAAGTGAGTTGGATTAAGGATAGAGTAGGGGAAGGGGGGTGAGGGGAGAAGAGCGGGAAAAGGGGAGAGGGAAGGGTTAGGGCCACCGGTAACTTCACTCACGCGGCGAAAAGCAATGTACCTAAGCATTGCTTTACTGCCGGTTTTCTGACGCTGTGGTATCAATCAGCCGGCCCATACGTGCCGAAGCATGGCTCTCCCACGAAAATATTTAAATTTTTATCTAATCTTCGGTATTTTTCTATTGTTCCTTTTTGATTTATCCTGTATGTAAATAATTTTTTTAAGTCTGTATATTCTCTGTTTCAAGATAATGTTTCTGTATTAAAAAAAAAATAAACCGCTTTATGATTTTGCACACAAACTCAACTCATCATGTGAATTCTAGATGTCTACTCAATACTCAATTGGGATGCTCCAAAACATTGGGATGTAACGTAGGTAAACATTTATTCTTAATAACTAAGCTATCATTATTCAGTTATTTTTGATAACTGAATCATTGAATAACATAGATTCTAAAAGTACTAATAAATTATACTACTTTTAAAGACTATAAATTGTTATGTGGCGACTTCCACAAACAGCAAAAACATACTCCAACATCATCTAGCGAAGACGAGCTGAACTATGGAGTAATTACTTATCCTGCATCGCGCTACTAGAGTTCTTTATTAGTATATATACAACTTTACAACATCAACCGTATGGCCGCGGCCCGCCAGGCATGATCACCCAGCCTGGTCGGAGGGAGGACCCTTTGTGTTGGAGGGACATAGCACCCGTTCCTCCACAGTTACAAACATAAACTTACTGATATTATACCTACATTGAGGACTGACTGAGTACCTGCGGAATATACAAACGGTACATATAATATTCTATACGAAGTTGTTGTTGAAGATAAAACAAAGTCCTCAAGGAAGAAGTTTTTATGCGAGCTCTATGGTTATTTGTCACCGACGTGGTATAAAAAACATGATACTCACGACTCTTGGAATACCGGACCATCTTGACGCAGCAACCGTTACAGGTCTGCAAGGGCGGCTGGTCTCTGGGCAGTGCGGTGTAGTTGAAGGGATCCTTGCAACGTGGATCCGTCCAGCTGTCACATTCGTAGCAGTATATTGTGCGGGCTGAGGACATTGAAGAAACTTGTTACTAATTATGTATTCATTCAACGGAAGAGGAAGTCATGGCTCTTGATTACTTAGCTGCTTTTTGTGTTTGGAGATGCTTGCGGTCAAACTTGGGAATACAGATGGCTGTTTGGATCGCTGAATCATAGACCAAATATATATCTGAGTTAACTTTGCATTTTTTTTCGTCGTGGATTATTAAAAAAGTGACAAAGACTTTTAAGGTGACTATGGTCGACCTGACAATATTTATAGGTACTTGTTAGCTAGTTAGGTGTATCGTTCATTACCTAATTGGTAATTGCAAGGATACTAACATCACGAAGGCCTGGTTTTTCAATACAATTTTTTGTTTTGGTTTCGTAACAATATATTAAGCTTTCATCGCCTGTGGCGATGTCATATAATTGTATATAATCGGTGAAAATTCGTTCAACAAACTTATTTAATACGTTTTAGGGTCGAGTTAAATGTCTAAACGTGATATTATTATCTAATTTCAAAGCAAAATGACTCGAATAGGTTCAAGATTTATTTACAAAGTAGATTAATCTGAAGACAGAGAGGATCTCAAAACTGATACAGTATTGAAATGACACTAATATTTAATATGCATGTGCAACTTGCCAAAGTTGACTATTTATAAAAAGGCGAATTGCTATTAAGTCTGGCCATGACCTGAATGCTTGGAAGACTGTATTCTTTTCGGACTTTTCATAATATACGTGGGTCACACTGAAAGTTTTTAGAATAGGCCAGTAAGAAAAGCAGCCGATGAAAAATTTACTTAAATTTCGAATTAGGAACTCTTTGGGAATCTGTAGATGTTTAATGATTTCATTTGTCATTTGTTTTTACAAATTGGCGGCAATTTAAAAAGTATCTATCGTGCATCGAAATGGATTTGACTAGAGATTATTTTCACTCAATGATTTATTACGACTTTCGTTGCTCTCTTACTCAACAACAATGTTACGATAGACTTCGATTGGCATTTCATTACGAAGCCCCATTTCGTGCTACTGTTTACAACATACAACAACGTTTAATGAGTTTAAACGTGGTCGAAGCAAACTCACTGATGATTCTCGAGAAGGACGTCCTTCTATGGCGATTACTGAAGATAACGTGAGTGCTGTGCAGCCAATGATAGAAGCTGATAGAAGAGTGATATATCAATAGATTCGGGCAGCTTTAGGTATTGGTATGAGTCAAGTACAAAACGTCTTACATGAACATTTAGAACATTTTGTATGGATGATTAGATGGATACCTCAGAATTTGACGGAAGATCAAAAACACCACCGTTTATACTGGTGTCACTCAATGCTTGAAAAGTATGACGGAGGTGACTCGAACGCTGTATATGACATCGTCACAGGTGATGAAGGCTGGATATATTGTTACGAACCTGAAACCAAAAGACAATCTGCGCAATGGATGTTTCCATTTGAAGATCCTCCTCAGGACAACGCTCCAGCTCACTCCGCCAGACGGACTATCGAATATTTGTCTATCGAAGGTGGAGCTACTGAGTCCTCCTTCTTACACTCTCGACCTGGCACCTTGTGACTTTTATTTATTTCCAAAAATAAAAGATAAACTTAGAGGAATTAGTTTTATGAACCTGAAGATGCAGTGGCTGCGTCTGAAAAAGGCGATGAAGAGATCGCTAAAGACGAGTGGGCTCACTGCTTCAGTCAATGGTTCCATCGCATGCGACGGTGCTTAGAAAGGAACGGAGACTACTTCGAAAAGCAATAAAAATATTAACAGGCTTCTATATCATTCAGTTTTTTTTTTATTTTCTAAAAACTTTCAATGTGTGTGTATGCTGGACAAACCCAGACCCCCAGACCCCAGACATGAATCCCAACCATTTTTTGTGCCAATAAAATTAACAATCCTGCACAAGTTTTAATATGGTTACCGTATGGACTTTTTAAAATTCATGTGTCATTATCTACTTAGTAGCTATCAACGTGATATTTGTCAAGCACAAAAGAAGCATAACTTGTGCGAAATTCGGAATGGTTTTGAGATAGTTTTGAGGTGGTAACCTGTGCTATATCTAATCATCTAGAGTCGTATTTGTATAGTTTATAAATATCTTTTGTTAATTGACGTAGGGCGCTACATAAGTTTAGTCGTATGCAAACTACATAGATTTGAAGTCATATCCATAAACTCTAAGTAATAAAAAAAATAGGCAGTCATGGGACTGTCGACAGAAGTGAAAACTTAAACGAAACGACCAACTTAAAAAGTCACATTAGCAGGTTGGTGACATAAATTAATAAGGAGCTGACAGAACTCAAAGTTTAGATTAGCGCCCTCTAGTGGATCTATATATGTATTATTAGCGTGACGGTCATGAGTTCAGTGCTTTTTCCCCATAGCAAAAGTGCACAAAAGTGCCTAAAGAAGTTTTCACTTCAAAAAAAGAAATCGTTTGTTCGATTTTTTTAAATAAATTTTCTACAATGGAAGGCTTCTCCCGTTATGAGATTCGTGTAATTATTTTGTGACGTACGAAAACTTTGTTTACTCTTGGTACCGCACTTGATAACTGATGCGCTGAGGGAGCAGCGTGTCATTTAGTCTCGAGATATGTTAAAAAAAATGGCAGTCATCGGACTTCCGACAGAAGTGAAATCTTAAACGAAACGACGAACTTAAAACATCACATTAACAGGTTGGTGACATCTCTCTCTCTCTCTCTCTCCCTTTCCCTGTTCCTCTCCCTCTCTCCATGTCTCTCTGACGCTGTACATGTAAATATAAGAAACTCGCTTCCGTCTTACGAATTTTCAATCTCGTCATAGATAATATTTTTTAAATATAGGACACATTTTCCATACATTTTCGATCAGGGTCCACGTGACCCTGAAATCTGACGCGAGTTTAACATTTTTTACCCATCTTAAAAAGCGCCCAGCGCCGCTAAAGAAGTTTTCACTTCAAAAATTGAAGACGACCTTTCTTACTAGATACGTGAATTCGATTGTTCCAATCGATTTCACGTAGTTGGATAGATAAGAATTAAACCTGGCTGTATTATTTCGACTTTGCTACTAAATTGCAGAAAAAAGTGTGGGTGTTTGAAGATGAACCACCGGCGACGTCTGTGAAAATGTCCCGATCCGTAAAGAAAAGAATAGTTGCTGTGCGTTTTACTAAAAAGAAGAATATTGGCTACGGTTGTGCTTGATAAAGAGAAGACTGTTATTGCTGCATGGTATACCGAGGAATGTTTACCTCAAGTATTAGACGCCTTCAAAAATTAACGACCTAACTCAAGACTTGATTGCCTTTGCATCAAGATAACTTCACATGGAGCCGTCAAAACTAAGGACTATTTGCATCAAGTTGGAATAATATTGCATGGACACCCTCCTTATAGCTCCTCCGGATTTAGAGCCATGCGACTTTGCTCTTTTTTAAGCAAGTTTTCGAGCCTTGTAGGAGGAGGACCTTATAGTAGCTTTTGAGGAGATATGCGGCTGTCAGAGGGATTCTGGAGCAGTGTTCAGCAGCTGGATTACACGTATGAAGACCTGTATTACTGCCAGTGGAGACTACTTCAAAAACTACTTCGACTACAAAACTTATGTGGTGCCCTAGTAGTGATTAAATTAAAGGTATAACTCACTTGCTGTTATATATGGTTTCAATTTTTTTTTTTTAGTTAGCCTCGCACGTGTCCCACTGCTGGGCAAAGGCCTCCCCCTACGCTTCCACTCCTCTCGGTCCTCGGCCACTCTAGGCCACATGTTTTCACTAGGTTTCAATTTAATCATACTTTTTTAATCTACTAATCTTAATTGTATGGTTTCAGTTTAAGTACAGATTTTTTAAACATAACTCTACCTAGGCACGCCTGGCTCTATTTTAAGCATTTAAAAAATTAATGACTTTTGGTTATTACATGACAAAATGGCTTAGAAAGCTTAGGGTATAATAAAAATCTATGCGGCACTAGGTTGCTTAAATTGAACCCGTTAAATCGCTACAACACGCTTGTCACGCGAGCCATGTCAAGGAGATTCAGTCCTTGTAATAGTTTGCGTGTACGTGAATAAATAGCCACTGCAAATAACTGTTAGAAATAATATACTTTTAATTGTTTTCGGAATAATCAATTGTTTGAACAGAAGTGAATTGAGTTGCGGTTAACAGAAGTATATCTAAACTATTAAAAAAACATCAACCGTAATTGATTATAAAATAAGGGAACGTACCCATACTACGTGACCCATTTTTACAATTTTTCATATCCCTCCCCCCCTCAGTGACCACCCGTAGTATATGCCAAGACCCCCCCCCTAGTTTTCACGTAGTAATTTATAAATATGGTTTTAAATCATTTTTTGCCGAGAAAGTTAAAAAGCGCTAAACGCTTACTTGTTGCCACTTGTGAGTTTAAAAAGCGCTAAACTCTACGCGCTAAACTAAACCCCCCCCTCCACCCCTGTGACCAACCGTGGTATTTTGAGGACCTCCCTCCCCCCAGAATGGGTCACGTACGGGAACGTACCCACGTTCCCTAACTAATTATAATTCAATAAAACTATAAAAATACAAATTTTAATGGCTAATCGGATAAAAAAGTAAAAAAGTTCCACTATAGGTACACTTCCTAGCTCCGTCATCAGCTCCAAGATGCGAAATTATAGTATAACATATAGTATAAAATTATAGTGACCAAGAGTGTTAAGTATTCCCGGGTCCCCTGGAATAGGCCCACTTGACGGAACACCGTGTGGTTTTAGTTGGTTCGATTCCGACATACCACTTCACCGTTAGCTCAGGTGAGGTGATGACCCGAGAGGGTTTCCACATGAAAAAATAAATAAAAAAAAGGTATACGATGCAAGGTCAATAATTCTTTAAGAAAAAAAAGTAGGCAGTCATGGGACTGCCGACAGAAGTAAAAACCCAAAGATTAAATAATAAGGAGCTGACAAAACTCCCTTAGATTACTCCCCAAAACTTAGATTAGCGCCCTCTAGTGGATATATACCATATAATACATAAGTATATATCAAACTACAGTAGTATCGCGCAGAATCCACAGATGGCGTAAAAATATTTTTAAATATAAGAAACTCGGACACATTTTCGATCAGGTCACGTGTCCTGGCGCGGGATTTACCTTTTTTAACCCATCCCAAAAAGTGCACAACGCCGCTAAAGAAGTTTTCACTTCAAAAACCGACTTAAAAAAACTATTCCATAAAAGACTTATATGCTTTTCTCATGGATGCCATTGACAAAACTGGACTAAATTGAAATGGGACCACACGGGAAGCACCAGCTTTCAAATAAAAAAATCTTCAAAATCGGTTTCCCCAGTCGAAAGTTCTGAGGTAACAAACATAAAAAAAATACAGTAGATTTGAGAACTTCCTCCTTTTTTGAAGTCGGTTAAAAATAAAAAAAAGACTTGTCATTTTGATTATTTTATTCAAAATACTATTTCTCTAATATGCTTTACTGCAAGTATTTTTTATTAAATTAAAAATTCGCTTTATTTCTAACAGCGATAAAGCTTTAGACTCTGATTCGACCCACTCATTTTATCTGTAGTTACCCGCCTATCTCTATACCAAAATTCACCAAGATTTGTTCAGCGGTTTAGGCGTGAAAACGAGATAGACAGATCCACTTTCGCAGTTAGAATATTACTATACCATTATATTAATAAGTGAAGAGAATTCTTTGTACCCCTTTTCAAGAAAATTTCGCGACCGTAGTAACGTGAATTTTGGAATATTTACAGTTTAAATATAGAAGCTAAAATTTTTAAACGATACGTCTTACAACTTTAAAAATTACGTGAAAACGGCTTAATGAAATTACACGCGTCCAATATATGTGATTACCTGTCATGGTAATTAATTCTACACAATGACAGTTCAAGTTATACAGATATATACCTATACTCTAGATATAGATAGTTAGGACAAGGATAAATACTATTATTTGTGTTTTATTGAAACTCTAATACCTCTACCTGGTAATACTTAATCCCTTCGTGGAAGACCTTCTGAAAGGACTTTGCATTTGCAAGTCTAGTAAACAGGAGACAAGAGATTAAAATTTTACTTAGGTATAATATAGTATAGTTATTTGAATACATTTATTTGTCACATACAACCATAAGAACATGACATTAGTACATAAGAAGTTTGGAAAGCGACCAAAGGGGACAAAGTATAGATTTAAATATAGGTGCGATCAAACTGAGATGAGCTAAAATAGTACTTATAATATTCGTAAGTCTTTGACTTAAAAATTCGGTAAATGTAGACTAGAGTTCAAGACGAGGGAGTTCCTATATTCAGCTGTCTTTGTCGCGATATTTTCGCACCCTGACCTTGAAGTACAAATCAAAAACATGTCTAATAAGACGAAGTTTCAGCTAAGGGTCGGAAAACGAATTCTTTTCGTTCTAGGAATAAAATAAGCTATAGAAAAAATATTTTAATTATATTAAAAATAACTTTTTATTTTTAACCTAGTCATATTTCAATGCGTTTAATTTTCCGACAAAATTAACGACAAAATAATCCACACCATTATGTAACACGATCCTGTTCCTGTCAAATTTTCAAATATAGAAAGTTTTTTTTTTTAAATGTTTACACCAAAGTTTCAAAGGTGACAAGAATAGAGCCATTTGAACTCTTTGCCAATGTCACTGTGAAGATAATTTTATTTTTTTATTGCCATCGTCATGGAAAGGGAATTTATCACTCGAATGACCGTTATTATATTGATAATATTTTTTTTGCTTATAATCTTTGTTCACTGTGTTACTAGTGATGAGTGGTGATCTTACTACTAACTTTAGTCCTCATAAGCATTACCGTCTTTACCATAAGGGCACATGGAGTCCTTGCCCAGGGCCCCCATTCTCACGGGGGCTCCGAAAGGCCTCATTTAAGGCAGTATATCAAAAGCACAAGAAAGGAATCCGCTAATTCCTTGTGGTTTGAGTATCTCAACGTAACAAAAGTTAATAAAGTCTGTTAAATTGGAAGACACTTTTCTGAGTGTTCAAATTGCTACAACCTATCTTTTTAGGGTTCCGTATCCAAAGGGTAAAAACGGGGATTTTACCCTACTAAGACCCCACTGTCTATCTGTCTCTCACCAGGCTGTATCTTATGAACCGTGATAGCTAGACAGTTTATAGAAATCTTCACAGATGATGTATTTCTGTTGCCTCAACAACAAGTACTAAAAACATAATAAAATAAATATTTAAGTGGGGCTCCCATACAACAAACGTGATTCTTTGCCGTTTTTTGCTCGATATTACGGCAACAGGTAGACGCTTGAAATATTCACAGAATATTATAGTGTCTTATGTTACGCTATTGCTACAACCTATCTTTTTAGGGTTCAGTATCCAAAGGGTAAAAACGGGGATTTTACCCTACTAAGACCCCACTGTCTATCTGTCTCTCACCAGGCTGTATCTCATGAACCGTGATAGCTAGACAGTTTATAGAAATCTTCACAGATGATGTATTTAAGCGTACGGAACCCTTCGCGAGCGAGTCCGACACGCACTTGGCCGGTTTTTAGCTTATTTTTCTTGGTTACCTATCTTAGTGCAAACAGCTCAACTACAAACAACAAACAACTTACTAACTATCAATTACGTGAATAAAAAGTGAAGATTCAAAAAATTGATTTTGTTGTGCAAAAATATAATAATATAAAATTTGGGGCCCTGTTGAACAGTATAGTTGATACAAATACAGATATTTGTATCAACTATACTGTTTCAACAGGGCCCCAAATTTTGTATACCCAAGGGCCCCGGGATGTCCTAAGACGACCTTGCCCATAAGAAAGTTCAACATAGTCCAGAGAGCAACGGAAAGGATTAGTCTGTGTGTCTCTAACTAAGAAATCCGTAGAACTATAACTCCTGTTTTCTCTGCATCACCCAATGGTTGACTGAGACTGAGGAAGGTTGAGGTGTATAATTTGTTAAGATTTTGTGTAAATTGATTGAAATATGTTGATAATTGTTGAAGATGTCTCTGCTACCGGTGCGAAGCCGGGGCGGGTTGCAAGTAAATTTATAATATAACATACCCCCACCTTGAAAATCCCTTTAACTGAACAGCTTTTCTTGAATTATATCAATCAAGTCACCATTTAAACAAAAAAAAATGCACTAAAATCGGTCCATTCGTTTGGGAGCTACGATGCCACAGACAGACACACAGATACGTCAAACTTATAGTACCCCTCTTATTGCGTCGGGGGTTAAAACACTAACAATTAACTATATATTCTTCTTGCAAGCCTATTTAAAATTACAAAATATACGTAAGTAGATGTAGGTGTCATATTGTGTGATATGATTACTTAAATAATTTAATTTTGATCTTTGTCTACAGACTATAGCTTTGACATCATAATATGGATATATACTATTTTATCCTATCGATATCTACGCTACGTTACGTCACTAATCCCACTAATTATTGACATTTCTAGGGCTGCGCTACAATGCTTTAAACCAATTAGTTCATTGGTATTAAAATACGATCTCATTTAACCTTTTATGTAGGGTAAGGCCACCTTTTAGTATAATCTTAAGTAATTAAAAATATACTGTATATGGCTTATTCCCAACGGACACCACTAAATCTACCATCACTGGTGGTCGTTAGGACATTTTTGATTGGGAACAAATGTAAAAAATGTAACCCAATTGTCAAAAATCTTATAATGTATTGACAAAGCTTCATTGTTGTCGCATAATATCAAATCATGACGTTAAGTTTAGTAGAATAAATAAAAAAAAATTGTTAGTTTTGTAATATGACTACTTACTATACCATAAGGCAAGGATATCAAGGCCGTATGTCATGACAACTAATAATAAAAAAATCTAGCTACTAGCTAATGGCTATTTTTTTATAATGGCTGGTAGCCCTCGTTTCATCGTCACCTTGCGTTTTTCGTCATATCGTCGTCTTCACAATCCGATTTTAGATTACAGACGATACTGGTTATTTTCGATGCGACTATAAGCAAATTCTATCATAACGGCCGTCTTTATTTTGCGTAATAAATTGAGCTAGATTATATTGAGATAGATTAATTAAATGTACAGCAACGTATTTTGGCGTCAACAATTCTTTTTTGTGGATTCAAACTGTCTTCTACGAATGTAAACAATTTCAAATATATTTTACAGAGATATAGTTGAGGCTGATGATGGTTAATAAACTAGACTTTTTCTACAATTGCTTTGTTTATGAAATCAGAATTTGCTACCAAACTCTATGGACTTACCCGATTCAGAGCGGGATGTCATTGCTTTCGTCACGAGCTTCAATAAACTATTTGGAAGCCCTAAATGGATTTAATGAAATCCAGCCAAGTTAGAAGAAAGAACACTGATACAGATAGGATCTTCAGATGAGATGAATATCCAGTGCGAGCGTGACATTGCACTAGAAACTATTTCCCATTAACTATCGTGGCCTGTGACACCTGAGAGAGCTCAGGGGATCTACTATCCTTCAACAATTTATCCGTATGTCCAATGTGTCAAACTCCTGAGCGTTCAAAATTCCATCAACCATCCATATCCCCAATACTACCTACCAACCAAATTGTTTAATTATAATAAATAGTTATTTTTATGTTTTTAAATATATAAGTAAAGCTTTTATGATTATTTGCAAAGCTTAATTTCATATTAATATTTTTCATGCATCTTTTTATTGGATAATTGGGTTGTAATCTTACATACATCTAAAAGAAGACATAACCTCCATAGAAAAGATTAATACCAAGGTAAACTTCATGCCAAATGTAAAATTCCGTAATTGTTAGTAAAGAAATTCCGGTGAAGATCATACTAGGTACCTTAAACCCAACCCTAGTTATGTCTTCTAGAAAGAATGTGATATACCTAAGTACTTTTTCCCATAAGAAATGATATTTACTTACCTTGCACAGACGTAAAGTAAATCTGAAAATACCTCGAAATGTATGCGAAACAACTATCAAACGTAAAACGTGCATAGCATCATGCATTTTCTAAGTAACTTAAATTAATTAAACTAATATTACGTACTTGTAGTACGACTTGTGACAAATAATTCCTCAGTGTCTATATCTGGAGTCTATTTTTCAAAAAAATACTGGCATCTTAGTTACTAAAAGCCACAGGTTTAACTGTCAACCTTTTGATGGTCAACATACTGCCAATATCATTAATTTATTTATTTTTCTTTGTATTTCAAACGATATTAAAATATTTGATATCGACATAATAAAAGCAGAGGTCATTAAAAGTCAAAATTAAAACGTTTAGATGGCACAATACATTTTTTATTTATATCCTGCGAGAATTAGTCATTATGACTACTTATGTGTAGGTATACCACGCCAATGCGTGTACCAAAAATAAAGTTTGTAATAAAAATCTACCAAATGTAAACGTTTCATGTGATATTTAACCACAAAACGCATATTGCTCTGCACTATGGTAATCCGCCATTTTGTGTTCACAATGGTTTTTGTATTTTTTACCTATGTAAGCATAAATATTTTACTAATTGTTTTTGAGAGTTTTGCTTTCGTGGCTACTACAAGATCCGTGAAAAACATATTTTAAAACATAAGGTTGTAGTCTATTCAGAATGTGAGTGGTTATGTTGCATTATGATTCGCTGATAATAATTATTGTAGTGTTTCAAAACATAAATAAACAATAAAAGCTGAATATATGATGTCATAACATTTTACTTTTTATAAAATAAATGTATGCCTATGAACAGCCAACCCAGTCTACGACATTCTGTTCTGTTGTTTAATTTCGGCGATATTTTAAATTTCGTGATTCATTAAAGCATAAAAGCAATTGGCGTAGTGGTAAAATATATAGGTAGCTTTTATTAGCTTTTTTATTTTATTTCTGTAAAAGCCTAAAAGCTTGTGAGTATTTTTTTTAATAAAAAATAATACTTACTTTGGCATTCCGCCTGAACAAGGGGGCTGAGACTTAGTGCCCATAATGCTGAAAATCCATGCTTGAATTAGTAAAAAAGAAAAAAACAATTAAAAAAATGAAAAATCTACACAGTTATCTAGACAGAAGAGGTTATATAGTAGAAAGAAATCCTGCAAATAACTGAATGTGAAAAAAAAATTCACCCTACTTGCATGTCTATAGACTGGTTGGCAGGAATTAGAATAAGAAAAAAAAAGATATTTAAAAATCTTCTAGGTAATAAAAAAAAAGTTCTACGACATTTTCATCTATCCAATATTAGAAATCTTTTTGATGTGTGTAAATACAGTTCTGTAATAAAAAAAATCAGTTATTCAAGTTATTCACAGGATAAGGAAATGTTTGAGTGTATTTATTAAGATATTGTTAGTTTTTTAAGACTTTTAAGACTAAAAGTATTAGTATTACATGCAAATATTGCATTCCTTTTAACATTTAACACGCATTCCTGTGGGCACTCAAACAATACACATATCAAGTTGCGAAAATATCGACACTGTCCATCACTAGTATCGATTTTCAATGATATAACGTCACATTACTACGAACAATAAATTGATTAAAAAGTTGTAACAATTGTACTACTTAAAAATTATATTAATTTTCTTAGGAGTATCTTTATCGTTTGGAAATAGATTGTTCAACTTGACGTTTCATTCATTATCGAAAACGATGACGTACATAATCCATAATTTAATTTTATGAATATAGGAGTCATAAAAATTAGGTTTCTTGTTGAATTGGAGCTACCGGGTCCTGCAGCAAACCGAGATGAAAAATCCTACCGGCGTGTAGTGCTTTTTTGTTGGTGAACAGAGTTGCAATATCTCTAAAGACGGTTGGGAGTTATACCTACTACGGCTGGCAACCCATAAGAGACATCACTAGTCGATTGTTTATAGGCATCGGTTATTTGAAAACTCATTTTTTAAAAACGGTTAGAGCTCAGACTTCCTGTCCACAGGCAGTTTAGTTACAGGTATGCGAGCCTGAACTGCTTGAGCTATTCACTCCGCAATCCTTTCTTAGCGTCCTTCCTTTCCAATATACTCACAATTTAATCCATCTGTAATTCATCCATCATAATTAATTTTTAAGATGCAAGCTTATTGGTTGATAGTAATAAGCTTGCATCTTGTTATTACATAGTCTTTGCCTACTCACAATTTAATCCATCTGTAATTCATCCATCATAATTAATTTTTAAGATGCAAGCTTATTGGTTGATAGTAATAAGCTTGAATCTTGTTATTATATGGTCTTTGCCTACCCTTTCAAGGATACACGAGTGACTGCAATGTATGTATTTAATTTTTAAATTTTATTTTAACGAACCCAACTATTTTAACATCCCAATTTGAATGTAATTGACTGAATAGATTCTTGCTCTCTCGATTTCACTTTGAATGCGACAAATCGCAGAGACAGAACTCCTTTGTTGAACCTTTCAACAAGATTAATCTGAGAGTTCAACAAGGCTATCAAGTTTGTGACCTATTATCCAAAGTTCGTAGAAGCGACGTATTAGTATACTTATAGAATGCCACCCGTATTTTTCCAATCTGAATCTATCACTGTTTGACTTTTTTTTTAATAATATAGGGGGCAAACGGGCAGTAGAGTCACCCGATGGTAAATGACTACCACCGCCCCTGGGCACCACAATTCAAGAGTTACAAGTGCGTTTCCGGCTTTTAAGGTGGGAGTAGAAGAAGAGAGGGGGAGTGGGAAGGGCTAGGGCCTCCGGTAACCTCACTCACTCGGCGAAAAGCATTGCAAGCATTGCTTCTCTGCCGGTTTTCTGTGAGACCGTGATATCACGTCGGTCAAGCCGGCAAAGAAAAATATTAAAAAATATTTTTTGAAATATGGGCGGGAATAGAACCTTCAGGTTAATTTAAATTGGTTTTTTTTAAGTTTTTTTTTGTAACAGACATTTCCGGCTCATAAGTTTGGACATTTGATCAGCGTCGTTATTTTTAAGTTTGATTGATGTTTAGTGCTTTTTTGCAAAATTTTCGATCGCACATTCTTAGTTTCACGAATATTGTTAAAATTTACCGAAGTTTATACGACTTTAAAACCCAACCATGCCTTTCTGTAAGACGTTAAATAATGAAATAATAATAATTCTCAAATCCCAGTCTTCGAGCAAGTTGGTAGAAATTTGTTTTGTGTTGGCCTTACTAACGGTCTACGTCACATAATGTTCCTGTAGTCCTCATCCACTATGTTAATTGTTCTAATACATTCAGAATAAACATGATTTATTGCAACAAGGTCTTGCTTGAAATCGAAATTAATACAGGGTTTTTTCATCTAGTGTGTAGTTTTCCTATAAGCCTTTTTAAAATGAAGGTTCCTAACAAGAATTTAATAGTCTGATCTACAGTTAAAAAGTACAAAGCTAGAACGTCACAAGTTTATTGCCACTTTTTAAAATGTCTATAACTGGGTTAGGCTTAGGAAGTATAATGCAATATTAACATGCAACACTGAAAATTGACACGCTCGACATAAATTACAAAAAAAAATGTATTTTATTGTTTTACTTCTATCATTGTAATTGAACATACTTACATACAAAATAAATTACTTCAATTTTGTAAAAAGTGAAATGTTTCAGTCGTACTCAATTAAATTAAATTAATTATTAAATATTCATTAACTTTGTTGGAGTTTGTGGAATTGATGTTTCTATGTAGGTTTTGTTTCCCCGAAAAAAATAGTTTAAAAATAAACTCTAGTGACGTTTCATTACACTCAATAGCGTCATAGCAATTTTATTTTTAAACAATGAAATAGTGATGTGACATAAATACTCTGCAATGCTTGCCGTAGTGATGTGACACTATCGATATCGATATTTTCGCATCTCATTACACAACACATATGTAGCTACCGACAGGTACTCGAATATACAACATAGACTTGGTACTGATCACTTCGGCCATTACCAGTCCGGATGCAGGAGTTCGACTTCACTTGGTCCACGCCGAACCAGGACATGAGAAGAACTGGAAGAATAAAGATCATTTTTAAACACATGTTTGTAAACATATATATGTATGTAGTTTTACATAGTACTTTCAAAATTTTGCAACTTTTGAAGACAAGACAATATTCTATTTTAGGCGCAGCACCCCTGTGGTTTTTAGTAGGTTCTATTTCGACACATTGGCCCACTAAAAACCTCGGTGGTGGTGATGGCCCATGGGAGTTGCCACATTAAAAAAAAGCGTGAGGTGTCTTTGGGACCCGGTTGGAACGAAGTCGATTTATACCTATTTGATGGATTGAATAAATTGTATCAAAATATACTAAATATCGTAAAACTCGAAATTAAAATTGTGCCATCTGTGAAAGTTACCCTAACTAATATACGGATAATTAGTATAAAATAAATTACATTATATATTAGCTAGCATTTTCCGCCTGGCCGTCGAGCGACTGAAGTGTAAAATACGAATGATATCGAACGGGTCGCGCCGGAGCGCATCGGAACGCGTTTTTAGTACGATGATGGAAACTGAAGTTTATATTTATTACTTCAAATTCATTTTTGCATGGAACATCTTGCCGCCGCGAGCGGTCGGATCCGACCAGCTGCGCCCACTTGCGCTTGGCTACCGCCGCGCCCGAACAGCTCCGCAACAGCAACGCGTTGCTCCGGTCGGGCGGCGAGCACCGCACCGCGCTAGAGCCCGTAGAAACGCGTCGGAACAGCGGATGTGGAAGGATGCCGCGGCATGCACGCGCGTCTGTTTAGATCCGGTCCGACGCGCTCCGGCACGGCCCGTTCGGTGTGAATCGTACTTAACGTGCGATAAGGGACTTAATAATAATAATTTTGTTCGCCTCGCCCTCGGATTAAACAAACAGCGACAATTCGTCTAACACGGCAACACTGTCGCTATAGGCTTTGTCTATAACACGTGCCAACTGACAATATGTCACGGTATTGTTTTAAACGTAGAGATAATCCTCTTCCTCCTTTAGATAATCCAAGGTTATAGCATATCAGCTATTATTTAAACTCAACTTTTTATACAAGATGTTACAGAAAGGTGTGGTCATATTTTAGGGTTGTATCTGCCTCCGTAAATAACGTAAAGTGAAAGTAAAAATTTGAGGAAAATTCGTGATTTTTAATAGAGAAATCTTTTCTTGAAACTGACAAATTAAAAGTGAAAATTAATCGATAAAGCTAGTATTTCGAATGAGAGAGGGCTGACAACTATAGGAATTTAATTAAAATCAAAATTATTTATTTCAAGTTAAACGATACAATCGTTTTACTTGAAATAAATAATTTGGCATTTTTGAATTGTCAGGAGGAGTCAGTCAGTATAAGTCGGTCGCGAAGCTAGTTGCCTGTTCCAATACCTACGTAGATCCTATGGAGAAGAACAGGCAAGAAACTTCAAGGACACTTTTTTCCAACATGTTTTTTTTTACAAGTTACTTGTTACATTGCATATAAGCGCAATTTAATGTGAGGACAATGTAACATAATATTGTTCTGAAATATAAACAATCACAGAGCTGCTAGGCAACATAGAAAATGAACATAAGTGAATACACAGTTCTCACATGCACAATTCAATTTTTTCCAATTAACATAAAATAGTAAAACTTATCATAACTACAATGTCAACAGAGTAATACCAAGTCGATGGTATGTCAAGATTTTTCAGAAAATGTCTGCATTAATATTTTTGACGTGATAACGTCTCATAAATCGATGAAGGCCGGCTGCACGCACGAAAAAGCATGACTCATTGTCACGTTCCGCCTAAGCCGATCGTGCAAGCCAGAGCGAGGAGCAAGCGATAGAGAGGCACGATCGGCTTAAGCATTCGGCTTGTGACATATATCTCTCTTCCACTGTTTTCTTATGACGTTATCACGTAATTTTTTTAATTAAAATGTATATGCAAATTCATAATAATAAAGTTAATGTTGTTAAAAGTTCACCTACACTAGGATATGTATTTGCAGACGAAACATTTTTTTAGCTACATTTTGTCGGCTACACATAACGCTGCTAAAATCTGACCAAATCTTTCTGTAACAGCCTGTAGTCATCCACAAGAAATGGCGTAAGTATTCATGACATAAATGACAACCGAAACTGACAGACTTAATAGGTTATTTGTTTTTTTTTTAAACAATAAAGGCAGCAGCGTCATTTTTAAGGCATCGGCACTCCTTGTAAATACATTTTTTTTTATTTTGTTTTGTTTAGTGAAGTTAGAGAAGTTTATATTTTTAGCTGGTCACTGACTGCAGTTACCAAACAAATATAAGAATCAATTTTTTTTTTAAATTTCTTACTAATTGCATGAAATCGTCTTTTATCATAAGAATTTCGGCCGCGCTAATCTTTGGAACTACCAATCAGATTTGAAATAACCTCCTTTTTTGAAGTCGGTTAAAACATTTTTTTTGATTATATAATTCTTGAGGCAGGTTCACGTTATGACCTTTAGGAGCGGAGCGGACCATAAAAGCGGAGAACAGCTAGTGTTAGACATACCCCTCCCCCCTCCTGGAGTAAATTAATATTATTGGCACATAAGACGTGCAGTTATAAACGTGTGACGTTACCACTCGTGTAAAAATAATTCACTTAGCCATTTATTTTAAGATTCTTCACCCACATGTTTCAATTTATTCCGGAATATATTTGATGTTTTAGTGTGTCACTGCGTCTGATACGAGTCTACTATGTAATATATACTCTTGATAAGAACGCACACGCTCACACATACGCACACAACTACAGTTTGTACCTGTGTATGGATAGGTGTACAAGCGTGTATGGACGTGTATGTGTGTGTGAACTCCTTGGTGTGAAGTGAGGACTTATTAAACTAAAGTGGCCTGATTTGAAACAGACTAGGGAGACTATGGACTACGCATTCGAACCGCCTGTATTTTCAAATCGACTTCCTACAGGGTTTCTAAAATGGAAGGTCTTGACCGGTACCACAGAATATATTATAATAGTACAAGTAACGAACCTCGATCGAAGCGTTGGTTAGGCAAAAAGCCGAGTCCTGGGTCTAACAGACGACATGAGTCACTGTATCACTTCGCGGTTCTCTTTTAGAACCCGACTCTTCGGCGCATAGTCTTCCACTTCCCATCTCATTGCCTCTCTATAATCTAGTCAACAAGTTCAAAAACGTGTTAAATAGAAATAAAGCTCCTAAAAATATGTGCGATAGCTCATTCGATTCGGAATGACGTCTAGAAAAATGTTTTTTAAGGGTATATTAGCACATAAAAAATTGCGATTGTTATTAACAAAATAAGATTAAAAGAAATAGGTATTTAGATTTTCGTTAATAACTTTTAAAATAATGATATTTAAGGAATTTTGAAAAAAGATCCTGAAAGAGGAGGAAATTTCCAATAAAAAAGTCTTAACTCCCGGAACTGTATCTATATTATTTATAAATTTTTTTTAACGCTGGAAATAGGGCTCCGCGAGGGCGTTACGGCATAGGCGCGCCGTCTAAAAAGCCGGTATATCACCTAAAATATATTTTTTTAATATTAAATAACAATTTAAAAATTTGAATAAATTATGGTGTAATCTAGACACTTGAACAAAAACAACCTCGGTGAAAAAAATTTTTTTTGTCGATTTTTCAAAAAGTTACACCATTGTTAATTAACTAATTTTTTTCCAATCTCTTTTTATTTAGGTACTTAATAAAGTTATGCAAAAAAAAATTATTAAAGTTTATTATTTTGATAATTATAATTTTTTTAAATTAACTAAAAATGGAATTTCTAAAAAATGTTATCAAAAAATTTTTTTTTTGGTAATATCTTATTATTGCTGTTTTCGTATCTAATATAGGTATTAATTAACATTGGAAAAAAATTTTTTACGTCATTTGTTAAGAAATTTTGGGATTAAAAAAAATTTTTTTTTACTATCTTATTGCATAGGTGAAATGATGATTTTTTTTTTTTATTTTTCTTAAATAATTTTTTGTTGTTGTTTATAATCGTTTTTTTATATTTCAATTGTTTAAATAATTAGTTAAGAAATCATTTAATTCTTAAAAATCATCATTGACCCTTTTCAATGGAATAACAGAGAAATATTTTTTTTTGTTAATAATTTAATTGTTTATTAACTTAACAATTTATTATAAACAAATAATATTATCCGTTATATTTTTTTTCGAAAACTTCAAAAAATTACAAAAACAACCATGTATAACAAAGTTTAACAATTATAATATTATAATTTAGAAAATATTGAATAAAAGATGTCATTTTTTTGTAAATAAATAATATATAGAGCTCCAGTAGAAAGTTATTAAGCCTTATTTTAATAAATAAATAATTAAACTTTAGCAGAATATTAATAATTCAAGTGATAAATAAATGAAAAATGATCTGTAGCAGAATATAAATTGGGTAAGTATAAATTTGAGTTAGTTTATTATTTAAACAAAAATGAACATTGCTATAATTTATGCGTAATTAGAAAGATATTTTATCATAGAATAAAAAAGTTTTTGGGTTCGTAGCTGTATCTATATTATTTAACAATTTATAAGCAATGGAATTTCATAAAATGTAAAAAAAAAATTTTTTTTTATAAATAAATGCTTATAACAACTGTTAAATAATAGTTACAGAATCGATTTTGAATTCATTTTAAAGATAATAAATCCTTTACAAAAATGACTTGAATGTTCTTTACCGTATCTCTAATAGTTTAAAAGTTATAACAATTTTTAACTTGACAAATTATGTAACGGCTGTAATTTCTTTATTATAAAATATTTGAAAGTGTTGTAAAAAATTCAATTTTTTTTTTCTAAACTTTGTTATATATGGTTGTTTTTGTAATTTTTTGAAGTTTTCGAAAAAAAATATAACGGATAATATGATTTGTTTATAACAAATTGTTAAGTTAATAAACAATTAAATTATTAACAAAAAAAAATTATTTCTCTGTTATTCCATTGAAAAGGGTCAATTTGTTTTTAAGAATTAAATAATTTTTTAACTAATTATTTAAACAATTGAAATATAAAAAAACGATTATAAACAACAACAAAAAATTATTTAAGAATTTTTTTTTTTAAATTATCATTTCACCTATGCAATAAGATAGTAAAAAATTTTTTTTTTTAAATCCCAAAATAGTTTATTTGTTTATAAACAATTTCTTAACAAATGACGTAAAAATTTTTTTTCCAATGTTAATTAATACCTATATTAGATGCGAAAACAGCAATAATAAGATATTACCAAAAAAAAAAATTTTTTGATAACATTTTTTAGAAATTTCATTTTTAGTTAATTTAAAAAAATTATAATTAACAAAATAATAAACTTTAATAATTTTTTTTTGCATAACTTTATTAAGTACCTAAATAAAAAGAGCTCCACGAAGCAAAAAAATTATAGACCAATTATTTAAACTTTTATGCCGTAATTTATAAAAACAGAGATTGGAAAAAAATTAGTTAATTAACAATGGTGTAACTTTTTGAAAAATCGACAAAAAAAAATTTTTTCACCGAGGTTGTTTTTGTTCAAGTGTCTAGATTACACCATAATTTATTCAAATTTTTAAGTTGTTATTTAATATTAAAAAAAATATATTTTAGGTGATATACAGGCTTTTTAGACGGCGCGCCTATGCCGTAACGCCCTCGCGGAGCCCTATTTCCAGCGTTAAAAAAAAATTATAAATAATATAGATACAGTTCCGGGAGTTAAGACTTTTTTATTGGAAATTTCCTCCTCTTTCAAGATCTTTTTTCAAAATTCCTTAAATATCATTATTTTAAAAGTTATTAACGAAAATCTAAATACCTATTTTTTTAAATCTTATTTTGTTAATAACAATCGCAATTTTTTTATGTGCTAATATACCCTTAAAAAACATTTTTCTAGACGTCATTCCGAATCGAATAAGCTATCGCACATATTTTTAGGAGCTTTATTTCTATTTAACACGTTTTTGAACTTGTTGACTAGACCACTAGGGACGTAATGCTGACGCTGTCATTTGTAGACGAAGGCGCGAGCATTCGCCGCCTCAGCAGTCGTCTGCTCGCTAGCAATGAGTTAGGTCGTGTAATAATTTAAGTTTATAAATTTAAACCAGTACCAGTATATATGTATACGAAATATATATTCTATATCAATAACTCCGCATTTCATTGAACGCAGCCATCCCCAAGTATATTTCGGGGATGCCCGACTAGTTTCGAACCCGACGGGGGCCCTTTATCAAGGGGTGAGGTGTCCTGCCGCGCCGGTTGCAGGTGCCAGACTGGATTGTAGTCGGGCATCCCCGAAATATACACGTGAGTAAAACCGTACATTTTAACTAATATATAACAGCGTTCCAGACTAGCCAATTTGCAGGCAGCAATCTAAATCAGTTTAATGGTTTTTTTATTGTACACTATTTTTAATGGTTTGCCGTTAATTTTTAACTAGCGCTAAACATCTGTTGAGAATTAATCGTAATGTACAAAACGATTCTATGGTCTTCTTTTATACTTGTTCCTTTCTTTTATCTTTTTCTTATAACCCAAAAGAAAAAGATAAAAGTTCTGTAACTGCATGCTAGTGGCATGCCCTTTTAATGATTTAAGAAAGTATTACTTTTTCAAATACACCCTGAGAGATAGAGAAGTGATAATGGATGTATTTTCTTTAATTTATGCCCGGGTTTATCTGTGAATCCATCAAAGCTGCTCGAATTTAAATATTGTCCACTAGCTGTGCCCGCGACTTCGCCCGCGTGGAATAGTGCATTTATATCGAATCAACAGTCTAAAAACAAGTTTCAAGCTTCTAGCTCTAAATATGACGATACTTCCATACAACTTTTCATCCCCGCCCTTCAACCTTTTTTTGCATTAAAAAGTAGCCTATGTCCTTTCTCAGGCTCTAGACTATCTGTGTACCAAATTTCATTTAAATTGGTTCAGTAGTTTTGGCGTGAAAGGGCGACAGACAGACAGTTACTTTCGCATTTATAATATTAGTAATTAGTAAGGATTGACAATAGTTTTAATATTCTTACAAGGAGGACCCGTGCAGCTCCGTAGCATTAACTTTAGCGCAATGTTCACACCTAGCTTCCCTCCAATTCAACCAATTTAAGTGAACAAAAGCTCTAATGAAACATCACGCACACACAATTATTTGTCCAGGGTGGAAATCGAGCCCATGACCTCTGGCTTAGCAGTCAGGGTCACTGACCACTAGACCAACAGGCCAGTCAAAATAGAGCCGCTAAAAGAATTAATTATTTTCTTGCAAGGTACACATTCATTATATGTTTATTTTTTAAGTCATAATAAGATATATTTTAAGTTTGATACAATGCCAATTGATAATTGTTTTATTTAACTTACGTTTTGAACAAAGTAAGATCGATTAGAGGGTGGCTATATTGTGGGTTTATAAACAATTTTGTGACTTTCTTAATATCCGTGGCTGGCATGTATATGTTGACATGTCTAAAATTGCTATTTTTCAGGGTGGCCATTTTTAAGTTTTGAGGTTATATGTAAATGTTGAGATTTCAAGTAACGAATATATTTTTGGTGACCGAGTGTAAGTTGATATAAGAAAATATCAATGTTCATTCACAAAATCATGTGAATCGTTAATTTGACATGAGGTTTTGTCAAGTTAGGCACGTTAAAATGCGAAATGTCAAATGTTTCCAAAGTCGATTTCTCCAAAGTTTATGTATATTTGAAACTGTAATTTTTTTTCATATGAATTCCTAATGTGTAGGAGGTATTACGCCAATAAAAAAAAAACAAGTCGACATGTCAATGTGTTCACGCCAGCCACGGATATATTGTCTCCTTTCACTGACACCCCCTTCCATTTTGCTGTCAGCTGTATAACTTTAAAAGGGGTAAAAGAAAGATGATTTCCAATGCTTGATGACAAACCTGTGCATCCTTTCATTAAAAAAATAATAAACCCAATCGGTTGGATTGAACGGCCGGATGGACTTGGTATAGTTGCCATTATTTTTACTTATTAATTTAATTAACTTAATGATTGTAAATAATATAATGATATTGAAAAAGCCGTGTATTAAGTTATTAGGACAGCTATGAAAAGAGATGTTCTACCTCCTATTTCCGAATTTAGAAAGACTGAATCAAATCGGAGCGGATGGTGAGGAACTATTTCAAACGCCTACGCCATCCGTGCCGTAAATTAGAAAAAAAAACAAATGTCCAAATAAAAAAAAACTACAGTTGTAGTCACCAAAACAACATAAAATACATATGAAATCTTACAAAACAGTTTAGTGTTTACAAACACATCAAAGAGTTATTTTTAACTGTTCACTGTCCGGTCTATTTTGGACCACGATGTACGCTTAATAGTATACAAAAGTTACATCTACAGGGGTCGCCATTTCAGGTCAGGTCAAGTTGGTTTTAGTTTATAAATAGATAGTATTATACCTCGGTGCTAGAGGGCTCGTACTGCCCGGCTGTTGCCACTTCAAATGATAGGTATGACCCTGCTGGAGCTCACACTCCTCAACCCATTTGTTTTGGAAATATTCCTTACCTTACATCGCTGCATTCTTACCTACATTTCCCTTTTAATATACTATCAATATTTTCTATCTTTAATTCCCAAAGTAGCCGGTTGACGGCAAGTTGCCTTGTTGCCAACTTGAGACCCCTCACACACGGCCGTCTGATCCAAACTAGGCAGAGCCTGTACTACGGTAACCAGACTGCTGATAAACATACTTATATATTACTAAATACATACATATTGGCTCGTGGTTAAGTGGTAACCGAGTAGGTTAGCACATTACATAGTTAAGTAATACTGGCCAAGTCAGTCTTAGGATGAGTGATCATTCTTAACACATTGAGACCCCTCCGTGCCTTGGAGAGCACGTTAAACCGTCGGTCCCGGGTGCCATATAAACATCTGTGGCATTCGTTACGGGTAGTTGGAGCCCTAAAAAGTACGATAACCTGGTCTAACTACAGAACTTCGATATCGCCTAGTACTATGGTTGTGGAGGTCTAATGGCAGTCGCTTCGCTTCGCTGGTTAAATAATAATATACGTGATAATAATTCGTAATGTCACATTAAAATATATTGCAGTTTAGTAATCTTATTATTTCGTGTATTAGTCGTAGTTTATGTAGTGAATGTATACTTCAGTGTTAGTTTTGCCTTAATTTATACATGGTATCCCTGTCAAAACATGATGCCACAAACATTATTAAAAAAAAACTAACGTCAGTGTCACAATATTTTCTCGTTGTTGTTATGTTTGTTATTTTTTAACCTAATATTGGCATTTAATTGCTCAATAACCACAAGTTATGTTACAAAATACGTTTATATTTCAGATAATATTCAGTGCAGGCTTAATAATGCAGTTTATACATTTTTTGACGCAGAATAAAAAAATGTGAAACTGATTTTCATACTAAAATGGGCAATGTCCTTTGAATATACGGCGTGTAAGTATCACCGTCGCGAATAACTTACAAAAACGTCTTTCTTTGGATACTTATCACAATGCAAAAGTCAGTTCATCATAAAAATGCGAGATTAAGGATTTACAGTCAATAGCTTGATTTTGAACTACGCAATGTAATGTTAGTCTAGTCTTACGCGTACCGTGCGGTACGGTGAATGACCTTCAGCACACGGCGCCGTCGAAGCAGATGATTGCGTAAAAGTTTTACATTGCAGTTTTTGGCCGTATGGGGGTATTTACTGATTTTTTTTGATAAAATGTTCTGTTTACTCATTGTGCACTCACTCACTTAAGCAGAACAATGAAAAAAAAATTTTGAATTTTCCCGGCTGAAATTTCCAATGATTTTCCTCTCAGAATGATGGTCTGAATACATCCCACTAATATTATAAATGTGAAAGTTTTGATGGATGGATGGATGGATGTTTGTTCCTCTTTCACGCAAAAACCACTGAACCGATTGCGATGAAACTTGGTATGTAGATAGCTGGAGACCTGGATTAACGCATAGGCTACTTTTCATCCCGATATTCCCACGGGATTGGGACTTACGCGGGTGAAACCGAGGGGCGCTGCTAGTTATTTATATTCAGAGCGGAAACGTGAGACATCCATACATCCTCACAAACATTTAAAATATTAGTAGGATGCCATAGATACATATATATAATACTAAGTAGCGTTATAGTTTTTATTGCGTAAGGCAGGACCAACAGTTACAAACTAGTTCGGCTTCTCTTAACTAGATGGCGTTAGGATATATTAGTTACACGTGTGTTCTACAAATTATTCTGGGGCACTATTCCCCGAATTGTTGGATATTGGTTTACCGTAAAATCAATTGTGGTATTTACATTGAAATGATTGCTTTTGAATTGCTAACTAGCGTACCGACCGTACGGCGAATTGTCTCATGGGATATGATAGTATGTAGGTACTTTACAGGATATATTATTGTGTTTTTAGGTTCCGTTAGGAAAAGAGAACAGACAGGGAATAAAAACATGCTTTTATTAACAAGTAATAAAAGCACGTTAAAAAAAAAAAATTTTTTTTACTTTTTAGTATTTATGATTCGGGATTTAATATGAATCAAACGAGTCCAAACTCGATGGGGTTGCGTCGTTTTATTACAGAGTTAATATAGCCACCTTCCAGCTCCATGTTATCATAATATTGCATTGTCACGCGATGTACATATGTGTGTAAAATTTCAGCTTAATCGGGAACCGGGAAGTGTGTCAAATTTAACTTGCACGAATTGATTACAGACAGACAATGGGACAAGTGAAACTATAAAAAACTTGTAATAATAATAAAACAAACAGTCAGTCGTAGGACTGCATGTCGGAAATGAAAACATAACTTTACAATGTATATATACACACACACATCTGTATATATATAATTAGGTTAAAAATAAAAAGTAGGTAATAACACTAATAACATATCTAAATGTATACATAGGGTACACTGGAAGTTCTGCGCTCCTGGCCGCTCTTAAATGTTTGAATTTCGAATGTTATTTATTATATTTAATTTTTTTAAATATAAGAAACTCGGCTCCGTCTTACGAATTTTCGATCAGGTCACGTGTCCTGACGCGAGTTTAACATTTTTTACCCATCCCAAAAAGTGCACAACGCCGCCAAAGAAGTTTTCACTTCAAAAAATGAACTGATTGTGCAGCGTGTGTCGATTTGGTCATTCGGTACGTGTCATGCTCGTGAATGGGTGCCGTCAGCCATGGCTGGTTATTCTCTTGCATGTTATTACTTAATATTAAAACCGATTTCAAAGGACCCAGCCAAAAGGCATCATCGAGATAGCGTATTATGCGGGTAAGGAGAAATAAAACGTATTATGTATAATTTTTAGGTAGGTACGTATTATTTATTATGATTGTTTTAAGTGCCTAGTGCCGCCTCGACCATGTCTGGTAATTTGTAGCGCACTCTTGCTTTATAGTTCACTGCTCAGAGTTATAGCTTCGAGAAACCTCCAGATCCTATCAGTAGTGATTACTTGTATTTCCTGCTATTGCATGATGTGCAACCCTAGGTTAATACCGTGCCGCATTTACGGGCCACAAAAGCATGCCTCTCGACAGAATCTTCATATTGTGTTTTCGCCCAACTTTAGGTTGAACATGTTTGGTCAGTTTGCAGTGTGCGGTGAGGATCCGTGTTACTGCAGAAGTTTTGTATCTTTATTAAGGCTTTCGAGTGTAGCAAACCAGTCGTGGTCTTCCATCTCTTAATTGCCATTGATGTGTGTTGGGTTTATGATTGAATAACCTCGCTGTTTGGTGATGCCGCAGAATGGTTCCGGTCCATGCTGTCGGTTGTCTGCACCAACTTTGGCTTTTTCATTGCCATTTCATTATAGGAGTCGATATCCGCAGTTTCACCTGCGTTTATGGTCACTGCTCCGCTCCTAGCAGTCGTAGCGTGTTACAAAGCCTACAACCTTACTCAATGAATACTCCATCCAATATAAAAATAATTATTGAAATCTGACTGATAGCTCATGAGATTAGCGTGTTTAAACTAACAAGCAAGCAAACAAAAATTATTCGGATTTATTATATTACTATAGATAATGTTATGTGCCTATGTATTTTTAAATTACTTTACATCATAGTCTGTAATTACCTTATTTAAAAAAAATATATTATTTAAAGAAATCAGTTATTTCGGTTTGACGAGGAGTTTTTATATGTACATTAGTAGATAATTACAAGACTATCAAACACCTCACACGCGTCCGTCTGATCCCAAACTAGGCAGAGCCTGTACTATGGTAACCAGACTGCTGATAAACATACTTATATATTACTAAATACATACATAATATAGATAAACCACACCCAGACATAGAACAAATTCTCATCACACAACTATTTGTATTGGGGGGGGGGGGGGGATCGAACCCATGACCTCTCTGGCTCAGCAGTCAGGATCACTAACCACTAGACCAACAGGCCAGTCAAACTATAAACTAACTTTTACAGTGCGTCTTCCATTTCACCCAAAGAAGATACATAGCGCCTAGACTAAATCCGAGTTCACTCCTGTTTATCTGTATCACCATAAGTTAGTGCCTCTTTTTGTGTGTTATTCACATCTTCGATTGAATTGAGCTAACACGCGTGTACACATGGCGTGTGGATCGTGATGACCAATCGTATTAAGCGTGATAAAATGTATAAAAACGTACTTCAAGTTGCAGGGACTGACATAAAATGGCGTATTATGCGGGAAATCGTGTTACGCGTGATTGTATTACTGTAGTATTATTATATTACCAGGACTCTTATTATGACATTATTATTCGCGTTTCATGATATAATTATGCATATTTACGGGAATTTACGCGATCACGAAATAGGTATTACATACCTCTGAATTGCCTGACGTTTCGACCTGGTTGCACATAATATATACATAAGTATATAATTTTATATTGACCTCATATCAACTCATATGTAACTTTCGACTGACTTCTACATCTAATAATAAAAAAATGTCTATATTTGGTTTAACTTAAATAAATAATTTAGTTTAGATTTGACAAGCGTGTGGCGCCTCCAACATGCAACAAAAACATACTTCAACACCATCTAGCGAAGACATACTGAACTAAGTAGTATCTACTAATTCTGCATCGCACAATGAAAGTTTTCGCGCCGATTATGATTTCCCAACATCAACCGGTGGGATGCGGTCATCGGCTCCGGCAGCGTTGTATGTGGAAGTCGCCACATGTGAAAGTCTCAGGAACAGTAACTAGGCATCGTAACCCTTCACACTGCACCGTCGCAAGAGGTCATTCATTTTAACAAAACGGTCCTAAATTGTTTTAGTTTTAAACATCCCCACAAGAATGACCCTTTTTAACCTTTGGCAGGGTGGTTAAAGCACTGCTTATACATTATTTTTAGCATACCTTTAAGCCAAAAGTAGTTTCTTAAGAATCAATAGTTTTATACGTTGCGTCACACGTTAAGGGGGAGAGGGGGGGTCAATGATGTGTGACATTGTGTGACAACATGTCAAAATCTAAAGTATTAAACACAAAAAACATTAACTGTTTCAGAACTGATCTTTTCAGTTCTAGGTGTAAAATTGTAAAAATATGTGACATCACACCAGGGAGGTGGGGGATTCTACAAATGTGACCTCCTGTGATAAGGACGGGGGGGTCTAAAAATCATGAAATCCGTGTGACGTAATTTATGGATGGCCCCTTAAAGGAAAACCGCATACAGGTATTGTCGTACCTTTGTGATAATACGTTATTATTGGTGTGTGAGAAGTCCGTACTGAATTATATTCGAATCATTTGGATTGTATAAATGTTAGAACAAAGGAGAATCGCCGCAGCCAGCAGACAGAGTGGACATCTGTCAAGTTGCGGAGGGACTCCTATGAAGTCAATTTAAAGTGAATGTATTTATTGTGAAACGATCAGTTTAAATATAAAATCTTTCACATTTGTTATCGACTCTCAATTCTTCTTCTCTCACACTATAACACCACGAATCCACTTGCTCTCGAGCCAAGCGAACCCTACAGTATATAGATTGATATAATTTCGTATACCTACTTAATTAAAGAGCCCTGACCGATTTTCTGTTCGATAAAAAAATTAAGTATTTGCGGTTTGCGTGTCACGAGCTTTGACCTTCGTTGAAATATTTTTTTTTGTGCAGGTAACTTACCATAGTTAACTTAAATCACAAACAATATATATTATTATTTATAAAAGTACAATCAATGTTACTAAATGTCATTTAAACTTCTTCCAGAGCTGTAATAGTTCTAGGTTTAAAGAGTTAACGCGACTTTTGTTTAAATACCTATTTAAAAATACCTCAATCGACTTCTCAGTAGCAACTTATCAAAATACAAATACTAAACCTCATCATCGAGAATGTATGTATCTTTACGTCTATGGTCAATATGAAAAAAAAAACATGTTAGCGACACTGCTTATATTCTCACCTGGCACAGGAAATATCCAGCGCATCTTTCCAATTTTCGTCGACTCCTTCCTCCTTCCAAGTTCAGCTTCTTCTATACATTTCCACTTTATTTATATCTTAAATATTATTAATTATCAGTTTCTAAAACTAAATGTTTGTAAAAACTAAAGAGGTAACAAGCTGTGTAATAAATCGCTTGGGTCAAATTAAAAAAACATAACTTTTTTTTTTGAACACCGACTTCGGAAACAATTTTGGATGACATGTTTTTTTCATTTACTTTTTGTTTTAGTTTTAAATAGATTTTTTAAACCTACTTCGGAAATTTCATTCGTGTCAGTCTTACGTACTCAATGAATTATGAAAAAAAATTAAATTACTGACAGAAGAAAAATAATAAGACTTCTGTTAAATTTAAGAGTGATATTAGCGTAGACTTTACAGATACCTTCCTAAGGATTTTTTAGGAACAAATCTAAAGCGGTCCCTAGACGATCATGCGGCATGACATGCTGCATCATCACGCTGCATGAAGGACCTATTGATAGTCTATATATAGTCTATAATAATTTTATTTAGTCGATGTACAGTACAGTGAAGAGGTCTTCTGCGCTGGTATGGAAATGTCTTTGTCAAAGGCAGATTTATAAATAAATAAATTTATAAATATAAAAATAAACGCAATTGTCAACCAACTGCCAGCACGTAGTATGCATGTCATTCGCATCAATCAATACAATTAATTAAACGGTCATGCATGCATGACAGCACGTAATGCATGTCATGCCGCATGATCATCTAGGGATCGCGTATCGTTACAGCTGTTTTAAAGCGGTCCCTAGACGATCATGCAAACTTCGTGCTGGCAGTTGATTGACAATTCCTTTTATTTTAATATTTATAAATTGATTTATTTATAAATCTGCCTTTGACAAATACATTTCCATACCAGCACAGAAGACCTCTTCACTGTACATCTATATCGACTGAATAAAATGATTATACCAAGCGTATTATCATGCTGCATGATAGACTCTCAATGGGTCCTTCAGGCAGCATGATGATTCAGCATGTCATGCCGCATGATCGTCTAGGGACCGCTTAACGTTGAATCAACAACTGACTGACGCGACGTAGGTAACAATTTTTTTAGTAAAGTTTCTCGAGTTATGGTCGAGTTCACATTAGTTGCGAATTACACAACGTAAATGTTTGTTTAAATTTATTTCAATGTAGTGAGAACTCAAGACTTATAATTGTGCTGTAGCTGTATAGAAAAAAATAATCCTCTGTCCTTAGATTATATATATAATCTAAGCCTCTGTCCATATAAAAATAAGATCGTTAAAGGATTTAGCAGAAAATGTGAAGGAATTTGAAAAAGGTTTAATTACATTATTTTGTATCTGTCAAAATGGGTATATTTTTTAATTTATCCCTCCTTATTAAACAATATGTAGATTTTAGTTCACTATAACGATTTTTCGTTTTTTTTGTGTGAAATCGGCAAAATGAAGATATCGGAAGATGAAGATTATGAAACATAAAATAAGATAGATTCTAGGCAAAAGTATGGACTAATTTACGCCAAGATATGCATTACAATGACGTAATGTTTATATAACCTTAGAAAAAGTGCAATTTACTTACTACAAAGTAGGAAATACGAATAAAATAATCTTAAGCAAAAATTCCTTGCGATTTCACATATATTTCAACGCCATCTAGCGCTATTCTAGAATAATAACCAAATTTTTGTTTTTTTTTTCAGTATAGACTTGTGGCAAAAAAATCTATTAAAATAATACTTTGACAGATAAAAGGGCGGGAGTGATTTATGCTTTTGTGTTACATATAATGAGAAATGTAATTGATATGATACATTACATTCAGTACATGTATGTGAATAGAATTTTATCAAGAATAATAAAAAGCGTGTAAAATTAAATATAGTCTTCGTTGCAGTATAAGCCCGTCGTGATGTTTTTGTGTGAAACCTAAAAAATCTTACTACAGCCCTCGCCTCAGCACAATGCGCGGACATTATTGATTTTACGTACCGCTACATTCCATGCGATTATTATTTATCAAAAACACTAGTAAATTATTAAAATAAGTAACCATATATTCACTCATTTAAGAATACATCTGCGATATTCATTGTAATAAAACACATGTCCGTTGCAACCACTATTAATAAAAATGTAAACAGAGACAAATATAGATGTTTTTTTAATTCTTTAGGCCGTATAATTTATTGATGCTTATATAAAAAAGAAACATGATTTATTTCATTATTTTAAAAACCGAATATCAACGTGAGCAGTATTTTATTAAAAACCACTAGTCACTATTAACTATTTACCGTATGTTATAAATATGTTTTAATCATAATTAAAGGTGTGGTTTTTGGTATTTTTGCCGTTTTTAAAACGTTATGCGTGACTGAAACGGGTTAGATTTCATTGTACGGGGGACACGACGTCCACTCAGCGCGCGGTCGACATACTGACTGGGATACCAGAGTATACGTATTAAGTTACGCAATGTCCGAAGTGGAAATACATTTGACTGATTTAAATAATATTTGTGCTATCACTGTTGATTTCCCCCAGATGTGAACGGAAAATTATTCGCAATAATATTATAGAAATATTGAAGGGTTGAGAAGTCTATGACGCAGGCTGGGCCTGTTATGAAACGTAACCAAATTGATACAAAATGGCGCAGTGGTCAGTTTGCAGCGAGAAAACGTAAAAAGGGATATGATTAAACTCGTTTTGAGGGGTATACTCAAATTAATGTTCTGACTAGAGGGCTTGTGATTCAGGGGATCAGATAATAAATTACTCAACCAACGTTGGCTAAATAAGAGCAAGAAAGTTGGGAAAAACAAGATATTTTTTAATCGTTTCGTGTTATTTGTGCTAAGATATATTTTTCTAAGTAACCACAATACGTTGACAGCCCGTATTCAGACTTATCTTCTGTTACGTTGACACCATAAAATTGAATACAAATTTTGCTGAAAGTACCAATGAAATGCAAGGATCCGCTGATTCAAGAGCATAAAATTACACGTTTGTAAAAAAAAGGGGGCTTTATCGTGGATTGTTTTTTGAAATTGAAAACGAAGTAATAAGCATACTGTGTTAAGTGGTATGCTTGCTTTACTCTTACCTCGGTTGATAAGCTGAAGCTGACGAGGATGTTGATAGTGAGTAGTAGTAATCGCATATTGATACGAAACAAGAAACCATTATAGGTGGAACCCAGAATTGAGCACACTTTCATTTATATTTCTCCCACATATCGTAGTGCAGTTCTTTAACTGGCAACACAGTCACTTCAGCATTGGCCCTGCGCTACCGCTATGCGGAAAATGAGAGACCCTCATTTATTTATTCCAGTAAATTTATTCATACCTAAATAAATAATACAATTTTAGAACAAAACATTCAGTGAAGAAATGCTACAAAAGTTATACAATTAAAATCGGTACTTATTTATTCAAGTATATGTCAAAGAAAATGTTGTTTAGATACTTATATAGTGACTTAGTTTTGGCTTTTATGAGCTTAAGGTTCTAAGGAAAGAGTAAAGATTCTTAAATGATTTATGACGAACCTATTCGTAAATTATACTTTATTGCTAATATTTTATACACCAAAATTGCGTCAGTATAGCAAGAAAAGGTTTTTGTTCATTTATATCATTATAAAAATATCTAGGACAAAAAGTATTTTAATTTAATTTTTTTTTTGGCCTTACGTTTTGCAAGAACTCGCAAAAGAGGTCATTGTACGGATTCTTATAACAGTGACATCTAGCGGTACACTCTGAAAGTTATAGAGACAGTAGGTCGTTTAGGGAGATTGTCACGTCAGAACTTTTGCTCTTGTTAGTGGCACAAACGGTAATAAGTATTGCTTCTAATTCCCTTATATTACGATGCCTGCCGACTCTCTTGACAGAGACTTTAAAATGTAACAGCATCTTGTTGAACTAAAACTATGCATTTGAAGGATAATGTTGTGTTGGTAATTGACTGACACATCCAGATCATAATATTTTTTAATTGGAAAAATTATAGTATTAGCATGAAATGGTCCTTTGAGCGATAAAACTCTGTTGTCAACAAAATGAATTGAGAAATTTTACGATCTAGCACACACAATTATGCGGAAATCCGCAATAATTATCATTTGGAGCGTATTATGGTACGAGAGTATAAGCAACGTTTTGAGAAAGAACTTTAGAACAGCTGATTTTAAGTATATTTTTACGCGCGCTAATTGACTCGTCAATATACCATAAATAATACCTGTTGTGCAGATTCATTTTTAAATGTGTGTCATTTGACCATATTTTTATTATTTGGTGAAGCCACTTGTGTACCATGGACTACTATTATAATATGGTAGACCACATAGCTACATAATAATATCCTATGCGTGCTATGGCACTTACATCTTAAACAGTTATGACGCAAATAGTGTGACTGACACTGAAGATGTTTTTACCAGGGTTTATTTACAGTAAAACCAATTACGTCTTTACATTCACGCTTCCGCCTTATGAAATTATGCTCGATATACTTTCTTAAATGTTTACGTCTATTAATTTAAGAGGCCTACTATAAAAAAACTACAGAATTCTGTGTTCAAAGCTTCAGTTTTCCTTTTATCTCCTGTATTAACTTTTAAACTTTCGAGTTCCATTATAATTATTTAAACGGGAATTAACGCGATCACCTAGTGATATTACATAATAATGTTTGAATTGCCTGACGTTTCGACCAAGTTGTACTGGCCGTGGTCACAGGCTGTCTGGCTCAGTAGTGCACGCTCTTCGTCGTCGAATCCGAGAGATAGTAGATTCTTTATCCACCCGCACATTTTCCCTATTTTTGATTGACTTCTAATTTAAATTAACTGCGTGTCAAAATATAGCAGTTTTCATTTCTAAAATGTTACGCTCTTCTCCCAGTGTAAGAAGACGTTGCTTGCGTCTGCGTGAATGTCGGTTATTGCGCAAGAACTAGTCATCTTTATCATGAGAAGCATCATTATGTTATTCTCCATGTCATTCTACGCGGTTTAATTGTTCTTTTGCCACCGACGCTCAATTGTGGAATGCCTCTGGCTTGGTTCTCTAGACACTACATAAACGACTGCCCAGTTCGTGGATTTAAAATTACCATAAACAACTGGTTACTTTTTTCGCCATGTCCATTATACCTGAATGGAATTTTAAGTATTGACACGATGGGAAATGGGAAAATTTATTAAAACCACAGAATAATACAAACAATATTTTTTTATTCAATAGAATATTGTGAAAAAAATCACACTAAATCTAGATTAATCAAAATACATATAATGTATACTATGTTAAATCACATATGTAATTATTATATAACCTTTCCCCCGTCTAAGTGAAATGCTGTTACATAAATAGACTTTCCCAAACATTTTTTATTATCTCTATAAAATTACCCCGTTTATATATTTATTGTAACGTGTTACAGAAAGGTATAGTCATACTTTAGGGTCGTAAGGAGGGAGGGAGGGACATATAATAGATGTCGTGAATAACGGTAAATAGTTCCAGATATTTTTCACACTCACTCAATTATTTATGTGGGTTGTGGAGGTCTGATGGCAGTCGCTTCACGTAAAATATCGAAGTTCGGCCGTATCGTAGTTAGACTGAAAGCCGACCCCAACTTAATTGGGAAAAGGCGCGGAGGAGGGGCTCAATAGTTTATCGGCTACACATAATAATTCTAAAATGTGATTAAGACTTTCTGTAACACACTGAATATAATTTATAACTGATAATATGGTTCTGTAGTAATTTTCTGCGATGATATAACTCTTAAATATTGTAGGGCAAAAAAAAACTTAATTTTATTCGTTGTTCGGGGATTAGAAAGCCTCGCTAACTAATTTTGACTAACTCTTCCGAGACATTCATTTTACCTGAGATGAAAGAGCATATTTCATCTACAGCATTTCGCTTAGACTGTATTGTACAGATCAAATCACAGTACAGTCCCAAAAATGATAATAATTATATACAACAATTTCAAATGCGTTATTATTGCATTATTGGGAGCTTGAATTAAACCAACGACAAATGACATGCAATATTTAAAAGGGATATTCAATGTTTTAATAATATATCCCCAGTCAGTTATAGTTGGGAAAAGTTATTAATGTAATCGTCATTAGTAAAAGGTAGTATGGGCAAGGTTGAAATTGAAATCGTTCGCTTAGTTTCGGTATTCATTATAAAGAAATCCATCCACCATGGTCCAGAGGTCATCTCAAACTTAAAACATGAGATGAACACTAGAACACTATGGTCACTTTAAAATGGGAAAACTCGTTTCGACAGTTTTGGGAAACAACCAAAGATATTTTAGTGCTCTGCTAACAGAGTTCCTTGTTGCCATTAAAATGATTACTGAAATTAATTAAAAACAATTAACTTTAATTATAATGATTTGAATGAATTAAAAAAATATATAAATTCGTGTAGATATATTTTTAATGATTGAAATATTTATGATATTATCAATATCCATAATTCTTACAGAAATTAATAAAACATGGAGTAGTAGTATAAAGTAGTATTTATTTGTAAATGTGTTCTTTGACTTTTTGTAACTTAACCCTGAAAAATAATCTATCGTATTTAACTAGAGTTCAGTCAGGCGGGGTCGGTGACATGCTGATTAAGTTATTATCGCCGTTAAGCAACTAAACCAAAGGCTAGTTTATAGATGACTAGCAGCGCCCCGCGGTTTCACTCGCGTAAGTCACGATCCCGTGGGAATATCGGGATAAAAAGTAGCCTATATGTTAATCCAGGTCTCCAGCTATCTACATACCAAGTTTCATCGCAATCTGTTAAGTAGTTTTGGCGTAAAAGAGTCCCAAACCTCCATCCATCCATCCAATCTTTCACATTTATAATTTTAGTGGGATTAACTATTTACAAAGTCTCTCATTGCCTGTTCGGGTATGGAGAAACGGTATCCTTCATAATCTTTACTTTTGAGGTTATGAATAGTATTTCCCAATTATCGATAATTAACTAAAAGCCGTAACGCAAAATGCTCGAATTCAAATGACGACGTAGTATGTTCGACTGCAATGTCAGGGGTCTTGGGGTCCTGCCGGGGCTCACAGGGACTTCCTTTCTAGGGTACACCTGAGTCCCCGGCATCAGGACCCCGTGACGGAACACCGTGTCGTTTTAGTCGGTTCGAGTCCGACATACCATCTTACCGTTAGCCCCGGTGAGAGATGACCCGTGGGGGTTTCCACACGTAAAAAAAAAAAGGGGTCTTGGGTTCGATTCCCGCTCAGTGCAAAATTTTTGTATGCACGAATGTGTCTATTTGCACTGGTTTGCTTGTCTCGAAAAAGTATCTAAGTATAGTATATCCATGGTCTATGACCTACTGTAGAGGCTAGGCTTAGTATGGGTTATTGCACAGTGTAAGTTATGGCGACGCGAAAAACTAAAAAGTTTTTCTGTGGATACTTATCAAAATGCAAAAGTCAGTTCATAATAAAATGCGGGATTAAGGATTTACAGTCATTAGTTCGATTTCGCGCCACGCAATGTAAACGTTACAAATGTAGGTATTATTTTTGTGGGGTACGGTAAATGACCTTAAACGTTCGGCGCTGTCAAGATAGCCGATTGCAATATTTGACCCGAACGGGCGCCGGAGGGTGTTTAATGATCTGCCACCTTAGGAAGCGGCTTGCGGGAGGCAAGCTTTTAAGAAGTCGTTGTCCGAACAGAAACAAGCCGGAGAGGTAGAGTGTGCCGCACGCGCTCTCAGAGGAGTGCGGCCGATGGGTGGCTGGCCCTATCTAGGGTCAGACGGGTCAATGCCTGTCGGGGCTTGCGGAAGAATGCAATGGCGATTCTCGCTCCCCCGATCATAGGCAAGTAGTGGAACACGGGGGTGGTTTTTAGTCGGTAAGAGTCCGACAGACCCTTTCGTATCCCCAAGGGCGGAAGACATCGAGGAGGAACTTCCATCTCGTCACCAAAAAAAGAAAAAAAATGATCTGAGCAAACATAGTCACATACTTAGATCATTAATATGTCTAGATGAACTGTCAAAGTTGTGAAAGCGTCGAAAAAATTATAGTCCAACTAGCAACCCGTCCCGGCTTCGCACGGGTACAAATTATAAATCAAAACCTTCCTAATCAATCACTCTATCTGTTAGTGAAAACCGCATTAGATTTACCATAGCAGCGCCATCTATTGATTACTTACTCAACCCAGTCGAAAGGTATCGACATCTGTTAGAATCATTTGGAGTTAACAGATAATTGTGACTGTCAAATAATAACAGACAAATAATTAGCAATAAATTAAAATTGCGACTATAATTTGAGATTTAAACTATCCTATCTCTCAAGTTGGATCAAACTGCACATGGTGTGCGAATTTTATTATAATCGGTTAAGTGGTTTAGGAGTCCATTGAGGACAAACATTGTGACACGAGATTTATATATATTAAGATTGGCCTTTAAGTACTTTTCTCGCGCTCAGTGTGTATGTGAGATAAAAGTGTGCAAAAAATTACAAAGGTCGTTCTAAAACAACAGTTCAAGCAGAATATTTAAATAAGCCATTTTCAACTTGTATCATTACGTATCATTACTACTAAGTTAGAGTGACGTTCCGCGAGTGTAAAACGTAAGTGTCACGCACACCAGCATAATAAAGTTGGCCCGTATTTTTAGTTCTTTTGAAGTGCGAGACTCCATCTAGACATATTAATGATCTAAGGTAGGGCTGCCATCCGTCCGGGTTTCCCCGGATTTGTCCTAGGTCAGAGGGCGTCCGGGGAGCGTGCGGCTGGGGTTTTCAAAAAATGTCCGAGTAAAACCCGGACACTCTGTGCCAGGGGACCATTATAATTCTTAGATGAATCGTTAAAAAGCTAAAAATGGAATAGGCGTTTTTTTTTTAAGGTGTCCGGGAAAGAATCTGGATTTCACGCCATGTGTCCGGGGATTTTTAAGTTTTTGTCCGGGGTCGGCAATTTAAGTGATGGCAGGCCTAATCTAAGGTCACATAATACAGTTTTTCATATCACTACTACTCCATGTTGCATAACTTCTGTGTGTCGTCATTGTATGTCATTTGGTCACCATCGTATTGTCATTCAAAATCCGATATATTTCAAATTAGTTTCATAATATTTATCGTCTACTTAAAACTATGGTGTAAGAATAGAGTCACGGCTGTGTAATAATCAAATACAAAAATAATTATCATAATTTAGCAAAATAAACTTTATATTTGTATAATTTGTTGTAGTGTATTTGTAGCGAAGCAGATATTTTTGTATTATTGTATTTTTAGTTTTTTTATTGTCAGGAAATTGATAAGCTAGTTAGTATGTTACACAAAGTTATTTCCAGTATACCATAAAGTTAGAATCAAAGTTTTTTAGGTTATATCTGTCAGTTATGATTTTTTCTCTAAAACTACTCAACAAAAAAGGTTGAGAGAGTTATACAGTCGATTTAAAACAGTGTAAATTAACGAAACCTAATTCCGAAGTTTGCTGTCAGGGAATCAAATCTAAGTTTAGTTTGTGAAATGCATTTTTTTTTATACTAGGGGGCAAACGAGCAGACATGTCACCTGATGGTAAGTGACTACCGCCGCCCATGGACATCTGCAACTTCATGCCTTCCTGCAAAATCCTTATATACCCAGTTCAAAATACATAAAAAAAAAAAAAAATTTTTTTTCATTAAGTCTAAAATTACCTAAATTTTAATATTCATTTTTTCATTCGATTCCTACTCGCACTTTTGTGATATACTAGAAATATTGTAGTATAGTGACAGTGATTGCATTTGTATCAAATACAAAAAACATCTACAATACAAAAGCAACACTATGTGTTATTTGTGATCATTTTAATAATTGTTCGACTATTATATTTTAAATACTTATCGCTACTGAATCACTTTCAATGTATTACCTCGTGTTCCTATAATGATATAGGACGCCTACACACTAGGCAGATAGAATGTGGCAAAATGGTACCTTTATATTATTAACAAACTATCAGCCACAATCTGTTTGCTCAGTAAAAACGAAATATAGAACTAACAAATGCGTTCTCAACTTACATGCTGACAGAAAAATTCGTTATTTATAAGCGTTAATTACCACTACTTAACAGTTTTACAAGATTTCTTATACTTGATAGATAGAACACAGTTTCCTTAAGCAATTTTGATTTTAACTACGATTATTTACATGGACCCGACTTACACGCGGTTTCGAGTTACGACCTCGTACATCCGTAAGATGTGCACTTACAATCTGCTCAAGGTCACTTGACTAAACATGTCTAGGAAGTGTTACACACACACACACACAAGTGTTATATACACACTATGACCTTAAAGCAGATTACAAAGTATTTAAGTTTCGATTAGATAACATGTTTAATGTATTTGTGACATTTAACACTTTGCGGACACAAATTGCGATGGGTCAAAAGATGATGATATTTATATAAAGAACGATGGTCCGTCATGGGAGGATAAAATAGAGGGTTTAAATAATCAAAAGTGGTTTTATATTTGTATTTTAATGCTTATTACGTGTTCTATATAAATGTGGACCACGCCCTTAAACGTGAAGAATAGGATTATAGGATCGCGAATATTAAATGTGTAAATAGGGACTTTATTGCTGAAAGACGACTGTCATGATTTGTCCGACAAAGTGTTAAATACAAATCCGACGTGATAAATGATAATGAAATTGACTGTATATTTGTCTAGATCGATAAATGCGAGTCTATGAAAGGAAGACGAAACATTTAGTCTTAGTGTAACAATAGTTTTGCGAACAAATTTGGAGCCAAATTTTTACTAAAAAGGTGTGACAATTGGTTATATTATTTTTAAGTTTTTATATATTCGAAGAAAAAGGTTGCATGACTTTTTAGTTTAATAAAAAAATATTTTCTTTTTCAGAACTCGATATGAACTGCATAACTATTTTCTTAACAAACAAATATTTACTAAATATTTATTGTTTTAAATAATACTACCCTTTCTTGTGTACATGGTTTCTTCAAGAAATACAATACGCACAAAATGAGTTTTTGTTCATCAGGTGTCTAGACAAGTATATAATCAAATATTAAATGTAAAACAGATTTGTAACGAGGTTTCGGCTAAAATCATAGTCAAGATATATTTTTTTTTATGTATAAACTCAAGATTCGTTTTATGCGATTTCGTTTTACGAGGTTCCGACTTACGTTCACTACAGTGATAAACACATTATATGCGAGTAACTTCAATGCTTAAATCTTTAAAAACCATCTTTAAGTCATAGGGATTTTCCTGAATCCCAATACAGAAGAATTCGAAATTTCCACCTTGTCCAAATCGTGTCAGGACTGTAGAGATTTTTTAACATTCAAATTCAAAATATATTCAGTATGATACATACAAGTGTATATATTTTTTGATAATTATAAGCGTTTATGGGGAGTAGAAACCTCCCACTAGGTCCAGTCAAAACTATTTCCTGATTTCAGAAAACGCATTGACTTCGTCCGCGATTATGTCACAGTTAGCCAATTACAACACCACAGTCGTGGATTTGACCTTTCCTCTCTAGTGACGGGGTACCACAGGAAGCTATTTGTGGTCCCCGTATAATCCATCGAACTTTGAACAGCTTTTGACACTTCTTCACTCCAGGAATAATCCAAATAGCGACCTAGTTCTGAGAAGACCAAGTTGAAGTCGTCCGAAGCAGTCCAAACACTTTGTCTTATACTTACACCAAGCTTCTTAGAACTATATAATATGTTCTCATATGATATTACAGCAGCGGCAGTACCTTGGTCGCGCCCCACCACCTCCCACGGGGGGCGTGACGGGGGCAAAGTATGCGTGTACACGGATGTTTGGTAAATGATTCTGTAACAAAATAAAAATAGATTTCAATCGAAGAAGATAAAGCCTTTGATTTTAGGAATAATATCTGTTTTGTCCAGTAATATGGAAGTTTTCCTAAGCTAGAGTCGCGCTGGAAATATCTTCCGACAGGATGTACTGACGACTCAGTTGAAATAGCAGGAATTGGATGAAAACCTTGAAGTCTTTGGGCGAGGTCTGTTGATATAATGATGACATATATTTGTCACCTCGAACTTTGAATTACTTAAAATTTATTTATTATTTATTTATTTTAAGTAGTAGGTGTATATATGTAAGTAGGTATGAAGTACCTTCCACCTTTTTGCTTATGTTAACTGCTTTAAATGTATCATCATCACCTTACAAAAGAGATAGGGCATAGATTAATACAGTATCTTCTTCTTCTATATCCGCAACATATTATTTTAATACGCAAGTAATTTGAAAATATTTTTTTTATAAAAGACTACTGGTAACGTTGGTCACTCGATACTAGTATTCTTGTTAACCCCAGCAGCTCAGCTGAATGCTTGTATTAAGAGTGGGTTCACTTCAGTAGTGTACTTTGTGGGGTTCGAACCCGCGATCATTTGATCGTAGCTTTAGCCATTACGCCATAGTTCTGTTAGCGTTTTCTATTTAGATATAATTATTAGTGATAATGAAATTTTTGTTCTGTTAATGATTATGTTATCCAGACCTTAAATGATTTAGACCTTGGGAATGTAACCTTGAGCTTGAAAAGTCTAGTCAACTAAGATTAGATACATACCCTCAATTTCCTTATAGCGTTTCTGCTAACCATCTGGCAGTCATATAATTCAATTAGTTGAAGATTGTGACAGGATATTAGGTGTTCTAGCGCTCCATCTGTCACCAGGGGACAATTATCTAGACCTGTCAATTAAAAAAAACATTTACTAATAAAACAACAATTAATTAGGTTTACCTCGCCTGAACATCTGTTTATCGACCAAAATAAGTGCAAAAAGCCATATTGAAAAGCGATATTCATTTATCTACCTTATTGTAAGCAGTTACCGGTATATTATACATGGTCCTTCGAGCCTGTGTACTTACCAAGTACAGTTAGATGTTCAGCAGCGCACGGAGACATCGACAACTGTTTGATACCGTAGTCTGTTATTAATTCGCAGTGTGATAACGTCTGAAATTGAATAAAAAATAATAAGATCAATTGTACTCGAGACAAACGTAGAAATTTAAAAATATATTGCCACTTGGGTAAAGTCGAAACTACATCGGTCAAAATCTATCCTTTAAATGGTTACTTAACCTGTACTTAACTGCTCAGTCTGTACCGCAATGGGCGTTGCTTAAAAACTGTACCGCGACACTCTGGCAGTTGATCGTGTCATTCGTGTGATGTGGTAGCGTCGCGGGAAGTTTGGAAGGTTTTTTTCTGGTGTTTGCGTTATTTAAATGTGTGAAGTCAGAAGGATATTATGAAGAATTCTGGCATCCCCCATACCTATATATGCGTGTATCCTACCTACTATTATAAATGCAATGTGAGTTTGTTTGTCTGTAACTATATACATTTTTTGAAATACACATAATATATACAAATAAATCAAACTTAAGTGTCCGTTTATATCTTAATAATAGCTTTCTATTCAACGCATCTGAATGTTTACACGGTACTTATACCACAGATGTAATATTACAGGTACAGAAATCTCACTCCGCCAAATCATTCAAATAAATAGCGACTCTTGTTCCGACACAATGAAGTCTCAATTGAGGTGGCACAGCACTTATAACCTTCTGTTTTATTCACATAGAAATTGCCTCTCATTCTATCGCGTAACTCTAATCTGTTCTGACGAGGCCTCAACGTTAGGATTGCCTGTTTTTGAAGAGTTAATTAATGTGAATATTTAACTACCAGTAAGTTATATGAATATTACTCTACTGTTTTGAACAAATAAACCTAGGCTAGGTACTTATACGATAGTTTAGATACAAATGGATGACGCGACGCAGTGCTTAAGTGAACATCGAACTAACGTCCTCGCCGGGTCGGCACGGAACTGAATTTTTGGCAGGATGTGGAGCTCGCGGCGTATTTGAAGCTTGTTACCTAAAGTGCAGACTGGTCTTGGCTTGCTCACGTGACCATCGAATAGGTACATGGTTCAGCATATGCTAGACATGTGCTTAGCGTTACTTACCAAATTCTCTAGTCGTGGACACCCCATTGATAAGTGCACTAGCGTGGTATCCGTGATCAATACGCACTCCTCCAAGTCCATCCGTTCCAGTAGTCTGCAACTCTGTTGAAGATAAATTTGACTTTAATATTCTACGATCATATCTTTATATATATATTTCTTCTGTGGGTGTGTATGTTACTGAACTCCTACACGGCTGGAAAGATTTTAATGAAATTTTTTGTGTGTCTTCAGGTGGATTCGAGACTGGTTTAGATTTACAATTGGACCCGGTAGATGGCGCTGCGATAGGGTTACAGGAAAAATATTTTTTACGTTCCGGAAGGACAACGTTTACCATAGCGCTTTTGACATACATAACTGTCAGTCGTTTGACAGTTGGCGCGATTGACAGAATGCGCGCTGCAAATATCGTTTAAAACAGATGCATCGGTCGGAACTATGTTTTTGGAATATTTTTTTTTAAATTAATTATACCAATTCGAATTCAATATACATAGTTAAGACAAGACATCTGTCGGGTCAGCTAGTATACTATAGATGTTTGACCGGTGCTAAAAAATTGCACTAACTAAACTGTGCTTAAATCAGTTCTATGTACAGTTGAGCTATCAGACGCTTAGTGCCCGCGTTAGCGATGTGGCGTTTCAAGTGTAGTAAAAAAAATGCGTTAACTATACAGGACTACTAGATAACTTAGAAGTACAAAAAACAATGAAATCGATAAGCAGTTTTATGATAACTTTAATGTTTTAAATGGTTTTAAAGGTCCTATAAGAAATCAATACAAAAATCCATTGCATGTAACAGCAAAAATGTTTTTGGCATGGGCCCTATCATATTATAATAATATTCCTGACACACTAATTATATTATATAAATATCTAGGTCGTTCCGAAAATTGTGAGCTACAGAAAAAATACAATCTCTTTGTTCTAGAAACATTTTTGAATTGACGGCTAATTTATTACAAATCTCTTTGCTGAAAATCATTGGCCACCTATGTGTAGTTCTTTTTTTAAATATTTTTTAAAAAGTAAATCTGTCACTCTTTTGTTTGCAACACTGGACATCTCGTGGGAAGCTTTTCGTGGTATGATTTTTTATGATTATAAACGAGGCTTAACCTTCAAGGAATCACACGAAAATTTACAAGCTGCATATGGGGAGTCTGCTCCTGCGTTAACAACAGTTACTTATTGGTTTTGTGAATTCAAAAGTGGTCGAGAGAACCTAAACGATGACCCCAGACCCGGCCGACCTACAACTGCAGTAACTCATGAAAATGTCATCAGGGTTGAGTGGCTATTGCCGGAGAATAGACACATTACACATCGAGAGATTCAGGCTGAACTGAAGATTGGATCACAGGCAGTTTCTAAAATCCTGCATGAACACTTTAAAGTTAGGAAGCTTGTTTCGCGATGGATACCTCATTCTCTCACCGAAGAGCACAAATCCCGTCGTGTTGATTGGTGCAAATTAATGCTGCAAAAGTTCGAAGGAGGAATTTCGCAAAATGTATCCCATATGTTTGCAACTGGCGAAACTTGGATCTACAGCTACGGTCCTCTCACGAAGCAAGAATCCACGCAATGGGTGTTTGAAGAAAACGAGTTCCCCACAAAGTCGTTCGCGGTCGGAGCGTTAATAAAAAAACTATAGCGGTTTTTTTCGACGCAGTGGATCAGTAGCAGTTATTCTGCTAGAAGAGTGTAGAACAGTTACTAGTGAATGGTATTGCGAAGTTTGTCTGCCTAAGCTTTCGAGTTGAATAGCAAGCGAAATATTACTTATCCTCTGTACAGCCCAGATTTAGCTCCGTGCGATATTTTTTTTCTCACGGTAAGAAAAATGCTTCGTGGGCGAAAATTTTACACTGCAGAAGAGACCATCGAAGAATTTCGGCGGTTATTTTTCGACCCCGCAATTTTTTAAATGTTTCGAAAGCTGGTTCACCCGAATGCATAAGTGCATTGGGGTTGGAGGGGAATATTTTGGAATAAACTTTTTACATATTACAATTATTTTCAATGAATGAATTTTTAAATGACAAATTTTAGATTTCAACGTTGTTTAAAAAATTTATTCTGACATATGTGTTCAGTGATTCTTATTTAAAGATTTTGTAATTGTTATTTTTTAATACCTATTTTTATTGATTTATAGCTTTGTATTTGTAGCTAATATTTGATTTTGACTTATTTTCCTTGACTTTTAGTTGATTGTAGCGACCAAAAGAACTTTCTTGATAATACCACCATCTCATGGACTTTCTGTGCAAATAAATAAATATTCTATTCTATTCTAAAGGATCCATTAGATAGACCATTCTTACAAGAATAGTATTATAACAAAGAATAATTTGAAAAGTTAGTTATTTTGAAATCCGTAGATTTGGCTGGTGATGTCAAATCAAATCAAATAATTTATTTGCATAACACAGGTACAAGAAGGTGTTAAACGATAATAATAAATTTATGAGCGCTGAGTTATAACCTATATTAGGTGTGCAAATTTGTGAGAAATAAAATGTTTTGCATGCATCTTAGAATTTCAATATTATTAATATTATTCTAAGTACTGATAAATATCATTAACAATATAAATAATAATTTAAAAAATAGTTGCATAAAAATGTCACAAAAACAATGTCTCGCACGCGCTGATGCGTGGGAAATAAGGTTTGCTTGATATGATATCTCCTAATATGCCTGATTTCTGAGACACCGCGTGCTTTAAACATAACTATTTTGTTGTGAACGTTCATTATGTAAAACTAGCCGATTCCGTTCCGATGCTCAGCTCCTAAGGCTCGTAGCGTGAAGTTAAATAGCCCATATCTCAAGAATTGAAAAATACTGGTATCAAATGAAAAAAATAAAAATTTAAAACCTGATTGGTAGGGGGTTTATTCTCGTTTAACAAAAAAATAAACTCTTTTGCTTTATTGTGTCAATACTTACTCTGGCGAGCGCCTGGAAGCCAGCATCAGTAAGCATGGAGCACTGTGCCAGCTCCAGCGTGACTAGGTCGGGGCAGCGCTGGGCCAGCGCGGCCAGGCTGGCGTCTGTCAGGCGAGAACATCCCGACACGCACAGACTACGCATCGCTCCACTCAGCTTCATAATCGACTCGTCTGTCAGCATCTGCGGGATGCAACAGACTTTTTAGTCATATGTTACACAAAAATCGCTAAACAAATACGTTTAATATCACTTTATGTACAAAAGATACGTTGGTTGTCGTTCGTGAATTTGTCAAAGGCCTGTGATAGTGATCCTCATGTGGTATTTGTAGTTCCAAGACTTTTATCCTTTTGTAATTTTATTACAGTAGGATAACAAGCCTTAAAATTTTTCATTTTATTTGGTTAACAGAATGCAGAAATGAAATATTAATGTAAAAAAATATTTGAAGCTTTTATTCAAAATAAGAGTACCTCAAGGATGAATACTCGGTCCACCTTTGTTTTTAATTGGCACAAAACCTAATATCGACCTACTAGCACGTACAAAAACTGTAAGATTAGTCGGTCTAAATTGCACGTTGGGAGCCATAGGTAATGGCAAAAACCAGGACATTTAAGCAAAAAAAAAATATGACGTTCTTAATAAAGGTTCTTTTGAAGATGATCAGTGAAAATCCAATATTTGATACACCGTTAAACGTATGGCTTATAAAAGAGATGGATAGAGTTCTAACTATCTTTCAGATCAGTAGATAAAAAAACTAAGCTAGTAATACCGCTAGCGCTGGTCAACAGCGGTTTTCTATAGGATAAAGGAACTTCCCCAATTCGGGTAGCTCCAATACCTCTTAGTAACATAGGGTAATTACCTCACATCCTTGTACGTTTAACACTTCAAGATCAGGGCAATGTGTCGCCAACGATGACACGGCTCTGTCGTTTACATTTTTACAACCTGAAAAAAAAAGACGTCTTAATAAAAGTTTAATTAATGGTTAAGTTGCGGTTAAGTGGTTCCAGGTTCAGGTTTCAGGTCGAACGAGTCTGAATCGAACACACGGTGTGCCATATTGCGCCTAAAGTAGGAGGGATCCGGAAACAGCTTTTATTAAGACATCCGGACCCCTTCTAGCGCCTGCGCGCGAAAGCGCGGACACAACCTTCGAGTAAAAACTGGCACTGGCCATTGACCGGACAAGCCCCGTGTACAGCCGTCTCGTAGCGACTCTGGGTCTCAAATTGGGCAAGAGTCGCCCAAGGGCGGAAGCAGCGCCGACCATGTGAACCCACTCCTAACACAAGCATTTAGCTCAGCTGGAGGGGTTAAAAAGAATACTAGTAATGTGTGACCCACGTTACTCGTATTCTTTAAAAAAAGGAGGGCGTCCAAAGGTTATGAAAATATAAGATGTTAAAAATATTACCTCTGCATATAAAACTTTTTAATTTGGGACATCCCCGTGCTAACGCTTCCACTCCATTTTCTGAAATTGACTGACACCAGCTTACATTCACGTGTGTTAACATCTAAAAAAAAGAGAAAAAAGGCAAATATTATACTGATAAATTGTAAAAAGGAATCGTTGGGATAACCGTAGTCCATTTCACAGATTCATTAATAATACAATAGATGGCTTATCACCTTAAAAAGACAATTGTATAAATGGTAACACTTACTTCAATAAAGAAAGTACAATTTGGATTGAACGTCCATAAGTATCACGCGCAACCTAATATTTTTTTATTTTCTTTAAAAAGACAACTCCCGCATTAGGATTTACTCCTGTGTCGCGGCAGACTTTACAAACATACAAGCAACGGACACAAAGAACACCCATACTCGGGTGGGAATCGAACCCACGACCTATGGCATAGCAGTCAGGGTCACTAACCACTAGAACCAACAGGCTAGTCAATATCTGGCTAATCACTGTGCGAAAAACGCCTTTTACAAGTGAATGCCGTCAATTAATTTTTTTTCAGCTATAACATGACACCAGCTCATGTCTCGGAAAGTTTTAACCAACCGAATAACTAACTATTCAGCGATTCTGTCATTATCTAACTGAAGGGCCTAATTTAACAGCTTTTGTAATTTAAGATTTCAAAACCGTTATTACATAGGTCTCTTTCAGGCCCCTGCCTTGACCTCAAGATACCCTGTTAATATTCGTGATCGGAGAGCATAAGGGATCGAGCGGACGTCCACGCCTTGTCGCGTCAAGTATTGTCCCCTCTCTCCAGGAATCAGAGGAACACGCTTGAGGCACGGACCCAATATTAGCCAAATGCTGCAACGTCTGCACCTAAGGAAAAGACATATGGAAACTTCTGTTGCCAAGTGGAAGTTTCCGACCCCATAGCTGGATAACCCCTAAATTAAAGGAAGCAGAAATAAAACTCACCGGACACCCATCTGATAAGGCTTTCAGTGATATATCTGTTATGCTTGGACAGGAATCCAGGTTTATCCTGAAATACATGAACATAATATAAACACTTAATTTTTAATTATAATAATATTTTTTTTAAATTGACGAATTTCGAATAATTGATGATCAATTTTATGAAATAAAGTTATTTAATTTGAAATTTGACATACGAGATTAACACAAAGTAGAAACTGACATTAAAACATCAAATATATGGTATATGTATTTTTAATATGTATAGTGTACATGAAAATTGTTATATAAAATTACATCCATACAAATAAATAAAATTGAAGTGTCTGTTTGTAATGTCAAAATAATAGGGTTTTTTTTAAGCTTATACAGTTATTTGCACGATACATATGAGTAAAAATTAGTTTTTTCAAATTTTATCTGTCTGTTTGTTTCGGCTAATCTCCGGAACGGGTGGACCGATTTCCACGGGACTTTCACAGGCAGATAGCTGGTGTTATAAGGAGTAACTTAGGCTACGTTTATTTTGGAAAAAGAATTAGGGATCCGCGCAAAATATACAAATAAGTACACGCGAGGGAAGCCGCGCGGGAACTGCTACTATACATATATATAATGAACAGTCTATAAGTTTTGGATTTTAAATCCCACTAATATTATAAATGTGATAGTTTGGATGGATGGATGTTTGTTACTCTTTCACACAAAAACCACTGTACCGATTGCGATGAAACTTGGTATATAGATAGCCCCATGCCATGGTATGTAGATAGCCATGTAGGGAAACCTGGATTAACGCATAGGCTACTTTTTATCCCGATATGTTGACGTCTACTTACCTCTGGAGTTTACTGCACTTCCTGCCAAGCGCCTGACAGCTTTGGTCGGTGATTTTCTTGCATTTGTTCAAGTTCAAATCTTCGATGTTTTGACATGACTGTAACAATATTCGTCATTAGCGTTAAGGTCGCAGGGTCAATTCCCGCTAAACACATTTGTATGCATGGATGTGGAATGGAGAATTTTTATGTAACGGCCATTTTGATATATTATTATGTCAATTTGCATTGGTATAATCTTTTACGTGTAATACATTTAATACCCCAATAACCCAAATTAATTTATTAATTGGAGAAACTAAAATTATAATAAAAAAAACATAAAGAAACCAAAAAAAAATATCCTTCACAGAAAAAAAAAGCCGTCCTCAAATGGGGACAGTGGGCTTAAGCAGGTTAAAAAAAATCATAAACATACTCTTTCAATGCATAAAGTTTTCACATACTTTTTGCAACTCCAACGTACATCGGTACATCGCAGTTGTGTGGCAAGTTTTTGAGGATAGATCACGCTGTACTTATACTTGGCACCACAGAAACTGTTGGACGCAAATTTTAGTTACAAATTTTCAAGTTTAGTTAGCAAATTAGAAGGTAAAGGCGCCATGCGTTTGTCACGGCTAAATCCAGCATATAAGTGAACGTAACCCACCATCTATTTAGCACGTATAGCAGTGCAGTACAGAGTAATTCATTGATCAGCTTGATCTATACGTCATACGATCCCATTTTTTCTCTCTACAGGCTTTCAGTATTCACGTAACCTTCAGTTACACTATGGGCTCTTTGATAGTCCCTGTTTTACGCCAGTGGGGTTCCTCAAAATTCGATCTCTTATTTCCAGCGAGTAGTTCCTCATCGCTACTGTCCCACCAGTCCTCTTCTTCTCCTCGATTCGTGAATACTTCAACTCTACTTGGTATGTCATGCAGAACATTAACACTTTGTATATTGTCCTCATCACCTTCTTCGTCGGTAAGCACACTTGGTTCTGGAGGAAGTGCAACTAAATTTGTCTCTGTAACGTCTTCTTCTTCAAGCATTACATCATCAAGTGCTTCTTGAAGTTTGAGGTACACGTTATGGCTGTTGAATGTAATAAAATACGAATATTTTGCTTTTTTTATATGCCCACTGGCCCCAATTGGAGACACCTTGTAAAACACTTCTTCTACAAACAACATATTTATGAATAAAGTAAAAAACTAGCGGGTTTAGAGGAAAAAAATACTCATTCTGGGTAATCACTGATTCCTGAAACAGCTCCACAAGACGTAAAATCACTTTTAACTATTTCTGATTACTATTTTGTTGTAAAAACTTCAATAGATTCTTAACCCTCACATATCCACAGTAGAAAGAAAAAAAATGGTACTTTTTTAGGTGTTCTTATTTGGGCATGGCGCGGCAGCGAGTGTAAATATTCGCGCCAGACCATCTTGCATTCTGTTCCTCCATACACCAATAAGGCTGAAAATTATTTCTTCTTCATGTGGGAGCTCTACTTACTTGTGCTAATGTCTTGATGGACCCATCACCTATACTCTCACAGCCTCTCAGAGAAAGTTGTCTGAGAAACCCTCCGCATCTCTGTGACAGGTTCTCTATTACTGGACCCTGGAAATGACGTCAGATTAGTTTAGACTATTGACTAATTCCACATTTTTTTAAAATAAATAATGTTAGTAACATAGATCACACAGTATTATTAGTGATGTGCTGGATATAATTCGGATAGTATCCCGATAGTATTCGGATCTGTATCCGCGAATCTTAAAAGGATCGTTTACATTATTATATTTTATTACGCTTATGAGATTTAAGGTATACCTAGGTGACAATGAAACATTAATAAATTCTATTTAAACTTATATTGCTTAAATATACACGTTTTTTAGTAATTACAGATAATTAAACAATCTGTAGGGCCCATAATTTCTCACTTTCTAACTGCGGGCGTTGTTGGATAATTTTGGAGCAACGAAACAATATAGTTCACTCGATTAAATTATAATGTCCAATGAATTTACAATGTAGATTATTACAAATAGACACACGACTATAGCTAGATACGTATATTGTTAGGAACGCGTGACGGTTTTAATATTCGACCGCTCTGTCCGACTGCTGCACAAGATGTGTCGGGCGCCGCTCGGCTTTTAAACACTGACTCCGTCAAGCGCCGACACTGGCGTTGCGGATATGACGTAATTGCGACATGTATAATAAGATCAAATCTCAAATAATTGCGATATGCTCTTTAAAATCATGAATTTAAAAACCTGCATGTATTGTTCCAAGAAGTGAGTGAAAAAATTGATGTCCGTATCCGCGGATTCAGACACACAAAATTCGTATCCGTATCTACGACATACATTTTAGGCGATGCGGCACATCACTAACTATTAATACTTTATTACTAAAACAATAAGTAATAAGGAGAGGTCTCACCTCTACATCTCTCTGGAACTCAAAGAGGTCAATTCTTTGCCAGTTGGAACCGTCAAGCGCCAATATATTCCATAGTTTTGAAACCTGCAATGTAGACAAGTGTACGATTAAGGTCCGCTATAGGTCAGCTGAGATTGCGAACAAGTACTTGATAGTTAAGGGTTATCGTAGGCGACATCGAGGGTTTTGTCGTGCCCTGTAAAACGTCTGTATATCCAGAAAGGTGTCAAGGTGGTTTGAATCAAAATTTTTAAAGATTTATTTTTACCCGATTGTGGCGAAGCTTAAACAAGGGTTATGTGTTTGACGTGTATGCATGTTATATATCCGTTTCTTCGTGCCAATTTTTTTTTTTAAAGAAATCTACAACGCGGGTCACAACGTGAGTCACACATTACTAGTATTCTTGTTAACCCCTCCAGCTAAGCTAAATGCTTGTGTTAGGAGTGGGTTCACGACGGTAGTGCACTGGGTGGGGTTTGAACCCGCAACCACTTGATCGCAAGTCCGACGCCGTAGCCATTACGCTAAATAATGTCGTTAGATTCGTCTTGGTGGAGCAAGTGTCACTGTTTACATTAAAATAAAAAAACAATAGTGAATTTTTGTGGCGTTCGATTTTTTTCTTCTTCTAAACCTACCAAACGGGGTGTCAAAAGAAAGGGTTTTGAAAAATGGAAATGTCAGAATAAAGAGAAAAACATCATAAATCAAACGGAGAATAAACGGTAAACGATGGAGCCATTGAATTAAGAGAAGAAAAAGAAGAAGAAAAAAAACACTGGCCGTTGTAGCGGCATTGTAGTATTGTATCAGTAATATACCAGGTCCGGAGTGGACCTGGTATATATATAGCTGCGTAGGACTAAAGCAACAAGTACACGGCGGTGTCGATTAATCGTGCCAAAATTCAGTGGGCTGCCACGCGCCGGCTGGGCCGCACTTTAGTACGATGCTCACTCACCGGCTGCGTCGTGTCATACGTTCGTATCTAGACTACTAGCTTTATTTATTCACAAAAATAGAGTAATAGGCAAAAAAGACAATCCTAACGTCGCGGCGATAAGAGTTACGCGATAGAAAGAGAGGTTACTTCTAGGTGAGTACCCGAATTGCGACTTTATTGTGTCGGCACAAGAGTCGCTATTTATTTAAATGATTTGGCGGAGTGGGACTTCTGTATCTGTATTATTATGTATTCTGTGCATTTGTTAAGGAACTTGATATAACGGTCGCCGTTATAATTCCCTAAGCAGTCGTCTCCACTGCTATGCGTTAGGTCGAGTTATAATTTATGTATATTGTATTTATAATACGTGGTATCAGTATGTATTTGAAATATAATCATTCTATATCAAGAAGTCTACGTATATTTCAACCCAACAAGAACCCCGCCAGTATTTTTATAATTGTTTTAAGTGCCTAGTGCTACCTCGACCATTTCTGGTTTTTTGTAGCGCATTTCTGCTTTACAGTTCACTGCTCAGACAGACTTATGGCTTCGAGAAACTTCCAGATCCTATCAGCAGTGATTGTTTGTATTTCCTGCGGTTGCATGATGTGCAACCCTAGGTTAATACTTCGGTGCCGCATTAGTGGGCCACAAGAGCATAAAATATGCATTGCAGTCTCTTCTGTCTCTTGACAGAATCTGCATATTGTGTTCTCGTCCAATTTTAGGTTTAACATATAGTTTGTTCAGTTTGCAGTGTCCGATGAGGACTGTTGTTACTGCACAGGTTTTGTATCTTTTGAGCTTCAGAAGTTCTTTGGATACTTTATTATTATAGCCCTTTATTAAGGCTTTCGAGTGTCTTACACCAGTCGTGGTCTTCCATCCCCACAAGTACCATTCACGACGTAATTCATCGGCGCTCTCTTTTTAATCAATAGCAAATTATATTGCCTACCCTAAAGTACCCTACTTTTCTTTGTTATTAATTGTGTTATTTGTCATTCTTATCGCGACAATCTTAGATTATTGTCTACTGCGCATCGTGTTATTATTATGTACTTATCAATTAATGTATTTGCCAGACAAACACTTTGCGTAAATAGACCCAATACTTTCGAGTTAATCTGATAAAGTTTAATAGTAATCATTGTTATTATTTGTTTTCAGACAAAGTAAATACTTTACAATATATTTGGAAATTAAGTTTTATATATAACAATACTAGACATTTTAATTCTAATTCAATAACCGAATGATTTGGTTTCCTTCATTATTTTGGAGTTATATTTGTCTGCAATGATCTTAAGAATGCTATGCTCGTGTTAGCAGAGAAGCAACTCTTTTACGGATAATGGCATCTTGCTTTTTAAAAATCTACTTTTCGACAAATCGCCTCCCGTCAAAAAAAGTATCATAGTACAAAAACAGCTATTTAGAGAAGACACGACTTTTATACCTGTGAATTGAACAAAACAGCTCAGTGAAAAAGGAAACTTAGTTCCCTTTATCACTGAGCTAATAACGATGTTTTTACAGCTGACCAAATGCAACATTTGCTATTCAATGCTATAAAAATGATAAACGTACCACATTTGATATGACACTTTTTTTGCCGGGAGGCGAAGTGTTGTTTGGTCTCACTCACGTTATAGAGGACAAGCATTTTGCTGTCATCCGGGTCCTTTGGGGGGAATGTATCTATACAACACTTCATCTCCAACATGTGTTCGTGATCATTAATCATCCATTAAAAAAATTAAAAAGAAAACTGGCTCTTGGCCGTTTAATTACATTTTGTTGATAAATATTAAATAAATTTTATAATAGCTTATAAGTATACTTCAACTAAACTGACAAATAAACACATTGGCACACAGGCAAACAAATACATATAAAATAAAAAACCCGAACGTTCAAAATATTAAATAATAAAGATAGAGTTGTTTATATTCATGTAATCTTGTTTCAAAACCCTTTATTTTGATACACAACTCAGTAGGTTTGGGGAAAAATGTTTTTTTTTTATAAAACATAGTGGTACATTTTGGCGCCAAAAATCCACCATTTTGATTTTTATATAGTTTTATATATCCTGTGACACTCGCGCAATAAAGACGAATTTAACGACATATTATTTATCAAAACCGGTTCAGCCGCTTAGTAGTTCCGTGGAAACATAGGAACGGATAAACATATCGATAGATCCTACGTGAGTTATATGCAAAATTCAAATTTTACTGGAGAGCGTGACAAAGATTAATTGCTCGTAGCTTTTTTAGTTTTTGTATTAGAATTATGATATTTTTAAGTGTGTGTTTTGATAACTAGGTATGTTGTTTATTAGGTATTATATTAGTAAACCTAATATACTAAGTTTTCCGTGTCATCGCCGTCGTCGGAATCGTGTAGTTGCCTCAGTGAACGACGCGACGTACCGAAATTGCAAAAACCGCTAATTTGGACTGGTATTCGTTAGATTATCTTCGAATATATTTGTGTATTTTAAAGTTTTGTGACCTAGATCAATAAATAAGGTCTATTAATTATCCAATCCACCAAAAATTTAAAATAGGTACCTAAAAATATTAGTTAATTCAGTATACGTGGGAAACATCGATATGTACCATACGTGGGCTTATAATATATCTTTTTTCCTGACTGGGTAAAATGTATATGGCAACACTCACCTGAGCACATCGACATAGTGATACCACGTCCAGGTAAGACAATATCCTCAGAATCAGCTCTTTGGGCAGCTTCTTGTTAATATGGTTGTCATCCTCGGCAGAAAACCGAGTGATCTGGAACAAATAACAGAGAATGTCTTATTTTGGGTTAAAAAGCAAATCAATATGGCAAACCCATATTTCCTCTTTATAACATAATAGCTTCTTAATCCAGTCACGAATTATTTTTAACAGTAGACTTTGTAACTGATGTGCACCTTGAATGATTTCTATGTTTAATAGGTTCAAACCTTCAACGGTATCACTGAGTAATATTTTTTTGTTTGTACGTTAGCTTTTGGAGCATTTCAATAAAATGAAATTCAGGTGGCAACAGCTTGCATCCTGTTTACCTTTCATGTAACACTAATACTATTGTACCTGAAGATCTGACTTTTAAAAAGAGTGGCCATGAGTTTCTTTGCCAGTTTTCTTCTCATAAGGCTCTACGCATTTTGGAAACTGGAAGTTATAGATCGACACAAGCAGGCAGTAGATTTTGGTGTTTTCACCTGATTTACCTCGACAACCCAGTACATGCTGTGGCGTCTGTTTGCGTCGATCTATGATTTTTAACAGTAGCTTTAATTTAACGTTCATAAATATCACTTAGTGTCTTAATTGAATAAATGATTTTGAATTTGAATTTAGCTTTTGTCAGCAGCTTCGCTTGCGTTCTTGTATATTTTGTCAAGCCAAGTATTCTTGGGAAACAATCCTTTTTAACACGCTTGTATTAGCTTGGTATGTATGTATGTATGAATGTATGTATCTTTGAACGTGATTTTCAATCACTTTAAAACATCCGGGTTAATTTGAAACTTTGCACACTTATCAAGGACCGATGACAATGCAATAATTAAATAGTCTACTCTATTAACTTGCTCAGGATCTTTAGAATTAGCGATTTTTTATATTCGAAGACACGGTAGCGTGTACGCGTTTAAAATAAATATTCCGTAGACAGGTTTTTCTTTCTTTTTGTGTTTGTTATTGTCAGGAGAAGGTTCTTATGAAAGAAAAAATTTTGAAAGTTGCGCGGCAAATTAGAAAATTTAAGAAAACTTAACGAGGGACTTACGCGGGTGAAACCGTGGAGCGCAGCTAGTTATTTATAACAAAATTGTCATCAAGCACCCCACGCTTTGTTTTATGATAAAACCAGCAACCCGCCCCGGCTTCGCACGGGTAGCAGAGACATCTTCAACAATCATCAACATATTACAATCAATTTACACAAAATCTTCACTTTAACCTTCCTCTTGAATCCCTCCGCCTATTAGTGAAAACCACATGAAAATCCGTTGAGTAGTTTTTCAGTTTAAGTGGTCACCTCGCCACTACGCCGCGCCGAGTGTTGTGGGTTCAAATCCCACACGGGTGGGTCCCTGGGTCTGAGTCCCTGGGTGTTCTTTGTGTCCGTTGTTTGAATGTTTGTGAAGCCCCCCGCGACATAGGAGTATTCCTAATGCGGGAGTTGTCTTTTATTAAAAAACTTCTAACCCACTCAAACACTTTCAACTTTTTTTTGTGCGTGTGTGTTGAGGTGGAGGAATAAACCCGTCCCGTCCACTCGCGGCCACAGTCAGGGCGTCATGAGGTGCTGGGAAACGCAATTGAGTAAGAGTGGAGAGCCTCCCGGGTCTGCTACGCTGCCTACTTCTGCGAGATGATATCCTCGCAGAAGGATGCGACCGCGATAAAATTTCTATCGCTACCGACCATGGAGCGTACGACGTTGCGCCGAGTCCTCACCGCAGTTGTAGTAGTAAAGGTGGGATTCAATTCCTTCTTAGCGACCCAGGTTACTTCCCGAGCAGCCGTGCCCACTCGACGATGACCGGCTGGAGACGTGAACCAACACCTGACACAACCATTTAACTTCGCTTGAGAGGTTAACAAGAATACTTGCAATGTAACCCTTGTTTTTCTTGTGGAATCCCTTATGGCTCACCGGGGCTATTGGTGAGCCGTATATCGGACTAAAACCGACCGAAAATCACATATGAATCTGCGCTTGAAATTAGAGGACCATCGGAGCTACAATATTCTCAACGATCCAACGGGCTAGTCCAGGGGTCGGCAACCTGTGGCTCGCGAGCCACATGTGGCTCTTTCGATGTAAAGTTGTGGCTCTCCAGTTCCATGTGTAAAAAAATATTATTTACTATCAAAACTCTTAAAACCGTGTAATTGAGTACTATGTACTGAGATTTTCATATATTGTATGACTGAGATTTTCAATTACATTTTGATTCACTTGTTTACAATTCCTTATCCGCAACATTTCTTATGATTTATAGGGGCGCACTCTTGTTTACAAATTTAATTGGCTCTTTAAAAATTTGAAAAATTTGTTAATTAACTTTTGGGTATTCCGTCTCAAAAGGTTGTCGACCCCTGGGCTAGTCTAATAATTGGGCGATGTCCAGACACACAAGGACCTCACCCTTTCGCAAAGTGTTCAACACCTCACGTGAATTTGAAATCTAAACCACCGCCGCGGCACACAGCATGCTTTGGATAAGCACGATGTGTGTCACGGCGGTGGTTATGCATTGTGCTTATCCACTCGGATATGCCACGTCTAGTACTGTGTGACCCACGTTATGTACAGCAACATGACTTTGTACAAAACTTGTACAAAATATCTCGCAGCAGGAAAATGTATAGGTCAAAAGCGAAAGCGAATATTACTAATATTGTATTTTATTATTAATATTAGAATGACTAGCAAAAGCTGATAATGCATGCAACATATTGACCTACTGACTTGTACAGATAGCCATCGGCAATATTTAATTGGTTTAAACTTTTATAAATGCAATAAACATGGAAAATTTATTTGTTTTTAGGGTTCCGTACCCAAAGGGTAAAAACGGGACCCTATTACTAAGCCTCCACTGTCCGTCTGTCTGTCTGTCACCAGGCTGTATATCATGAACCGTGATAGCTAGACAGTTGAAATTTCCACAGATGATGTATTTCTGTTGCCACTATAACAACAAATATTAAAAACAGAATAAGATAACTATTTAAGTGGGGCTTCCATACAAACGTGATTTTTTGTCGCTTTTTGCTCGATATTAATAAAGGCAACAGGTGGACGCTTCAAATATTCACAGAATATTAAAGTGTCTAATGTTGTATAGGTAATGGTACGGAACATTTCGTGCGCGAGTCCGACTCGCACTTAGCCGGTTTTTTCAGTTTTTTTGACTGATTTGTTGTATTAGATGTATAAATAAGGGTTGTATTAAAAAGGTTTTTACCTTTTTCTGTACTTGAGCTTTTAAAAAAAATAAAAAATATGGTCACCCTCCCCATGAACAACGACAGAATCTCTTACTATACATAAAGTCTAATTTTGTTTGCACCAATCGAAAGAAATCGAAAATTAAGAAACATGTTTTTGGTTTAGTTCGAAAACGTGTTAAGGCTAAGGCTAGATTTAATTTAATAACTGAGTAGTTTTTTTTTCTATACCTAAGGTAACACAACTAAAAATGCAGATTATTCTAAAGTTTGGAAATTCAGAAGTCAAGGTAATAGAGCCCTGGAATGCTTTCCAAGGAAACCTTGCAGTACACCGTGGGTAACAGAAGTGGTTAAGCATCACTTCTTTTGCTCCAGTAACTCTTATTCGTTACTAAAATGTGAATTAGTACCAAAATAAAAAAAAAAAACTGTCTGTCGTAGGATTGCATATAGGTGAAAACATAACTTACACACACACATATCTGTATACATATCTGAGCGTGACGGTCACGCGAGTTCAGTGGTTTTTCTCCATACCAAAAGTGCCCAACGTGTCTAAAGAAGTTTTCACTTCAAAAATATTGTCTTATTACCAAACTAAAATACAAATTTTGGGCTACTTTTTCACCACATGTTCTTAATAAAAGAAATAAAGATCAGGAAGGTTCGCCGTCTCTGGGTTTTCACGGAGCGGTGGACAGTCTTCTACAGACTTGCGTAACACAGAGTAACACTGTCTGGCAGAAAAGTATCGAGAAAAGTCTGGAGAAAGTAATCCGCCCCTTGTGAATTTGCAAAAAAATTGAGATATTGATTTGATGCAAACCTCTGACAAATACTATCTGGCACTTGAAAGTACCATATAGAAAAGCGAAGCCGGTAACTCATGTTTAAATATTTGAAGCTATCAGTTTGCCAGATGAGCCTGGGGTCAGTGTAAATATTACATTGGTAGATCTTGGCAATGGACGGTGGTCTCGATGCTCCACAAAACTCTTTCGTGTAGTGATCACTCCCACCTAACAAAACATTGGACAGAAGCAGTGGAGCCTTATCCTCAAACTAAAAAATGTGTTGCACTTAACCCCTCCGATTAGGAGCTAGGGTAACAAGGGCTAAGACTTCAGAGGTCTAATGAAAGCCAGACCAGGTAGATAACCAATAAAGAATATTTTTACTAATAAATAATATACAAGAACTTTATTTCGTAAGAAAGTACAAATATTCAAATTTGCATCCATTTTTGCTTTCCTGTACAATAAAGAGTCTATTTATCTATCTTATTGTATACTTGGTTTATGGTTTACGTTTATTTACTCTATGCTCATCCGGCGTCCCTTCCCATAATATAGTTACTGATACTTACGTTTGTGGCGATACGAACCGTAAGCCATTAGAGAAAAAAGAAAAAAAAACTGATACTTACTTAAATGACTGAAAGGGCATGATTCTAGCATGCAGTTACAAAGGTGGTAGGTGTTGTGTATAGAATTATCACACAGGTATAACTTCAATAATATTTATAGTTAGTTTTTATGGATTTTCTCAATAACAATAATTCCAAAATAAAAAAAAATATGTTTGATTTAAAATCTTTCTGTCTTACTACAAAACCGTGTTTAACACATGTTTAGTTAGACACTGCCTAACTAGATGCGTGTTCTATATTGAATATGGTTATTTAATGTAGATTCTTATTAAATATAAATAAAAATGATTTGTTTCTCAAAATCAGTTCTTCACGTAATGAAACGTTGCCTAGGGTTACCATATTATATGGAACATGCATCGAGTTTGGCAGTGTCTAACTAAACAAGTGTTAAACACGGTTTTAAACTCTACTGCTTTTATGAGAAACAGATGTGATAATATCTGGAAATACAAATAGTCATAAGTAGTCATATACATTATATGGATTTGCTATACTAACTTTAAACTTTCGTGTTCCATGATATAATTATGCACTTATATGGGAATTAATGCGATCACGAAATGGTATTACATACCTCTGAATTGCCTGACGATTCGACCAGGTTGCACTGGCCGTGGTCACAAGCTGACTCAGTCACCTGTGATCGCAATTCAGAGGTATGTAATACCTTTTCGTGATCGCGTTTATTCCCGTATAAGTACATAATTATACGTTACATGGATTTTTTATTTTCATAAATTTTATTGCGATTGGAAGCTAGTCATGCCTTTTCAGTTATTTAAGCTTACCTATGTAAAATATGGTATAGAGCTCATTAACAAAAGAACCCTTTTGTATTTGAATTGATATAAAATATTGCACAACTTTACGAAACTGTTTGTTTTGGTAAAAAGAAATAAGTACAAATATTTGCCAGCCAATTACGTGATAGGTTTAATACATTTTTTCTAGAATACTAATTATATTGGTGGGAGTTCTCGCATTGCAGAGAATGCACAAACAAGAAATAAACACAAGATATTGTTCAATGTAGAGCTGCCATCCGTCCGGGTTTCCCCGGATTTGTCCTAGTTTAGAGGGCGTCCGGAAAGCATCCAGTCGGGGTTTTCAAAAAGTGTCCAGGTAAAACCCAGACACTCTGTGCCAGGGGACAATTATAATTGTTAGGTGTCGGGGGATTTTTAAGTGTTTGTCCAGGGTCGGCAATTTTTTTAAATTTTTTTCATTTTAAGTAATGGCAGGCCTAGTTCAATGGGACCGATCTTTCTTGTTGTATGGTTTTTATAACTCAAATACTACCTGTATTTTGATACTGATTACATTATTTATTCAAGCAAAACTTTTTAGTACTGAAATGTTTATTTCTGTTTTGATAGATCAGCACTTAACATAAGCTTTTGTTAAATCTTTATAATTTAATTATATTTTAGTGCATTTTTAGGCATATTTTCAAATCAAAGTCATGAGCAAGTTGCTTTGCTGTTATTTTCATGAAATTAATTAAGTAAAACCATATTATTGTCAAAGATAAATTTATTAATAATCATTCATTACAATGTGAAATTAAAATGAACAACAAAAAAATAGATAATGAATAAATAATTATTTTCAAAACTGAACTGAAGAACTAGAGTGGTTCAAGTAAAACTAGTTGATTACAATCAACTAGTTTTACAGGTACACACTGGAAATTGTTTACAGCCATTGTAGAACTGCTCTACAGTATAATAAATCAGTCTAATTGAATACAAGCATGAACAATAATATAACTTGCTATCAAAGGTGACTCATTGTCTAATTGATAAAGATAAAAATTAAATATGTAAACAAATAATAGATTTGCGCCTTTTTGTGAGTAAAATTAATTTCATAGATTAAAAATGTACATGTATATAATTTTATTTCATTTGGTCATGCAACTTAGAACACATTTTTTTTAACTAAGGCAAAGGTAACATTTTAATGCCGGAAAACCAAGCGCATAGTTAAAAATACGTCTTAAAATTAACAAAACAATCATTATAACGGTATCAAAGCAATTCACGGGTTGAGTGCCCGCGCGTTTGAGGTCATTTACACTGACCTAACAAAGGAAAACACGAATACACACTACCGCATGCGATTAATATATTTAAAAAAACATACAATAACAAAATGCGACATAATATTAAATGTATCACATTATGTGTACATTACGTGCAACGAAACTTTATTTGTAATACTCAAAAATAGAACGCAACTCCCACAGATATTGTAACCCGAAACACGAAGTTATTCTTGTGAAAACTGTTAATTTATCGAATTAAAATGCACTGAGAAAGATTGAGACAAAGAAATTCACTCGTAACACCTATGTCAGCTGTTTTTATCAAAACGAAAACACAAATAATGACATTTATATCGATTTGTACTCACCTCGAACTTATTCCTTCCGGAACAACTCATACTCGGATAAGGCGTTACCTTAGCCACAATGTATGATTTCGAACACTTATTGCCAATAATTTTCGGGCGAAACGCCACAAAACAAATATGGAGGAAAATATATTTGATTTTTCGCAGACCGACAAAGCAAGACGTCTTATACGTCCTTCACCAGTTGCGAACTGGGTTACTAGACTTGAATATTTTTTAGCTTGAACCTTATCGAATATTATGTATGTGAATGAATGTTATAAAATGTTTTACATTGTTATACAATAATGACCTAAATAAATATTATGCAACAAAACAAATACTTATATTAAGTCATTTTACTGCTATCCGAACTAATATTATAAATGCGAATGTGAGTTTGCTTGTTACGCTTTCACGCCTTAACTACTCAACCGTTCATCATGAAATTTGCACACACGTTGTCAAGGTTACAGAAAAGGACATCGGGTACTTTTCAACTAGTAAAAAGGAACTGTTCCCGAGGAATAGAAAAAAAGCTTTTACGCGAGCGAACAAACGGGCAAAGACTAGGGTTTAATATTATAAAGCCTATTTTCACTTTAACCCCATAAGCTATAATAGAAGTCTATAAATAGTGCATTAATTAATTGCTATAATATTCATCATTATTCTATCTTGAACGGTACTTACTCAATTATTGTAATTACCCATAAATAAACAGATTGCAGTAAAATTTAATAGGTAACTTCTAATTTTACCTGAAATCAAAACTAGTGCAAAGCCAACATTGTCTAATAGTCACTCAAGACAACTTCCATAAGGTAAAAAAAATATTAGCTCTACAAATTAGAAAATACTTCTTACTCACATCTTAAATATATTTCTGTTATTACTTTATAGATAAGATTTGCTCTTCTTTAACAATATTATTTTCCATCTATTTTTATATTTATTAAAACATTCATTAACATAAAAAAAAAAAAAATGTTACCCTTATTAATTGCCAAAAATATTACGTTGCAACATTAACTGCGTTTCAGAGTTACACAAACGCAACCTATAGCATAAACCTCATGACACTTTACATTAACTGTTTAGTGCTTTCTCTTTTGTACTAGTGTGAAAAGTTATGATTGCCATCGCGTTTAATGCTGTAAATACTTATTGATATTAATAGTTTTTCTAATATTTATAGCGAGAGCGACCGGTAAAATAAAAAATTGTTTAGTGGCTTTTTTTACAAAAGTTGGTATATATACCTAAATGTGAAGTTCGGGCAATATATCTTATCTTTCCCTGGTTTACTGTAAGATGGGCAATCTCATTGCATTACCTATACGCACTGTGCGCGGGCTAGTTCTGGAGCCCAAAGCACTCTATGTAATTATGTATTTACACGAACCATTTCGAGCCATTTTCTGACTCTAACTTAAGATCCAATAAACATATTGAGACGAAATGTTGTACTGTACGGGCCTTCTTACTATGCCAAAATAATTCCAAAACTCCAACTTTTAAAATTCATAAATTTTTTGGGGTGACTGACTGACAGATCATCAAAAATCGATTTTACACTTGTAGGCCACTAATAAACATGAAATTTGGTACAGGGCTAAGCCCTAGCGTTAATCATTAAGTTTGAAGATAAACATGGGCGTGGGAGGGAGATGCAAGTGGGCATGGGCGTACCCAGCTTTTAGTCCAGGGGGGAGGGCAAAATTTGTTTTTGTCATCCCAGGAGGAGGGGGGCAAAATTTGATTTAAACGGTCCCTGAGGGGGGGGGGTGGCAAATAAAAAAATGTCTCAAAATTACCTTAGTAAGTTTGCTAAAGCCAGGGAGGGGAGGGGGCAACGGCCCTCCCCTTGCCTCCACTCGGTACACCGATGCAAGTGGGTGCACTTGGACCCTTGTTAGCAGTGACCTCCTCTATGTTTTTCCTATGAACATTGAGTATGCACAGGCCACAAGCTCATTCCGTCCTAACACGTCTCACTCAACAAAGATGGGTTCCAGAGACTTGTATTTAAACTCTCGCGTCATTTGAATTTGACATTAATTTGCTACTAAGTGCTGAATAAATTAAGAGATGCTCCTAATTAGATACAGTAATGTGTAAACCTCCCTGAAAATATATCTGACGACGCCCACGAAGATATACCTACATTGCAACATGATAGAACTTCACACTACATTCTGATTTGTTTTCTTTTTTTAGTGAACACAGCTTGCCCCTACATACACATTTATATTTTTGATTCGATTACATACATACCTAAGTATCGTATTTCAATTGACGACGTAAATAATAATAATCAGCCGTCTGATCCCAAACTTGGCAGAGCCTGTACTATGGTAACCAGATTGCTGATAAATATATGAATAATAATTATTTTAGTTAACATATATTATACGGTTTTACTCACGTGTATATTTCGGGTATGCCCGACTAGTTTCGGACCCGACAGGGGCCCTTTATCAAGGGGTAAGGCGTCCTGCCGCGCCGGTTGCAGGTGCCAGACTCTGTTATAATAATTATTTTTCCTATTAAGAAGATTCGGCAGAAGCAGAAGCGGAGTAATTAAACTACTAGCAATCTTTAGAACCTCGTTCCTCTTTTATGGCGATGATTAGCATATGGGATTTTACTGTAATTTTTATCTTACTTAAGGATAAAATACTTACTTACTTATAAGGTAGGTTGAGACAATAGTCTAACCTTGGTGTCTCACATCAGCGTATTAGAAAGTAATTATAGTTTTTTTAGCGGCGAAAAGAAGATATGGAGAAGAAACCTGGGTACTTGCGAGTTCTACATATTGTTCTGGAAGGTTTGAGAAGTTTAGGCCAGCGTGGTGGACCTTATCTCAATCATATTACTTAAGAGTAAGGAAATTCCAGCAGTGGGACAGTTTTTAAAATAGGGCAACATACCTATATATCGATTGATGATATCGATCAACATTTGTATGTCAAGAGTAAGTCATCACGTCATCTCATCAGTCTCCGCGTCTTTCTCCAACTAAGTTGGGGTCGGTTATCAGTTTAACTACGATACGGCCGATCTTCGATATTTTACGTGAAGCGACTGCCATCAGACCTCCACAACCCTAGTACTAGGCGATATCGAAGTTCTGTAGTTAGACCAGGTTGTCGGAATTTTTAGGGCTCCAACTACCCGTAACGAATGCCACAGATATTCGTATGGTAACCGGGACCGACGGTTTAACGTGCTCTTCGCGGCACGGATGGTCACCTATCCTACGACTGACCTAGCTAGTATAACTTAGCCTTGTAATGTGCTAACCAGCCACGGGCCCCTACTCTTTAAATCATCACGTATTGTTAGGAATTATTGATGGTTATGGACTCTTGAATAAGTGACACACTTGATCCTAGAGTAGGTTCAGTACATTTAAATAAAAATTGGATTAGTAAGGTTTTACTCAATGTGCATTTAGAGGATGCCCGAATGGTTTCGGCCCTTTATCGAGGGGTTATTTACTGAATATGTTATTAGAGAATGAAATAGAATACAAGTATCAGTGTTTCCCATTATCTTTGTTTTTGCGCCTACGTACTGCCAAGCCTTCGGAAAATGTGTTAATGTCAACGTGGTGTAATTTTTGTGCATTTACGTATTTAAATTCATTGGTTAATTAATTTATGTTAATTATTTAACACATCTGTGTTAATTTGACCAATAACTTTTATATAAATTATCTAAAATTAAATTTATTAACATTTAAAATTATTTGGTTGTTTTTATATTTTATTTTTCATTCTCACACACACTTTTTTTATTATATTGTTATACTATACACGAAAGTTTTTTTTCCTAAGTAACTTGCTGGTGCATTTGTGAATGGGTTCATCACGCTTCTTTAAAAAAAAAACCAATTACTTATACCATATATTTCTAGAATCAACTTGGACTTACAATAATATATTTAGGACTTAAATGGATCAGCAATAGGGTTGTCCACCTTATCAAATGGATAGTAAGGATGTTCCTGCCAGAAAGATGGGAGAGTGTATCGGGTGTTAGAGTTGAACTGGTTGATTTTTTCGATTTCTGCCGGCTCCAGTTTGAAGTCAAAGATGTTGATGTTTTCAGCCAGCCGTTTAGGATTCACGCTCTTCGGCAGCGGCACCACGTGTCTGTCCACCTGAAGATTCGAAAATTACACGTGTAAAAATGACAGGTTTCAGAAAATTACAGTTGCCAAAAATTACAGGCTTAAAAACCTACAGACAGAATACTAATCTGTAATTTATATGTAATGTCTACGGCCTTATTATCGGAGTTAATGATCACCAGAGATTGAAATTCGACTGTAATTCATACAATTATTGATAACAAGAAAGCTCCGAACGTAGGCGCAAAAACTGTTTCATACAAAGATCTTTCAAATAGCAATCTTATTCAGAACTAGCCGTTCGTTAAGTGCCACTGCTCCGCTCCGAAGCCGGATGTCACATAGTCTATAACTCTATAACTTTCCCCTGGAATTTGGCTATCAAATTCAAAAAGAATATTTCAGATCCGACTTTCAACCAAAGAAATAAACTACAGCTTTATTAAACTAGTACAGATAATAATAATAATTCGAGACACCTCACACACGGCCGTCTGATTCCAAACTAGGCAGAGCTGTAACCAGACTGCTGATAAACATACTTTTATATTACTAAATACATACATACCATAGATAAATTACACCCAGACACAGAACTAATGATCGTGTTCATTTCAAAATTAATCCACTACAAAACCCCACATCCATCAGCATAACTTACACTTCACACATCTCACACACGGCCGTCTGATACCAAACTAGGCAAAGCCTGTACTATGGTATCCAGACTACTAATAAACATACTTATATATTTCTAAATACATACATGTTATAGATAAATTACACCCAGACACAGAACAAATGATCATGCTGACACAATTATTTATCCTGGGTGGGAATCGAACCCACGACCTCTGGCTCAGCAGTCAGGGTCACTAACCACTAGACCAACAGGCCAGTCAGTAACCCACATCCTGCCATCTAGCTAGACCAACACAACAGGTGTGTGATTGTATGATCAGGCCAGGTCCACTCCGCAGTATAGGCATAAAAATACAAGTATTCGGCGGGTTGACTAATCGTACCAAAATTCAGTGGGCTGCCACTCGCAAGCCGAGCGGCACGTTAGTTTGATGTTCACTCCTGCGCTTCGCGTCATCCATTCATATCTAGACCAGCGAGTTATTAGTATATAGCCTAGGTTTATTTGTTCAGAAAAATAGAGTAATATGCACATAACTTACTGGTAAATACAGATAAGAGTTACGCGATAGAAAGAGGAGCAACTTCTAGGTGAATATAGCTGTAGGTAATTAGCGCTATGCGACCTAAATTGCGACTTTATTCTGTAGGAACAAGAGTCGCTATTTGTTTAAATGATTTGGCAACTTCTGTACCTATACTTTTAAGTTTTCTGTTGTATTGTCACTCACCGCCCACCGTAAGACAACCTGTGCCGAAGTCTTCCCATACTTTTGTGCTATCTCCACGAGGGTTGGGTCATCAAACTTGGGTCCAGGGAAAGTTAGTCCGAACCTCTTGACGAGAGACCCAAACGGGCTGTAGCCCATGACGATGATGCCTTCTGACTTGCAGAGTTCCAACAATTCTGTTTGGATCATTTGAGGACTGACCTGGAGAGAAATGAACATTGTAATTCTGGAGAAGATTATTATAAAACAAAACTCTGAAATATGGTAGAAGTCAAATTAATATCTATTTATTAACACCATAAATGGAATACAATAATGAAAAAGAAATAGTAGTACAATGGGCGGCCTTATCGCAGTCTGCAATCTCTTACAGGCAAACTTTAGATGGACTATACTAGGAACAGGTAATTTGTGGTGCACTTTTGTCTTATTAGCACTTGAGTGTATGATCAGAGAAGTAAAAAAAAAAAACTGTCAGTCGTAAGGACTGCACGTCAGAAGTGAAAACACATTTTTCGAAGATTAATTAATAAGGAGCTGACAAAACTCAATGTTTAGAGTAGCGCCCTCTAGTGGATCTATACTATATACATAAGTATATATCAAACTACAGTAGTATCGCGCAGAATCCACAGATGGCGCAAAAATATTTTTTTATATATAAGAAACTCGGCTCCGTCTTACGAATTTTCGATCAGGTCACGTGTTCTGACGCGAGTTTAACATTTTTTACCCATCCTAAAAAGTGCCCAACGCCGCTAAAGAAGTTTTACTTCAAAAATTAGAATAATAGTGACAATATACATTTGAATATTACATCGTAGAAATCTATTCAGGTACACAACATACGTATATACATACCAATACATAATATATATACAACCATACACGTACATAACGTATACAGTAGAAATATACACATAGTTATATTGTTTAAAAACTTATATTAAATCTTACAGCGTAGGTATTTACTTAAGAGTAGTGTGATTCTACGTACCTCAATCTGCAGAGCTACCGGCTTGACACTCCCTTCAGAGATGACTCTTCGCAGCTGGTCCTTGTTGAAGTTCGCGACGCCAATGGACTTTGCCAGACCAGATTTCTGAAGTTCCTCCATGGCTCGCCACGTCTCCATGTAGTCCACATTTGAGAAGGAGTTGTCTTCCTGTGATAATATATCACTACATATTATAAAACAAAGTCCCCCGCCGCGTCTGTTTGTCTGTTCGCGATAAACTGAAAAAACTAATGAACAGATTTAAATGCGGTTTTCACAAATAGTCAGAGTGATTCGTGAGGAAGGTTTAGGTGTATAATTTGTTAAGAGTTTTGTATAAATTGATTGAAATATGTTGATGATTGTTGAAGATGACTCTGCTACCCGTGCGAAGCCAGGGCGGGTTGCTAGTATTAGATACAGGACGGCAAGCTGCTAGCTCCTACAGGTCAGGACAACTTGGTCCCATTTTAACAAATTTATACTTACATTCAACCCTATGGGCCAGTGCATAAGGTACAAATCAAAATAACCCAATCCAGTCTTGTTCAACGCGTCCATAAACGCAGGCGGAACTTGGTCGCGTTTGTGCGCTGTGTTCCATAACTGCAAGAAAATAAATAAATATTATTATTTACGAGTCGGGTTCGGGATTAGAACATCACATTAGTTCCGTTATTCGTAAAAAGATGGCGTATGTCTCGATTTAGGTAATCGTAAGCATCTATGATTTTCTTTACTTGTTAATAGATGGCGCCCGCGCGATTATTTAGGCTTGCGTAACATTACTATGTATTTTAGGACTTATGGCACGGCGGTTTAGCATTAGACTGCAACGTGGCGGGTTCGATTCCCACTCAATGCAAATATTTGAATGTGTGAATGTATCTATTTGCATTTGGGTGTATAATATTATATACGTATTTACTAACTTATAATATTAACTAATAACATTAGATTAATAACTTGAGACACCTCACACACGGTCGTCTGACCCCAAACTAGGCAGAGCCTGTACTATGGTGACCAGACTGCTGATAAACATACTTTTATATTATTAATTACACCCAGACATATAACAAATTATCGTGCTCATCACACAATTATTTATCAGAAGTGGGAATCGAATCTACGACCTCTGGTTCAGCCATTACTTTTGCTGTATTATTACGATTTGTTTATTTTATTTAAACTTTCCAGTAAATATAAATATCTCTAAGCTACCACCCTCAACAAACAACCTCACCTTAGTAGTCACAAACACGTCTTCTCTCTTAACAACTCCTTCAGCAATCTTCATTCTGATAGCTTCTCCTATCTCCGCCTCTGTGCCATAGACGGATGCTGTGTCAAAATGCCGGTACCCCATATCTATAGCCTGGAGAACTATATCTCGCATTTCTTTGTTCTTAGACAGGACAACTCCGTTCTATAAGCACAAAAAGACACAGTTACATAAAGAAAATTCTCTTACGTTGAGGATGTGCTATGTCCCTCCAACAACATCGTGAGGAACCCCCGGAATCAAGAAAAGATTTGGTTTTTGTGGTCGAGATTTATGTGCACACGTCATATCGGCTTTTAAAATGATAGCAGAGTGAAAATGGACCTGGTTCATCATCAGACATTCCCTTTACGGAATGTTATACAATAATTTGTGGGTTAGCTTTTGGAGCATTTCAATAAAATGAAATTCAGGTGGCAACAGCTTGCATCATGTTTGCCTTTTATGTAACACTAATACCATTGTACCTGAAGATCTGACTTTTTAAGAGTTGCCATGAGTTTCTATGGCAGTATTCTTCTCATAAGGCTCTACGAATTTTGGAAACTGGAAGTTATAGATCGACACAAGCAGGCAGTAAGTAGATTTTGGTGTTTTCAACTAATTTACCTCGACAATCCAATACATGCTGTGGCGTCTGTTTGCGTCGATCTATGATTTTTAACAGTAGCTTCATTTAATTTAACGTTCATAAATGTCACTTAGTGTCTTAATTGAATAAATGATTTTGAATTTGAATTTGAATTCACGCAGGAACTGAAGTAGGGTTTATACCTAACATGCTTTTATACTATAAATCAAAAGATGACAACGCCGATTTCCATCATGACACGAACAAAGAAAATTTTAAGAAATGGCTGAGCAGTAGACTATTAACTACAAACTGCGCAGTACTGCATTTTCATCTATCATCTGGGCTGCGAACATTACAGTATCACTAAGGCCAAATGCAGTATTTGTGTTTATTACTGCAAAATCACCTAGCACGTGTTCAATACTGCGTTTCTAGTAAGTGGTTCCATCCGCGAATGACTGATTTGCTAGCATGAAACGCGGCACTGTATACTAATACTGCATTTAGTTTTAGCAGCGTAAGACTGGCTCACTCAAACGCATTACTGTAGAATACTGCGTGTAGCTTTAGTTAGTATTCGTTGCGAAAAAATTTATATGTAACGAAGCTGTAGTAAACGTAGCAAGTACTGCACAACCTTCTAGCACATCCTGAATGCTGCAGATCTTGTTAGCAAAACTAAGTATCTGAAGCCCCATGCGGCAATATCCGTTCTTTCAATGAGGATTGTTCGCTTGCTTCTTAGTTTTGTACTTGTTACTATAATTATTTCGCACTTTTCTCAAGGTTACATAATTTCCTTGAAAATTGATATCCACTTTAAGTTCCGCTGTAAGTTTCCGGACCGTTGGCATTTCTTTTGGAACTGCATCAAATGAATGAATTTTGTGCCGAATGGTCCATTTGTCAAAGGTATCTAAATCTCAATTGAGAGGACATCCAAACTTCAATCCTTTTCCTTTCCGCGGCCTACAGAATTCAACGGAGAGCGACTCGAATCATCGATTGCCAGGATATTTCAGATCGGCTTGACCCTTTGGCGTTGCTTAGAGATGTAGCTTCACTCTGCATTCTCTATCGCATGTATCATTAGGAGTGCTCCGAGGAATTGTTCGGACTTATACCGGCCGCAACGTTTCGCTATCGTTCAACGCGACAAAACTTTCATCCCCATCACCTGGATAATTGGCAATCCACTATTGTGCGGTTCTCCAGAATTTTTTTGCCTCGCATAACCAATCTCTGGAACAAATTGTCACCTGCGGCATTTCCGAACCGATACGACCTTCAAACCTTCAAGAAAAGAGCGTACTCCTATCTCAAAGGCCGGCAACGCACTTGTGACCCTTGAGTTGCAAGTGTCCATGGGCGACGATAGTCACTTACCATCAGGTGACCCGTCTGCTCGTTTGCCCCCTATAATATAAAAAAAAAGAGTATACCATAATTCAATTTAGCCTCTGCTTTGATTCGAGTAAGTGTGACTCTTGAAATACATGAGACGGAAATAATCCCATAATATCCCAGTTTTTATGCAGCAAATATAGATGACATGACTACATAATTATGATTATTTTATTTTCATTGTGTTACTTATTTACTTACTAATATATTTATTTAATTTTTGAAATAAATAAATATTATTATTATTAAATACGCAATGGGAATTTTGGCCAAAAAATCATCTTCTCGGACGATGGGCCTTCCGAGATGATTTTTTGAGTGTGATCGTTAATACTTCACATATTCCAAACTACCCATGATTTCATCTATTTATTGTCGATTTGTACATCCAAAGGTTGCCTGGAAGAAATTGCTTTCAGTGATAAGGCCGCTCTTTGTACATATTCACCTGATATATTTCTTGTTAAAACATTTTTGTTGGTGTACAATAAAGTTTATTTCTATTCTATTCTGCCCTTTTCTATTCCAGAAACATCCAGGAAACGCTTCCTTTAACTCTTACTCGAACTCTTTTCACCAAAACCTACTTCGTACTTAATCATAACTCCAACCTCAATGGACTCAAGTAGTAAAAATGTCTTCATTGCTTAAATAATCTTACCTTATCAAATCCAAGGTAGGTGCCAAGTGCGATCGCGGGCATCTCCCTGCCGTCCAACATCTTGAGCGTTGGAACGTTGATCGAGGAGGACAACTGCGGACAAGAAAAATATTAATAAAATCATAGTTGAGTAAAAAAGATTTCCACTACCCACATCCTGGATTCATCATCAGACCATCGTTACCAAGCCCAATCTGTTGGACTCGTCAAAACGAATCATATGAGCCCAAACTCGAGGGGGTTACTTGTAGCCACTGAAGAGTTCCACTATCCATCTCCTGGCTCCATAACCAGCTTTAAGATGCCAGATTATAGTATTGTCATTCAAACTACATATACATACAAAATTTCATTTCTATACGACAATTAGAAGTAGGTTACAATTAACTTCCAACATTTATTTACATAGTTAGAAGTGAAGTTAAAAAATACGTGTTAAAATAGTAATTCCAAAATGGCTGTCTCTGATTTAGGGCTGCCACCTTTTTTTCGAATAAATATAGTTTTTGAAATGAAAACTTCTTTAGGCACATTGGACACTTTTGGTATGGGGAAAAAGCACCGAATTCGCGTGACCGTCACGTTTAGATGACAGATGTGTCAGTTATGTTTTTACTTCTGACGTGCAGTCGTACGACTGACAGTTTTTTTTTCAAATTCAATCATTACGAGGACTTCTCGGGGAGAGAGGAGGAACCCTCCACATACAACATAATTCTTTAAAAAAAACCGACTTCAACAAAAAAACTTTTCAATAAAAGACTTATATATGGTTTTCTCATGGATGCCATTGTCAAAACTGGACCAAATTGGGAATGCAAATGGGACCACACGGGAAGGACCATATTCTTCTTCTCTTCTTTCAAATAAAAAAAGAATCATCAAAATCGGTTCACCCAGTCGAAAGTTCTGAGGTAACAAACATGAAAAAAAAAACATACAGTCGAATTGAGAACCTCTTCCTTTTTTGAAGTCGGTTAAAAATCAAACTCACAAAATGTTTTCTTAAATAGTACTATAGATCACATTTATGGTGGTGGTTGGTTGGTATTTTCTCTAAGGTGTTAACAATTAATCAGAATTGCGCCACCCTATCAATGCCGTCACACCGCCAATGATCCTTCGCGTATTTTACATTCATGTTTTAAGTAGTTTAAAAGATTCCCAAACTATAACAGCAATAAGAATATGCTTGTAAATAATAATAATAATTACTTTTGACATCTCACACACGGTCGTCTGATCCCAAACTAGGCAGAGCCTGTACTATGGTAACCAGACTGCTGATAAACATACTTATATATCACTAAATACATACATACATATTATAGATAAATTACACCCAGAAATATATATTATTATTAAGTTATTTTTTAGGGTCTCGTTCCTCAAAGGAACAAATTGTTGTCCGTCTGTCTGTCAAGACCCTCAGGATACGGTCATTTAAGCCCTAGATTCAACCAAATTTGAACATTTCACAGATAAATCAAAACCTATAGGGTATTTCCCGTTGAATTATGAAATTTGGTAAAAAGCAAAGGTGTAGTCCAAGTAAAGGAGAAAATCCGAAAGTCGTTCATTTCTTGTTAAATCACAGAAAACATTTTTTTTTTCGTGATTACAAACTTGTATTTTGCGTTTGGAAAGTTGATTTTAATCGTAAATCGATGTATGGGAAAACGGACAAATATCTTTCAGAATTGATGGTGATACTTGGGGTGACTGGTCGGCCTAGTCAGCGATGCTTTAGTTTATACTATTATTTTGATTCATTCAACTGCAACTCTAGCCTCTTAATACAGTCACGAATTATTTTTAACACTAGATTTTGTAACTGTTGTGCAACTTGAATGATTTCTATGTTTAATAGGCTCAAACCTTCAACGGTATCACTGAGTGATTTTTTTTTGTTTGTACGTTAGCTTTTGGAGCATTTTAATAAAATGAAATTCAGGTGGCAACAGCTTGCATCCTGTTTACCTTTCATGTAACACTAATACTATTGTACCTGAAGATCTGACTTTTAAAAAGAGTGGCCATGAGTTTCTTTGCCAGTATTCTTCTCATAAGGCTATACGCATTTTGGAAACTGGAAGTTATAGATCGACACAGGCAGGCAGTAGATTTTGGTGTTTTCACCTGATTTACCTCGACAATCCAGTACATGCTGTGGCGTCTGTTTGCGTCGATCTATGATTTTTAACAGTAGCTTAATTTAATTTAACGTTCATAAATGTCACTTAGTGTCTTAATTGAATAAGTGATTTTGAATTTGAGTTTTATTTCCAACATGGACGACCTATTAAGATACAAGTTTCTTTGCTTACGGAATCCTCGATGCGCGAGTCAAACTTACACTTGTCCGGTCTGTTTATGCTTTTTAGCCGCTTTGAAAACATATAACGCTTAATGTACTCACTATTTTTAAACCCACAATGATCACTTGGCGACAGTCCACGCTTTACTGAATGATTGTGATAAGTAAGGCGTCCATTAGACGCTCATGCAAACGTCAATTATATTAATAAAAGTCATGATTCAACAAGAGTTGGATGTTCGTTGGTGATTGATGAAATAATATCGACATCAAAATCTCATCATGCATTAGACGATAGGTTATTCGTCAATCACCGTTTTGGTTGTGGAAAAACTGATAACAAAACCTACCGTGTAATGGGCGCCTAAGGTGTTACAGATTTTCATTGAACGGTCGTGAACCTCGCTTGTACATGATACATACGAGTGCATTGTTACAACTTTAGATAAGTATGTTTGTGCTGTGTTTAAGTATGTTTGTTTATACCTTGATGATTTCATATCTATATATATATACCCCGTAGAACCCCGTGAATAACGTAAAGCGCTAACAAGTGCACAAATGCGGCATATTGCCTGGTGTTTTTTATGTAACATTCAAGATCATATTTACAAGCAGCTTACGAATTTTCACCCGGGAGGATTTGACGTATCTAAATTTATTCGTCATTATGCTCCAAGTACTAACTGGAAGATATAATTTTATTGTGATGTTTCGATTGAAATAATATTCTTTATATAACGACATATCTCAAAATCCTGTTACAAAGCGTAAATTTGGTCTCATGCACACCTCAAAGTCCCAACCGCTTGAATGAAAGAACCTTCAGACCATGGCATGGTAGAAGTCACATCTTGAGCTTCAATATATCGTAAGTTATCTGTTTTGTGTAAAAAAACGAGTATTCAGATTTAAGAAGTTATATATTTAAATAGCAAACATTGTTGTAGCAGAGAATGTCAAGAATGTGTGTTTTAAATTTATTTTAAATAAATTTCGGGATTATCTACAGAACTTGGCACCCATTTAGATCTTAATTCTTTTGTCGGCGTAGTCGATAACCATGCATATTCTTGATATTGAACTTGGCTCCCATTTTCACATTTATGTTTTTGATGGGATATGAATTCATATGGTTTACTGGAACTCAGTTACCAACAACGATTGATCAAATATCTACGTATTCAGATTGAGAGAGAGAGATTATTAAATTAAAAAATTATAAATTTTTCAAGTACATACTTTGCAACTTGAATATAATTTTCAATAAATTATAAATTAGTTTACTTACATATCACAGTATTAATTAATTTATTTATCAACTTTTAAGTATCTATAATATAAAGAATCTTGTTTAAATCGGAACGTTACAATAAAATTAAATCTTTCAGTCAGTGTATGGAGGATAATATCAGATAACTTTAGATACGTCATATCCTCCCGGATGAAAATTCGTAAGCTGCTTATAAATATATGATCATGTAAGCTACAAAAAAAAATCAGGTGGCAGTATGTCGAGGGAAAACTCGTCAGCTAGTGCATTTAAATAGGCGATAGATACTCCCGTAGCTCACAATCTTTCCACCGAGATACAGCCAGCTGATACTTTTATTTATTCACAATAGCATATAAACAGTCATTTGATAAATTTTCAATTGAGAGGAAATTACTGAACGTATAAGTAGCTACATATTTTTTTCACGTTCATGTGAACAGCTGACGTATAAACCACCACTCCATAGTCAGATGACTTTCCTTTTTCTTCAAGATTTTGGGTTAACTATAATTTGATACAATTCTCAATCGGGAGGAAATGACTAAAAATAATATTTTTTTCCACGTGCGCGGGAGGCTGTTGCTCCTCAACCCCCCGACGGAACAGCAGCTGACGTTCACGAGGAGATACGACTCTCTGAAGCATTTTGGTTGTTTGGTCATGAACGATTGAAGGCAACAGGCCTACGTGAGTAGTAGTAGAGCTAGAGACTAATAATTATTAAGGTATTAACTGTTGAGCCGTTTTTGTTCATCCTCACAAACTTTCGCCTTTAAAATGTTATGGATGAAACTTGGTTTGCAGATAGCTGGAGACCTGGATTAGCACATAGGGTACTTTTTATCCCGATATTCCGATGGCACCGGGACTTACGCGACTGAAACCGCGGGGTGCAGCACCGACTTAGTGGATCGAATGTAGCAGAAAACACAGGTAGTTAGATATTTATATACAAGATAATTATCGGCTACTGTACAAGGACGATCTACGACGACTATTCCGATCCCTTCTCTGTAATCATCAACGCACAAATATTTATCTGAGATGATTAATATCTGTTATGCTATGTTTTTTTAATAATAATATAATAACTTGAGACACCTCACACACGGCCTTTTGATCCCAAACTATGCAGAGCCTGTACTATGGTAACCAGGCTGCTGATAAACATACTTATATATTGCTATATACGTGCGTATTATAGATAAATTACTTCCATTTTATATGTTACTAGATGCACCCGGCATGCGTTGCAATGCCTTTTTTTATAATTTTACATGAAAATGTATCGTACCTACAATTATTGTATTCGATTGCCATCTTGCAACCCTATTGCGGATCTGTGGATGGAACAGAATAATATAAAAATAGGGGTTGATCGTAGAGGGTTGAAAATTCAGGGTTGTATGTATTTTCTAATGCTGTAACATAAAAAAAATATATAAAAATTAAAAAAAAAAAAATAGGGGTGGTTAACATTTAGGGGGATGAAAAATAGATGTGGTCCGATTCTCAGACCTACCCAATATGCACACAAAATTTCATGAGAATCGGTCAAGCCGTTTCAGAGGAGTTTAACTACAAATACCGCGACACGAGAATTTTATATATTAGATGTAGTATATGCTATATGTATTATTGACGATAAATGACGGGCCTGTTGGTGTAGTGGTTTGTGATCCTGACTGCCCATAGCTTCCGGCTGTTGTGGGTTCAACAAATAATTGTGTGATGAGCACGATTATTTGTTCTGTGTCTGGGTGTAACTATGTATAATATGTACATGTATTATGTATTTAGTAATATACAAGTATGTTTATCAGTAGTCTGGTTACCATGGTACAGGCTCTGCCTATTTTGGGACCAGACGGTCGTGTGTCAGGTGAACTGAGCATGTCAAGCATGTCAATAAAAGGAAAAACATTTAATTCTTGCATATTTCCTCGTCTCACATATGGTTGCCAAACCTGGACCCTCGCAAAAGCGATGAGAGAAAAGCTTGCGGTTACACAGAGAGCAACGGAGAGGACTATGACTGGTTGTAAACGTAAGGACAAAATTAGAAACGTTGATTTAAGGAAAAATCAAAAGTAATTGATATGCTCACACGTATTGGAGGTGGTCAGGCCGTATGATGCGCGACACGCTGGGAAAGTAGAGGAAAAAAGTCACGGATTGGTACCCATGAGAGGGCAAAAGAAAAAACCAGCACGCAAGGTGGGAAGACAAGCTTAAATTGATAGCTGGACCAAAATGGAGAAGGGTTGCCCACGACAGGCAACAGTGGAAATCACTGTAGGAGGCCTTTGCCAATAGGCATGTACCCAATTAAGAGACATTTTGTAGTTGTTTTTTTACTTAATTTTTTTACATCTGGTGAGAAACGTTACTTTGATTGGAATAAAGAGCTGTAGTATTATTATTATACGGCATAGGCGTATTCAGCTTTTAGCTCAGAGGGGTGGATTTTTTTTTTGTTAGTCCAGGGGGGCAAATTAAATTTTGGCTCAAAATAATCTTAGTAACACGTAAGCTTACCCCTCCACCGAGTAGGGAGGGAGGGAGGAGGGAGAGCCCTCCTCGGTACGCCCCCTTAGACTCATAAACCCGATATCTGGCTTTAAATGAGTCTAAAGAAAGATTTTATTATTTCAATAATTTCGACCACAATTCATTTAGTTTATTTTTTTTTACTTTACTTCATTGGCCAGTATAACTTGACCTGTCGTTGTTTAGACCACATAACTGAGAATATATTTCGAAATGCCATCAGCTGTATTCTGTTCGAAATCATGTGTCGCCTGTTGCACACGCTTAACCGATCATTATTTTACACACATACAGAATTCTATGCTAATTCGTCTCAGAGGATTTATTAAATTTGAATCCTAAACGTCATTTATAATTATACTAAATACACCCTTAAGCTGATCAGTATAACCTACCGTTTCGTATACATACTTGCCAGCTGGAACGTCCGAGACAGCTATATGTCAGTAGAGAGTTAACCTTAACATTTACCAAATATTTTCGAGCAAAATGTAAAGCAATATACTTGTGAGCAATGTAGTTCATTGCGTGCTCTCGTAGTTCCAATATATTAGTACTCAAATATGATACGCAATAATGACTGTTTAGTAGATTAGGTCATAACAGTAATAGGTACTTTGTGAATATTACTTAAAAACATTTTTTTTTTGCATTAATGATGTCCTTATTTTGGAACTTTGGACACTGCCAGCAGTCCTAACTTCTTTATCAACCACTATTACCGCGCAACTCGGTATAATTTGTTTTTTCACCCAGCTACGTTTCCCAGTGGAAGTATATACACGCGATTAAGAAAATGTTTGCATGTTTTTGCCGAAGCTCTGAGCGTTTGCTCAAAGCCTCCAGGCATATTTGATTTGATTGATTGAACAATTGTTGAGTACTCATGTGTGAGGTACCACCTAAAGTCACCTATCCCCCCCTCAATCTTGACTAATATTATACTTACGAAAATGAAATGAAAATTTTACTTTCACGCCCAAGTACTCAACAGGTCTCATGAAATTTTGGATACACTGAATGTTACCTACTGTTCATGGGGGATACTTGAATTGATTGACCCAATTTTTATAAACGCGAAGCCGGATGCAAAATTTATTAAACTTTATTTTTAATAAACTGCAATAAAAGGTCAAATATTTTAATTGTTCAGGAAGTCATATTTTAACGTTCTCAAAGTGCATTTTGTATCTAAATGATTAGGGGGCATCTATTAATTACGTGAAGTGATTTTGGCGATTTTTTCAACCCCCCCCCCCTCTCCCCCTGATGTGAGTTTTTGCTCGGCTCGTCCCCCGCCGCGTGTGTCTATTCGCGATAAACTCAAAAACTCAGTAGTTTTTGAATGGATTTTCCTGCGGTTTTCACCAATAGATAGAGCGATTCATGAGCAAGGTTTAGGTATAAAATTTGTTAAGGTTTTGTGTAAATTGGTTGAAATATGATGATGATTGTTGAAGATGCGCTACCCGTGCCAAGCCGGGGCGGGTTGCTAGTTCTTTATAAACCTTGTAAAAAGATTTTTTTTTAATCAGAACACTGAGGCACGGCTCAAAGGCTTGATTTTTTACAGAATATCTTAGATGTCTAAACCCTAGTTAAAAAAAAACTAACATAGAAGTCTATAATGTTAAACGAGAATAGATACAAGATGGCGCTCCCATTTTTAAAAGTTTCAATTATTTGATAATAGTTTGACATTATATATACTAATTTGATACAATACATGTTTTACGCTGCTTGATTAAACTTGTTCAATTAGTAACTTAAATTGTGACACTGCAACGATTTATTTAACTACTAAGACACGAAGTACCCTTATTATCCATTTACAGGTGTGCATATCACTTATGGATTTTAAAGTTGCATCTAATACAAAGAATTAAAGAATTGTGGTTGGATTATAATAAATCCCAGTCATTGAATGCAATGTTTTACCTTCGTGTTGCTATGAAGCTACAACTTTCCTCAATGAATACGCTATTAAATACAAGAAAGATTATTCAAATCTGCCCGATAGCTCCGGAGATTTTGCGTTTAAACTTAAAAACTCTTCAGCATTATAACATTAGTATAGATAACTATACTAATGAACTATAGAACAGTTACTTATCAAACTTTAATATTACACAATAAACTTACCGCTCCTTGTAACACAGTGAACAGGATCAGTCCGTACGCGATCATCTTGCCACCTTGAATGTTACACCGGTTGCATCGGTGTGTATTTATATTATCTTATTACACACGAACACAAAAACACTTTGACCTTACGCGACGCGACGAGATTGCTTGAGCTATCGAAATATATTTAATATGAACATAGAAAGTTAGTGGGAATCTCTTTTTGTCCCAATAGAAACAGCCCACAGGCCGTTATCCCAACCAGGGATTTTGATGTGTCGGAATCACACCTACTGAAGCGATCCGGCTTCAAGTATCTGTTATGTATTCTGTGACTGTGCCATTGCGAATATAATAAAAACATTTTAACAAAAATAACGAATAAGAAAGGAACTGAAAAACGAAAAAAGCCTATGCCAGCTATCTACATACATAGTTTCATCGCAATCGGTTCAGTGGTTTATGCGTGAAAGAGTAACAAACATCCATCCATCCATCCAAACTTTCACATTTATAATATTAGTGGGATTGTATAATATTATTTTGTATTGTGAATATTATGCACATAGCTTTGAGTGATCTACGTAAGTATTCTTTTTAATAATAAAGTGATGTAGGTATTTATTGACAGAGAGAAATCTTTACTTTTTGTAATATATGCCTTTAAATTTTATTTTTATTTTTGTGAAAATTCAATTTGCAAATTAACTGTCACAGTTTTAATTAAACAAATAAAAAGGCGCACAACTTACGCAGCCGGACCCGGAAAGTCAATTTTTGTACGTTCTGAAATCACTATTACTTTTATTACGTTCATAACGTAACCAAAGTATGTTTTGTGTAGTCCTTAAATACGTTGTCCGTGGAGGCATTTTTTATACTCCTTCAAATTTAAAACTAGTTTAAAAAAAGTCCAAACAAATAATCTCTATTTAACGAGATTCTTATAAAAAGAACAAGTAGATCCTTCTCCCGCATGGCGGCTGTTTTTGTAACGTATCGGTATTAAAACCTGTTACGCCCTTCATGGTGTCTGGCCGTCATAAGCTTCCTATTAACCCCATGTAGCTGTCGACCTTGGCCGAGAAATAATCTCCCTGTGGGTTCAATAATACTCGCACTCGCACGTAACATTTATATTTATTTATTTATTTTAGTGTACAACAGTTTACATACAGCATTGATAGAGAAATAACTTACAATATAATAGTCTTAGATTATATATAGGTCCAGATACCGTGACTAGTACAAAAGTCACCGTTTACTTTGAAGCCACTTTTTAGTGCTGTGTGAGTGAACCCCGCCCAACGCGAGTGTCTACGTACAATGTTTATGTTTGTGTGCATTGACGGTTTTACTACTAGTGCATAGAGGTTACCCCAAAATTCAGGGACTTTTTTATTAAACATATTTTTTTTTTGATGTAAGTAATATTAAATAAATACATTTTGAATGTATTTAAATCAGTTACAAATATTCGTTAATTTCATTTTTTCGTTTTTTTCATTTAATTCGTTTAGATAAAAAGACAAATGTAAAATAAAACTACTTAGTAGGAACTATTTATTTATCACAATATTTTTTGGTTTGTTTTCAAGATATTTTTTTTTAGAGTTTCCTCCTTAAGAATCGATTTTCATATAAGGCCGTATGAAAAAATATGAGAATAAGAGTAATTTTTTTTTATGGTAAATGTAACATAAAAGCTCTTTTGAGTAATAAAATTAAATGCAACTTTATTCACAGGAACAGAGTAACAAAAGGTATTTTAAAATAAAGTAAATGTTTTGCCTTGTTTTGTAGGACTTGGATATATATTTTTATAAAGTATCAAGAAACTAGCAAAACTTTACAAGTCCTAAGTGCTCTATAGCTGTGTTCGTTAGGAGTAGTAATAATAAGTTATAATACGAGTACAATCCCACAGCTAAAGTATCGTTTGACGGACACATTGAACTCCGGGTGCTAGAGTTTAGAAATTAAGAATATTTGAAGGATTCCAGTTTCGCGAACATTAACGTTAAGCATATTTCTCGTCTTTCTATAAATAACAAGTTTGGCAAAGAAAAATATATATACTGCTAGAATGCGTTATGGGTAAATGAAATTCACGTCCTGGCAACATCTCTAGTAATGGCGTCGTAATTTTATTAATTTAAAATTTTGTTCTATTGTTTATAAATACATTAGGAAATAGAATACTTACATATGAAATGTGATGTTTGGACACTTAAGATTTTTTTTTGTATAATTTTTACAGAATGTGTCAGCACAAGCAGGCATTTTTAAATATTATAAGTAGCGACTCGAGACGTACTTCAGCGGCGAACGTTCGCTCGCGTGTGACGAGTGAGACGCTTATATTTATATTAGACGCTTGTATTTTTTGGCTTCAGTTTTGAGGCACGGATTAGGCATCTGGACCTATATATAATCTAAGATAATAGTCTAATATGCACGTCCATTATAGGTACCACACACAAGATTTACCATGTACCACCTATAAATAATTATACCTATAAATATATATATTAAATGTGTAGAATAAAAGTAAGTAGGTATAAGAACAAAAACTTAAAATTACTTACAAGTGAAGTTGAAATTAAGTCTAATTTTTCTTAAATCGAAGTGAAATCTATATTATAATAAAACAAAGTCCCCCGCCGCGTCTCTCTGTCCGTCTGTCTGTCTGTTCGCGATAAACTCAACAACTACCGAACGGATTTTCATACGGTTTTCACCAATAGACGGAGTGATTCATAAGGAAGGTTTACGTGTATAATTTATTAAGGTTTTTTATGTAAAATGGCTGAAATATGACGATGATTGTTAAAAATGTCAAAAAAAAAATCAATATATGCTTTGCTACACGTGCCATTATCTTATCTGTGCAGGTGCGAAGCCGGGTCAGGTTGCTAGTATATCTAAAGATAAACAAAATTAAAAACAAACAAAAAAGTAATAAAGAAATTGAGATAAGGCTGATGTTTCTGCTATAGCACTTCTGAACTTGTATAGGGAGACACGAATATCTAAATATTGCTGTTTTTTTTAGCTTAAGAATAGAATAGAATAGATTTATACATTAATAATTACTCCTGTGTCGCGGGGGACTTTACAAATATACAAACAACGGACACAAAGAACACCCAGACTGGGGTAGGAATCGAAACCACGACTTATGGCATAGCAGTCAGGGTCACTAACCACTAGGCCAACAGGCCAGTCAATGTTATGACTATGTACGTAATAGTTCAGCAATGGTATGCAAATATTAATTTATTTTATTTTATACATAAACAGAGTGTAACACAATGGAACACTTAAAATCGCTGAAAGGGCATGACTCTAGCATGCAGTTACAAAAATAATTTTTGAAAAAAAACTATCCGTTTACAAGTTATGACCGTTTGAATTTCCAGTTATTATTACATCAGTTTGTCACAAAAGCAGGTAGAATGTGAATATGGAAAGGAAATGATATTAAATGGTAAAAATTTCTAAGTCTCATCAAGTTTTCTGGTAATTTGGACGTCACAGATGAATATATATTTAAAATAACTAGAGATCACGTGGTGGTCGAATTTCGACCATGGTTTATTTCATTTGACCTGTCATTGTATAGACTTTTGTACCATGACAGGTCAAAATATATACTGGACACTCATAGCTGTATGTACCCGTTTTTTGTTTTGTTTAACTTTGTAGTAAATATTGTTAAAAAATTTTAGCATTCGTCACTTCTTGTATAAACTATAAGTGTGCGAAATTTCATACTCCTCCGTCCGCCCAATTTTCGTAAAAAGGGATTCAAAGTTTTCGCTTCACGTATTAATATATAGATAATAATAGACTATCGATATAGAGCACTATCTAGACCCGGCCAAACTAAGCATACGCATATACACGCATATATACGCATATATACGCATATATACGCATATACACGCATATATACGCATAAGCATAGGTTTTGGTACACTTAGATAAATACATTTTAGTACAAATATTTGTACTAAACAAACCCACGATCAACGACGTTACAGACGAATGCTCTATCGCTGAGACTTTAATATCGAATTATTTTTATATTAAAAATCATAATACAATACAATATTCTTTATTGTACACCATAGAAAAAGTTACAACATAAAAGAGAATCATTGAATACTGGTACAATCGGCGGTCTTATCGCTTTGCGATTTCTTCCGGACAACCTTAAGATGAACAAATGTGATGGATTAGTGCATAGGGCAGCTTGCAGGTGTACACACGCAGTTCTGTAGCTCATTAAACTAGGTATATGAATGTAAGCGAAAATAGATACATAAAAATCATATATACCTTAAATTCATTTAAATATAATATGTTGAAAAACTTTTAATAAGGTAATAGAAGTGATTATTATTATTGTTTTAAGTGCCAAGTGCCACCTCGACCATTTGTAGTCTTTTGTAGAGGACGTATTTTATTTGTCTTGTAGTATTAAATCTTGTATGATACTGCGGAACCCTTCATGCGCGAGTCCGACTCGCACTTGGCCAGTTTTCCCTTTTGAGGAACGGAACCCTAAAAATTATAAATGTAAGGTCTTCTTAGACTAAATATAGGTAATCTAAGTATAAGGAGTCGATGCACAGATTTGTGGTCAAGCATTGGAAATCGCCTAACTTACACCCTTCTCAAGTGATAACGATTTCCTAAAGCAAGAAGAGGGGTGTTATAAATTTGACGTGTGTCTGTCTGTGGCATCGTAGCTCCCAAACGAATGGACCGGTTTAAGTGCGTATTTTTTTTTAAAAAGGTGACTTGATTGAGAATGTTCTTAGACATAATTCAAGAAAATCTGTTCCTTTCGAAGATCATCAGCTCTTTTCTAATCGTTGAAGGGATTTTCGAGTCTTGTGTGATTTAAATTTTAAATTTGTGATTATTATAGCTTTCATTCTCTGTATCTCCGGTTCTAATTGAGGTATGCGATTCATTTTGGTCTGAGAACTCGCCCTGGAACGAGTTTTGTCTACTTAAATTATTTGAGTTGGAGGGAAGCTAGGTGTGGACATTCAACTTATATTTAATGCTACAGAGCAGTACGGGTCATCTCTCGTAAGTTTATTAATGAATTTTAAAATCAAATGATGTATTTAAAATAAAGTCCTATGATTACAGACAATTTATTTCATGCCATCGACTCCACTACCACTGTTGTACTGTTGTACTACCACTTTATAAGACACTTTTGGGTATTAAATAAGTTATTAACTTCCCCACGCGAAAAGGAGGAGTGTTATAAGTTTAACGTATCTGTGTATCTGTATGTGGCATCATAGCTCCTAAAGTGATGGACCGATTTTGAAGCCATTTTTTTTGACCGAGATTGTTCTTAGCTATAATTCAAGAGAACCTGTTGAGCCGTTCGAAGATCATCAGCTCTATTCTAATCTTTGAAGATATTTTAGCGATAAGGGGTAATTCATAAATACGTTACACGAACTTCATGATTTTGTGACCCCCCCCCCGGCTTTGTCACATTTGTCTGACCCCCCCCCCCCTTCTCTGGTGTGACTTCACATATTTTGCTATTTCCACCCAAAACTGAAAAGAGCAGTTCTAAAATTTTTTTTTTTTATTAAAAGTGTTGTAGCTTGTGTAGTCTTTAGTTTAAAGGTAATGTTCTTTTAGTCCCAAGCGTTTTTTATCCTCCAAATAATCCACTATTGACTCTAGTGAGTAATAGCCCATTATTCAGGCATAGTTCGCGTTATTACTGCAAACTTATACTTGTTTAGACTTAACATTTGTAATAAGATAATGACCTCGGTTTTTATTAGAAAAACGCACACACTAACCTCGAAAATACTTGTTATTCTTTGGAGCTTAGAGACTAGGGTTGCCAAACATTTACTTTAGTATTCACAGTGGAGCCTTAACATCTATGTAAAGAGTAAACTCAATATTGATGTAGGTGACTTATATCCAGAATTAATACAAATCCAAGTTAACTATTTATGAAAATACTAGCTGCGCCTAAGTCCCGGTGCCGTGGGAATATAGCCTGTAAGAAACAGTCTCACAAACACTGATATAAACTATGAAAATCACTAACTAACTGTAACTGCCAAGTTGTTCGTACCCCTATTCGCCCTCAAGTGATAGTTCTCCACTTATAATACATTCCTACCCTTTTATAACCCCACTATTCATTAATATTTATCAATCGACCAATAGCATTGCGTTACTGATATAACCAGTCAAAATAATGTCTATTAACTTATTTTTATTAAATAGAGAACTGCGTTATCATGTATTATAGTTTGCCCTTATAATAATAATAATAATAATAACCTGGCAACACTACATAGCAGTCGTTCATTTTTCATCCAATTTCTAATATTTTAAATTTTTACTATCTCCGAGACAAATACATATGTATATTCTTTAAATAATGTCCGTAAAAATGCAGACCATAATAAATATTTACAATAAAAGAACGTATACAATATAAAAACAACCATAAATATAAGACATGACGTTACAAATGTCATGTCTAATACAAATAGAAAATATCCAGACTGCTAAATGATTACGAGATCCAGAGCGAAGACAGCATGTTTATCATCCCCGGACTCGTCACTCAGCGCCGCCTCGCGCCTCCCGGAAGTTACCTCAAGCATTCCGACCGTCGCTGAGGCGTCGAGCTCAACTTCGAGTGACGAGTTTTTCTCTCCGCCGACGTCGCCAACACCTGTACGTCGGCAGGGGAGAGGCCGGCCACGGACGTGCTTGGGACCCCGAGGCCCACCGGCTTCGAATAGGGCCCCCGCTACCGGTGGTAATGTGCGTCGCATGAAGTGGACAACCTCAATAAATGAGAACGTCATGCGAGCATATTTTGTGGCTACAGAGGGAGGAACTAACCTTACTGCGTATCGTGATCGTATGCTGTCTCTGTTTCAGGAACTTGAACCAGCTATTAACGTTTCGGCGCAAAGATTATCGGATCAAGTGCGGGCCATCCAACGATGTCATTTGTTGGATAATTCCGTACTTGAGAGGCTACGCTCGGACTTGCAGAATAGCATTGTTACTTCTCCTCTTTTACAAACTGTGACTCTATTACACTCTGAACTACCACCACCTTGTCCTACTGATAGAGGAGAGGATAATGGTGCTTCATCTGTAAGTACTCAGTACAATGATCAAATAAGGTGTACTTTGGAAGGTTCTATTCGGGAATATCGGACTATGAGCTCTGAAAGTAGACCACGTGTACCTCGTTTGCCAATGCATAAATGAAACAAAGCGCTAGTGTGTGCCCTTGACTCCATGTTAACTATTTATTTAGAAGAAAGTAAAGATCTCAGTGATACGCACTCAATTCTGTATTGTGCGGCTGTTGCAGCATGTCGAGTAGCTGGTGTTAAATTCCCAGGAAATGACACCGCTACTCGGTCAAAGCTTGTTGTCCCAGCATGGCAATGCAGGATTGAGCGTCGTATTGCTGAGACGAGGGCACTCATTGGCAAGCTTATCTGTTTCAGATCGGGTAACACACGCCCGAGAGTAATGCGTTTTGTGAATCGGGCTTTTTCAGGAACTGACATCAGTTCCTGTGATTACGCAGCACGAGTCACAGAGCGCATTGACTTTCTGAAACAAAAAGTTTATGCATGGGCAAACCGTATTCGGAGATACAAAAAAAGAGTAGACCGATATACTCAGAATCGTTCATTCCAAAGGGATGAGAGGTGGGTTTATAGAAGGTGGGAGCAGCCTGATTTAGTGAGTGACACACATTTCCCAGAAGTTGAAATTACAAATACATTTTGGCGTAACATCTAGGCAGTGCCTGTCACTCACACAGAGGGTGATTGGATGCGAGATGTCGAACGTTCGTGTGAGTTGATTGATAACATGGACCCAATATTAATTTCTGACATTGATATAGCTTGTGCAGTCCGTTCGCTGCCGAACTGGAAAGCAGCGGGACCGGACGGACTGCATAACTTTTGGCTAAAGTGGCTCCGTAGCTCACATGTATGTTTGGCATCTCAATTTCAATCATGCTTAGAATCAGGTTCGCTTCCGACTTTTATGACCACAGGCATAACTCATCTGCTCTATAAGTCTGGCAGTGCCACAGATCCCAAAAACTACAGACCAATAACGTGTCTACCAACAGTTTATAAATTACTCACGTCCATTCTGAGCGTAAAGATAACATCTCATTTATCCAAAAACACCATTATGGCTTACTCTCAGAATGGATGTCGAAGTGGGGCCCGTGGCACTAAAGAGCTCCTTATACTTGACACGATCATTAACCAGCAAGTTCGCCGTAACCGAAAGGATTTGGCGACATGTTGGATAGATTATAAAAAGGCATATGACTCTGTGCCGCATACGTGGCTCTTGAGGGTGATGCAGTTGTACAAGATTGATACAACTCTATGCACTTTCTTGAAGGCATGTATGCGGCAATGGAGAACCGTCCTTTGCTATCCAGGATGTCGGCGGTCTCAGGGTGACGGCGAGTTTATAAAGATCAGGCGAGGTATATTCCAGGGTGACAGTTTGAGTCCCTTGTGGTTCTGCTTAGCTTTGAATCCTCTTAGCACTTTGCTGGAGGGTTCAGGACTAGGCTATTGTTTGCGGAGAGGAGGTCAGGTAATATCCCATCTCCTTTACATGGATGATTTGAAACTTTTTGCCTGCAGCAAATCCCAATTGATAAAATTACTAGAGATAACTGAAAACTTTAGTAAATGTATCAGTATGGAATTTGGTGTGGATAAATGTGCAGTCATGCATGTAAAAAGAGGCAGCATTGTGGAATCTGAAGGGATGGAACTCTCAGATTCCACACACCTTAGATGTATTTCCGCCAACGAAACTTACAAGTATCTAGGTATGTCACAGTCGTTAGGGGTAAATGAATTGTCTATGAAGCAATCGTTACAGGAGCGCTTCTTTGGCCGCCTGGAAAAAGTACTCAAAAGTCTTTTGTCAGGTGGTAACAAGGTGCGGGCCTATAACGATTGGGTCATACCTGTTCTAACCTACTCCTTTGGCATACTTAGATGGACTCAAACTGAACTAGATGCCCTGGATAGAAGAGTTCGTACACTGCTTACCGCGTACCGAATGCACCATCCACGTTCATCGGTCATGAGATTGTATATCCCGCGGAAATGTGGGGGTCGTGGTTTTTTAAATGCCAAGACCCTCCATAACCGCGAGGTATGCAACCTTAGAGATTACTTTCTCTCCGTTGAACTGGATGTGTATCGGGATGTGGTGGCAGTTGACAACGGACTCACTCCGCTTGCTCTAGCAAAAGAGAACTGGCACAAACCAGCAGTACTTAGTATTACAGATCGCATGGAGATATGGAAGAGCAAGGAGTTGCATGGACGTTTTTATCGGGCCTTAAATGGGCCCGATGTAGATTTATTAGCATCAGTATCCTGGCTACGGTTCGGTGACCTCTTCGGAGAAACTGAAGGTTTTGTCTGTGCAATTACGGACGAAGTTGTTATGACGAATAACTATCGGAGATATATCCTGAAGGACGGCACAGTTGACATTTGTCGGGCGTGTCATCGTCCCGGAGAAACCCTCAGGCATATAATTTCTGGTTGTTCTCGTATTGCCAACAGCGAGTACTTGCATAGACATAACCAAGTGGCCAGGATAGTCCATCAGCAACTTGCTCTTAAATATAACCTTGTGACTGTCGAGTTACCATACTACAGGTATGCGCCCGACCCAGTTCTCGAAAATGGTCGTGCAACATTGTACTGGGATCGATCTATCATCACTGACAGGACTATTGTTGCCAATAAGCCTGATATAGTGGTGATAGACCGATTAGAGCGCCGAGCAATGATTATTGACATCACCATTCCCCATGACGACAATCTCTTAAAAGCCGAAAAAGATAAACAAATAAAATATTTGGACTTATCCCACGAGATTGTCGACATGTGGGATGTGGATTCAGCAATCATTGTGCCGATAGTCATTTCGGCCCATGGGTTAATTGCTAAGAGCCTCGACCAACACCTTCAGAGGCTCACGTTAGGCAGCTGGATCAAGAGCCTAATGCAGAAGGCAGTCCTTCTCGACACGGCACGCATAGTGAGGAGGTTTCTGTCTCTGGAACCCTAACCACCGGTAGCTTGGTCCCTGTGCCCGATACCGGTGGGACACTATTTTTTATATTTTTAAATATATTTTTTTTATATAATAATGTATTTAAAAATGTAATTTATATGTTTTGTAAAAGTTAATAAAGAGAATAATAATAATAAAGCTTTATTTATTCCGAAAAAAGTTTACATTACATATGTGTATTAATATTGTTAGTAGTGCTATGTAGTTCTTTTATTTTTAATCAAGACTATTTCGGACCCCTTTCGGGTAAAAGCCTCCTCCATTTTTCTCCATCTATCTCTGTCCTGGCCTATCTCCATCCATCCGTTTCCCGCGATCTCCACTATATCTTGAGCCCATCGTTTCTTTGGTCTTCCGACGTGTCTTTTCCCTAGCGGTCCCTTCCACTTTGTCGCTTGCAGCGTCCATCTTTTGTCCTTTACTCTACAGATATGTCCAGCCCATTGCCATTTTTGCTTCAAAGCGTATTCCAGAGCATCTGTTAATTTGGTTTTCTTCCTTATATTTTCGCTTCTAATATTTTGAATTTTCTTTATTTTTAAGATGCTTCTTTCCAAAGCTCGTTGTGTAGTTATTAGTTTGTTTTTTATTTTGTTTGTATAGACCCACGTTTGACTGCTGTATGTTAGGCTTGGCAATATGCACGTATCTATTATAATCTTTTTTTGATCTAAGCTGTAGTCTCCTTTTAAAATTTCTTTTTGTGCCCAAAACTTGTTTTTTTTTGTTTGTTTGTTTGTTGCCCCTATTTTTAATAAAATAAATAAGAGTTTTTCACGTGGTGACAACAAGCCTATGTGTTAATCCAGGTCTCCAGCTATCTACGTACCAAGCTTCATCGCAATCGATTCAGTAGTATTTGCGTGAAAGAGTAACAAACATCCATACGTCCTCACAAATTTTCACGTTTATAATATTAGTAGATGTCACGAGGACCAAAAAATTCTTGACATGAATACCTGCCAAAAAATATTTTGAAGTGAAAACTTCTTTAGCGGCATTGTACACTTTTTGGGATGGGTAAAAAATGTTAAACTCGCGTCAGGACACGTGACCCTGATCGAAAATGTATCGAAAATGTGTCCGAGTGTCATATATTTAAAAAAAATATTTTTATGACGAGATCGAAAATTCGTAAGACAGAGGCGAGTTTCTTTTATTTACATGAACAGTGTCAAAAAGATATGGAGAGGGAGGGAGAGAGGGAGGGAGGGACTGGACAGGGACAGGGAGGGGACAGGGATAGGGACAGGGACAGAGAGGGAGGGAGAGAGAGAGAGAGAGAGAACTGAAATCGTGACCGTCCCGTTAATAATACATATATAGATCCACTAGAGCTCTTTATTAATTAATGTCACCAACCTGTTACTACTCTTCTATCAATCTGATAAAAATGAGCTGCTCATTTATTTTAATTAAGATTTTAATTGTGGAGAGGCTAAATATTAAAAAAAACGTATTGAATTGTGCGAGAAGCTCCAAAAATAGGTATCTTAACTTAAAAAAAATTAAATGAAAAAAATATTTTTTCCTCCGACTTAAATATAGCGTAATGGCTAAGGCGTCGGACTTGCGATCAAGTGGTTGCGGGTTTGAACCCCACCAGTGAACCCACTCCTAATGTAGCATTTAGCTTAGCTGGAGGGGTTAACAAGAATACTGGTAATGTGTGACACACGTTGCTAGTATTCTTTTTAAAAAAAAAATATATATTTCTCATATACGAAGTTGGCAACCCTACTAGACACGGTACCTACAACACGTTTATGTTTATTAAGTGTGTCTAGTCTATATCAATTACTTTTTTAAACTGATCTCCATTTTTATGAACGTAAATCATCCTAATTATGTTAGTTTTTTATTCCCCATGTTATAATATTCTCGGATAGTCATATTCTACAGTACGAAGATAGATTGATGAGGCGCTAACCCTTTTGATATAAAACAATATAAAAATAACGGACATTTTTTAAAATGCGGCGTCCATTAATTACTTGAGGAGTTAAGGGAGGGGCAGGGGTGGAACCGAAATTCATCCAATCTTGACTGCACCTCGTTACCTCGCGACTACGCCGCGCCGAGTGTTGTGGGTCCCACATGGGATAAAAATTTGTGATTTTTTTTTTTTATAGTATAAGGGGCAAACGAGCAGACGGGTCACCTGATGGTAAATGACTACCGCCGCCCATGGGCACCTGTAACTCGAGAGTCACAAGTGAGTTTGCCGCCCTTTAAGGTGGGAGTAGGAGAAGAGGGGGAGGGGGGGAAGAGGGGAAGGACGGGAATGAGGGAGAGGGAAGGGTTAGGGCCTCCGGTAACCTCACTCACGCGGCGAAATGCAATGCAAGCATTGCTTCACGGCCGGTTTTCTGTGAGGCCGTGGTAACGAGCGGAGTCGAGCCGGCCCATACGTGCCGAAGCATGGCTCTCCCACGTAATTCTACATTTGTAGATCACACATTGTGTGATCTACAAATAGTTGTCCCGAGTCTTGATGTTCTTTGTGTGCGTTGTTTGAATGTTTGTGAAGCCCCCGTGACAGGAATATTCCTAATGCCGTTGTCTCGAAAATAAAACAAAAAAAAATTTCACGTGGGTAAGAGGGAGGTCTTGGCAAATATGACGTCATTTCCCCCCCCCCCCCCACCACAAATAGTGTAAAAGTAACTCTTGAGACGTTACGTACGTTGAGTCTTAAATACTAGAACCTATTCTTAAATAAAAATAATTCAGCGAAATGTTTTTTTAAATAATAGAAATATTTTTTTAATAAATAAAATAAGTATCCAAAGCAATCAAGCACAGTTTAACGAATTTACACAAAAAAAAACGTATGTTGAAAAATCTCACTTGAGATTAGAGGAGGAAGGCTTATCGAGCCAAATCTCACGACATACCAAGGGGGTGGTCGAAAAATCGCCAAAATCACCTCACGTAATTAATGGACGCCTCCCAATCAGTCAATAAAAACTCATGTTACAAAATATGAACAGTAAATCTCTCGCTCCGTTTTATCAAGAATGACGGATTATGAATAGTGAGAATCATTTAAAATATCAAATAATTATCTTTCTTAAATGTTTATGGTTAGTATCGAAATATACGTCATTTTTACTTAGACGTAAATTCAAATTCAATATCTTTATTTCATGAAATTGATCATCAATTATTCGAAATAGTCGATTTAATAAATAATTTTTATAATTAAAAATTATAGATCAACACACACAGAGTCACCGCAACAATAGTTTCCTTCGTCAAATGTAAAATTATTATAGAAAAAAAAAATGGATAACATAATATCATATCTGCCTGTTTCGATCTATAACCGCCCGTTTCCAAATGGTTGAGCCTTGTGAGAAGAAATCGGACAAATAACCTCACGGTCACTCTTAAAAAAAAACCCAGACAGTTTTAACAATATTAAGTGAATATCACATTATTATGTGGTGTGTTATTATGTTTTTAAAATTAAAAGTAAATAAACTAAAAAAAGAATATGACAATGGGGCAACTGAAAATTAAGGAAAAAATTAAAAAGAAGAAAGGAAAAACATTAGAGATTTAATTTAAAAAAATAAAAGAAAAAGTAGTTTTCAATTTAAAAAAGAAGTACATATATTATATACATAAATAAAAAATAAAAAAATAATAATAATATAACACAAATATTTTTAATACACTTATTCGACAATATTTTACACGTCACATAATTACAATTAGAGACGTCATTTTGTTGATGCTACATGAAAACGGGCTTCTAGGTCTATCGGGGGCAGGACACAATTAACCACAAGTCAACGGACAAGGTATTTAATGTGTTACTACAGTATTGCTAGCCTAGTGCTGCTTAAACTCAAATTATTACATTGACCTTATATGTGAATAGCCGTAACGAAACCATAGCGCGATGCACAGAGGTATTATCAACGCCATCTATCGAACTTCAAGTAAACTTTTACACACTTCATTATATTAAAATGTTTACAATATTGGACACGACATATAAACGGAATTCAAGTTAACTAAGGAACGTTATAATGAGAACTCGTGCGATACGCTTCCTGTTTTTTTTACACTCAGGTATCCTACTTCCTACTAATATTATAAACGTGAAAGTTTGTGAAGATTTATGGATGTGTGTATGTATGGATGTTTGTTACTCTTTCACGTCAAAACTACTGAACCGATTGAGATGAAACTTGGTATGTAGATATCTGAAGACCTGGATTAACATATAGGCTACTTTTATCCCGAAATAAATAGACCATTTATTACTGCAGTCAGTCCTAAGCCTGAATAAATTAGGAAGGGAAGTCCATTTGAGTGAGTGGATCCATACAAAAATATATTTAAGTTTTAAGTTTAAATTTAATTAGGAATAATACATTGGTTTAAAAAGTTTTTGATAGCGTATGAAGGCGGGACCCAATTGCAAAATAATAAACCGAAAGAAAATTAATGGGTTCCACTTGCAACGAAATATAATGAGGGTAATTAACTTAGGCTTTCAGCTCATAATATAGTCTATTAAACCGAGGTTAAGTTTACTTTGTTTATAGTTTATTAGCTGTGCCCGCGACTTCGTCCGCGTGGAATAGTGTATTTATATCGAATCAACAGCCTAAAAAATAAGTTTCAAGCTTCTAGGTCTAAATATGACGATACTTCCATACAACTTTTCATCCCCACCTTTCAACCCCTTACACCCCTTTTTTCACATTAAAGAGTAGCCTATGTCCTTTCTCAGGCTCTAGACTATCTGTGTAAAAAATTTCATTTAAATCGGTTCAGTAGTTTTGGCGTGAAAGGGCGGAAGGATTTTAATTTTGTTTTCTATTCTCAATCTTGTCTTTTTTGCAGTCGGGTTTTTGATTTTTTAATTATTTATTTTATCCAATATTTACAGCGAGAGCGACTGGTACAATAAAAAAAATTATTTAGTGAGTTTTTTACAAAAGTTGGCATAATATATATATGGGCGCAAATGGGCGCTGATGGACCCTGAACTTGGAAACCCTGGCGTATCGCCGACAGCAGCGGTGGGATCACAGCCTCAAAACTCTTTAAGACCTCCGAATGTTACCTTCACTATACAACAAGTGATGGGTCTCCTAACCTCTATTATGAAGACTGCTGCGACAGGCAGTGCAATGGCGCCGCAATCAAGGCCATTGCAGTACAACCGTATTAAACCGATCAAGAACTGCTCCATACGTTTGGCAGACAGTTCCGATACGCGGATGATGTGCAGATATGGCGCAGCTATACTCGAAGGAGCAGCTACGCTGACCATGCTACGCAGACGCTCTGGAAGAGGGTTGGACCTGAAGCTGCCGATGCTGTGGTAGTAGATGCATTGATCGCAGATTTCAGATACATTTACACGTCATAGTTCTGGTAAAACAATATGGTACCGACATTTCATACGACTTGCTTTGAGAAGAAGTCTTGAAATAAACTTAAGGATCGAAGTCTACACAAAGTCGACGTGTGCAGCTGCAACAGAACAGTTGTTTATGAAGGTATGTCTGGAACCTGTATATTTTTGTGATTATTGACGGCTTAACTATGTATGTCCATGTGATTTATACTAATGACCGTATGAGTGAAAGTAATTTCAAATGTTTTCAAAATCTTTTTGCAATATTCAGTCCTCCGTCGTGGTTAATTACTATTTAATGGATAAAATTATAATTTTTGCCAGAGTTTAAAAACTTTAGCGAACGATACGAGATTCAATATCACGAGTAAAAAAGAGAGCTAGTAGGGTCCAAAGAGCGGGTTGACCGATTGACAAGTCATAAAGCATAACATGTCTGTTATATTTTATATATTTAATAGGCCATGGCACACAGCACAGAATAATTATCAGGAAAAAGATATTCCCCAACATGCAATTAAATTATTTTAAATTGCCGGTGACATACTGGCAGACGTTTAGCAGGATGTAAGATAGATTGCTAAATAAAATGGATGGACGAGCGATCCTGTAAAAAAAACGCGTTTTGATATAGGTAAAGCCATTCATTTAAGAAAAATAATGTCTTAATGCGGACGGCGCTTTACATCCTGTTGCCACGGTTCGGATTGACCGTATGGGCGGAGGAATCAATGGTAGCTGATTTACGTAAAGGACCTTTTTTACGTGGGAGAGCCATGCTTCGGCACGTATGGGCCGGCTCGACTCCGCTCGATACCACGGCCTCAAAGAAAACCGGCCGTGAAACAATGCTTGCATTGCTTTTCGCCGCGTGAGTGAGGTTACCGGAGGCCCTAACCCTGCCCTCTCCCCTATTCCTGTCCTTCCCCTCTCCCCCCTCTCATCCCCCTCTCCCGTCTTCCCACTCTTCCCCTATTCCCACCGTAAAGGGCGGCAACGCACTTGTGACTCTTTGAGTTACAGGTGCCCATGGGCAGCGGTAGTCATTTACCACCAGGTGACCCGTCTGCTCGTTTGCCACCTATACCATAAAAAAAAACCTTCTATTTCCTCTAAGAATAATGTTGACTGTATATGATTGTATTATGTTGATATAATTTGCGATTTATTTCATGATTTAATTATTATGTTGGTGTGTTTGTAATATTTATTTTTCCTATCCAAAACATCCTTCCCAAACGCCACCACGCGTATCCTCGACACCTGGTCTTGTGTTGGCTAGATCCCGTGATGGGTGATGCCTTGTGTTGGCTAGATCCAGTAATGGGTGATGCCTTGTGTGTTGGCTAGATCCCGTAATGGGTGATGCCTTGTGTGTTGGCTAGATCCCATAATGGGTGATGCCTTGTGTGTGGGCTAGATCCCGTAATAGGTGATGCCTTGTGTGTTGGCTAGATCCCGTAATGGGTGATGCCTTGTGTGTTGGCTAGATCCCGTAATGGGTGATGCCTTGTGTGTTGGCTAGATCCCGTAATGGGTGATGCCTTGTGTGTTGGCTAGATCCCGTAATGGGTGATGCCTTGTGTGTGGGCTAGATCCCGTAATAGGTGATGCCTTGTGTGTTGGCTAGATCCCGTAATGGGTGATGCCTTGTGTGTTGGCTAGATCCCGTAATGGGTGATGCCTTGTGTGTTGGCTAGATCCAGTAATGGGTGATGCCTTGTGTGTTGGCTAGATCCCGTAATGGGTGATGCCTTGTGTTGGCTAGATCCCGTAATGGGTGATGCCTTGTGTGTTGGCTAGATCCCGTAATGGGTAATTTCTTGTATAATGGCTGAACCCACGATGGGTGATGCCTTTTTGGTAATTATCATAACATAAAACAGCGCAAGGGACGCGCTGGAGTCAGTATGGCCATATATGGGCGCAAATCTTCAAATATTGTTTTTTAAGTGATTATAATTATTATAGAAATATCCAAAATACTTAGATTTATATTCAAATAATTTATTAGTAAACAGTAAAACAATTATTTATCAAGCTCTAATATTTAGACCGAATAGACACTGTTTTGACTGTTTAAAGGCAAACTTATGATTCAAATACTCATTTAAAATAATAATATATTCAAATAATTGTGTAAATGTGCAAAATAAAGCCTATTAGAATTAATATTATTATTCTGTATCAAATTTTATTATTTTATGCATTAAATATAACTTATTTTCTATTGAATCCTGATTGCAGCGCCATCTATAAAAATAATATTTGTTCATATTAAATAAATGTAATTTTTGTGAAACAAATCGTTAAAAGTTGTGTAAAATTGATTTTGAATATTCAAGAATTGTTTGAATTGAATTTGTTATAAAGGAAGTTGTAGTCGCTTATCCGTTTAAAAATCTATTGTAAGGTTATTCATAAAAACGTTTGAATTGAACGTGTGAAAAAGAGATTAGTACTGTGCTGGTGGTTGTGTGAAAATAAACTAAGTAATATTTAGTGCTTGTTTTCATACTGATGGACCATGAATATGGTAACCTAGTAAACCTAGTAACCTTTATATTATATCAAGTATCCATAATTTTATAAACTGTGTAAATCAAATGTACCGTAATAAGTTGACTAAATGGAGTTCTGAAGTTAAATATTTACATAACTCAGGAAAATTAAATTACCGTCTCTTTATGAACACCGCACGCTTTACTAGATTTAATACATCTTCCCAGTTTTATTTTATGACAATTATTTTTTACAAAAATGATAACAACACTAATGATTTAATTGATAGTATCGATGAACTCACTGTATCAGAAGTTTACACATGCAAACCAGAACAAACTGCAACTTATGTGAAACACCCAAATAATTTCTTAAAAATATTTACGCAAAACATTAGGTCTATAAATTGTAACTTTTAAACTTGCAAACATTCTTATGCCGTATTCCTTTTGACAACGACTTGCTGATCCTTACTGAATGTTGGTTAACATGCTCAACTAATGCCAACGTACCACTTGTTCAAAATTACACTGTTTTTAAAACTACTAAACATGTTAATCAGAGTGACGGCGTAATAATATATGTGAAAACTGAATTATCGGCTGTATGTGAAGAACTTGACCTAAGTCAAACCGCCTCTGGAATTATAATTAAAATAAATTCTAATATAGCCATAGTATGCATTTACCGCTCACCCTCTTGTGATAATATCAATATTTTTTTAAAAGCTCTTAATAATCTACTTCCCACACTCGCTAGTTTTAAATCAGTAGTCATAACAGGTGATCTAAATATAGACATAAAACCCAGTACCTTTGACACACGTGCACATGACTATTTAAATTGCCTCGCCTTTCACGGTTTTCTGCCAGCTCATACCTACCCAACTAGAGGTAGTAATAGGGAAGATGCATGTTCTTTAAATTTACTTGATTTTTTTTCCCTTGAATCTTAATTGTCCAGATATTATGCCTAAACAATTATTTTCTTATTTAGTTCGTCTTTAATGATTTTGCATATTTTAGTTAATAAAAAATATTAACTAAAATATGCAAAATCAGGGCGCGAAATTCTAGTTTGCAAAACGCATCACTATTGGTCGAACCAAAACATGACGTCACATTCCACGTCCTGTCATTTATCGGCGCCGATATTCGTAGTGTTACGGAGAAAGATAGGGGTTCCTGTGGTTTTTGCCATTAGCTAATGCAATTTAGGCATTCTTGTGATATTAGAAATCAACTAGGACGATGACTGAAAGTGGTTTTGTCAAAGCACAATCGGACAATCTACCGTAAATAGATGCATTCATGATGACTGTATATTTTGCATCAAATCCAGATTTTACGTCTGCTGAGGTCAAAGGAGTGAAAGCCGCAAGGTAATTATTATGATACATGTTATATATAATCTAATACATAGGTAAGATATGTATAGTTACTTCTATTCATGAAGTTTTATTGGACTTTTGTTACCTAGTTTAAATAGACAAGCAAGTTGCTTTCTGTTTGATATTTAAAACAAATATAAATTACTGCTGACTTATTCACACTATATTAGCAATTAAATTGTAATATACTTAAAGTGATCTTCACAAAAATATAAACACGATATTGAAGATACTTCATCTCTTCTCATTAATTTACACTATTGTTTTCGTATTTTCGCATTTCTTGGTACAGGAAAAAATATATTATAGTATTTTAGCACTTAAGGACAAGGCAATATCTTTAAAATGGTTTTTTAACTTTGTCGATCGTCTAGTAATTACAATAAATAGTAATTACAACTGAAAATCTGTATAAAATTACTGTAACATTTCAAGTAAGTATACTAAGTTTATGAAACAAACACTGAGCGTGGTATGTGACGTCATCCAAGGCCCGCGAAATATGGCGGCGTTCAAACAGATCAAATTTTATCGATGGTTTCAATGTTATTTTAAAAATTAATTTGACCATTGCCAAGGTTATTTATATTTTTTATTAGGGTAGAATGATGGAATAGGTTAATAAAAATTTAAAAAAAAGTACATGCATATTCCCTATTGCTTAGACCACATTATCTTAAAAACAAAGTCTCCAACTCTCATTTGTATTTAAATCGACAGTTACCGACCACTACTCTGCTTTGCTCTGTATAAGCAACCCAACCATTCAGACAACCGCCAACCGCATCATAACCAAAATTAACTATGAAGCTCTTGACAGTACAATATCTCAAATAAATTTTAACCCTTTTTTTTCGATAACAAATCCAAATACATTAACAGATAAACTAATAGAATTACTGAAATTAGCGATTACGAAACATACAGTGCTTAAAAAGGTTCCATCTAATAAAAGACTACTCACACCATGGATTACACCCGGCTTGGTACGATGCATAAAACACAGGGACGCACTAAATAAAAAGGTTAAACAGTTTCCAACAAATGAAGTGTTACTCATTAGTTACAAACGCTATAGAAACTTCTGTACACGTATTATAAAAAAAGCAAAGAGACTTTATGATGCACAACAAATTAGCAAAGTTAGTCAAAATCCAAAATTATTATGGCATACTGTAAAGCAAGTTACTAATACAACAAAGGTTAAAAACTCTCCTACATTATTACTAAAAACTGCAACCTCGCCTACTCAGTCATGTAACGATCTTAATTCTTTCTTCGTTGATATCGGCAAAAATCTAGCGGACAAAATAATAAACAAACAGTCACCACATCAAACTATCACATCACAGCTCATACATAAGCCCACACCATGCTCATCTTTTGCTCTAAATCATACTGACCCAGCAGAAGTTATTTCGATCATAGACTCATTACGTGCTAACGCATCTGCCGGATGGGATGACATCGCACCACACATCATCAAAAAATATTCTATCTATCTGGCACCCATCTTAAGCCATTTATTCATAATCCATCCTATCTTCAAGGGGGGCGACGGGAGCCTACCGAACAATTACCGTCCTATCGCAGTTTTGAGTGCTTTATCAAAAATATTCGAACGCCTTATTAATAAAAGACTGGTTAAATACTTGGACCATTATAATCTAATCTCGTCCCAGCAATTTGGATTCCGTGAAAAAAAATCCACGTGTGATGCCATTCACGAACTGACAAATTTTATCGTTCAAAATCTCAATGAACATAAAAAGGTATTAACAATATTTCTAGACTTCGCAAAAGCGTTCGATACGGTGCCCGTTGCCACACTTTTACTCAAACTTGAACAGATGGGTGTCAGAGGAGTACCACTAGAACTATTTCAGAGTTATCTCACAAATCGGTCGCAAATAGTTAAAATAGACAGTCATACTAGCGAGGAGCTACCTATTCATTACGATGTACCACAAGGTAGCATACTTGGACCTACATTGTTTCTCGTATTTATTAACGACCTTTGCGAACTGAAAATTCCAAAAAAGAACAAAGATTGTATGTTACGCAGATGACACAGCACTAACGTTTCTCGGAGACTCATGGTCAGAACTGGAGCGCAGGGCACAGTATGGTTTCGACTTAGCATCAAACTGGCTCTCTTTACATACACTAACACTCAACACAGAGAAAACCAAATATATTACATTTTCAATAAGCTCGATATCGCAGCCACGCCCCCCCCTCACCCTAAAAGTGCACTCTTGTAATCCCTCTACTGAACATTCCTGCAACTGTCCATCCTTATCTTCAGCTAATAATATTAAATATTTAGGTGTTATCCTAGACAGGTGTCTAAACTACAAACTGCATATAAATACTCTTGTAGGCAGAGTGCGTAAACTAATATACATTTTTAAAACCTTACGCCAAATAGCAAATCAAACTATAATATGTAACGTATATTACGCCTTATGCTTGTCTATCGTAACATATTGTATTTCTTGCTGGGGTGGTGCAGCAAAAACAGTACTTATGCCACTAGAAGTGGCGCACAGAGCCATACTAAACGAATCTACTGTACAATAGCTGTAACGTTCTCAATGTAAGACAATTATTTATACTTCATACAATCCTTTTACAACACAGAAACACTCTATACATAAAACTCACAAAACGTCGTAAAGACAAAATTTGTCCTATTCTTAAACCACGGACAACTTTTACAAAGCGTTTTTCTTATTACTTGGGCCCACACCTATACAATAAAATAAATTTAACATGTCCGCTATATGGTTTAGCACACTATAACTGTAAAAGTATAATCCGGTCATTTCTCCAAAACAAATCCTACGATGAAACTGAAGAATTCTTCTTGTAAACTCTGTTTATTGTGTAACTCTGATGTGAAAAATACAAATTGTAATATTTAACCTACCCACATTTATTTAATATTTTAATTTATGTCAACTTTTAAGTTTCGATGATATTTACTTATTCATATACACACACTTACATTATACACTCATGAACACCGCACTTAAACACACACAGGTATCTACACACACATATGAACACTAGCACATATCAGTGCATGAAGTTAATTTAAAATAGGTTAAAACTTGTATTGTAGTCTAAAACTTGTATACCTACACTTTAAATGACAACTGTTATTATCATACCAAAGGGGAAAGGACTGTTATTCCTTACTACAGGTTAATAACTAACCTATCAAGGGTAACAGAACCCCACCCACTGGATTGTATCTGAATATAATTTAAATTGTTAAGATCTACCTGTATTATTATTAGCATGTTACTACAATCACTTTTTACAAATAAAAAACATTATTATTATTATTATTCTCTTTATTAACTTTTACAAAACATATAAATTACATTTTTAAATACATTATTATAAAAAAAAAAAAAAAATTAAAAATATAAAAAATAGTGTCCCACCGGTATCGGGTACAGGGACCAAGCTACCGGTGGTTAGGGTTCCAGAGACAGAAACCTCCTCACTATGCGTGCCGTGTCGAGAAGGACTGCCTTCTGCATTAGGCTCTTGATCCAGCTGCCTAACGTGAGCCTCTGAAGGTGTTGGTCGAGGCTCTTAGCAATTAACCCATGGGCCGAAATGACTATCGGCACAATGATTGCTGAATCCACATCCCACACGTCGACAATCTCGTGGGATAAGTCCAAATATTTTATTTGTTTATCTTTTTCGGCTTTTAAGAGATTGTCGTCTTGGGGAATGGTGATGTCAATAATCATTGCTCGGCGCTCTAATCGGTCTATCACCACTAAATCAGGCTTATTGGCAACAATAGTCCTGTCAGTGATGATAGATCGATCCCAGTACAATGTTGCACGACCATTTTCGAGAACTGGGTCGGGCGCATACCTGTAGTATGGTAACTCGACAGTCACAAGGTTATATACAATATTTAAGAGCAAGTTGCTGATGGACTATCCTGGCCACTTGGTTATGTCTATGCAAGTACTCGCCGTTGGCAATACGAGAACAACCAGAAATTATATGCCTGAGGGTTTCTCCGGGACGATGACACGCCCGACAAATGTCAACTGTGCCGTCCTTCAGGATATATCTCCGATAGTTATTCGTCATAACAACTTCGTCCGTAATTGCAGAGACAAAACCTTCAGTTTCTCCGAAGAGGTCACCGAACCGTAGCCAGGATACTGATGCTAATAAATCTACATCGGGCCCATTTAAGGCCCGATAAAAACGTCCATGCAACTCCTTGCTCTTCCATATCTCCATGTGATCTGTAATACTAAGTACTGCTGGTTTGCGCCAGTTCTTTTTTGCTAGAGCAAGCGAAGTGAGTCCGTTGTCAACTGCCACCACATCCCGATACACATCCAGTTCAACGGAGAGAAAGTAATCTCTAAGGTTGCATACCTCGCGGTTATGGAGGGTCTTGGCATTTAAAAAACCACGACCCCCACATTTCCGCGGGATATACAATCTCATGACCGATGAACGTGGATGGTGCATTCGGTGCGCGGTAAGCAGTGTACGAACTCTTCTATCCAGGCCATCTAGTTCAGTTTGAGTCCATCTAAGTATGCCAAAGGAGTAGGTTAGAACAGGTATGACCCAATCGTTATAGGCCCGCACCTTGTTACCACCTGACAAAAGACTTTTGAGTACTTTTTTCAGGCGGCCAAAGAAGCGCTCCTGTAACGATTGCTTCATAGACAATTCATTTACCCCTAACGACTGTGACATACCTAGATACTTGTAAGTTTTGTTGGCGGAAATACATCTAAGGTGTGTGGAATCTGAGAGTTCCATCCCTTCAGATTCCACAATGCTGCCTCTTTTTACATGCATGACTGCACATTTATCCACACCAAATTCCATACTGATACATTTACTAAAGTTATTATTATTATTATTATGGAAACCCTGACGTATCGCCGACATATACCTAAATGTGAAGTCTAATACCAACTTGAGATCATCTGCAAATAATAAGCACCTCCCATATCTGATAACTTCAGGCAAATCATTTATCAGGATGATAAACTCTAGGGGACTCAAATTGCTTCCCTGTCTCACCCCAGATCGAGTGAAATATGTATTAGATGCACACCCCCTGTAATCAATATATTGCTGTCGATCCTTCAAATAACTGCAAACTACGCTGAAAAGCGGACTCAAACACCTTGGCCGGAGTCGACAACACTGCCACTGGCCTATGTCCAGTAACATCTGGTACCGCTTTACCTTTGGGTACCGGTATAACGCGCGTGATCTTCCACCGAGCTGGAAAGGTCTGTTGCTTTAAACTAACATTAAAGAGATGCTGAAGGGGTTCGGAAAGTACTCTACCGGAGTCTTTAAAAAGGAACGCAGGTAACCCATCCGGTCCTGAAGAACGCTTTGGTTTAAGGCGGGCGAGCGCTTCGCTGACCTCTTGCAAGCTCAGAGCGTTTATACTTATACGCGCGCTTGATGCGCAGCGCTCTGCCGCTGCCGCCTGTGACCATGGCTGCTGAAAAGCAACTGAAACGTCGGGATCAGTATAGATAGTAAAATAACACCAAATAAATCGCGATAGAATCCGTGAAAAATAGTTTTATTTCAATGTGTAACATTCGCGTAAACTTTCGACAATATCATCTATTCACTAATTGTTCATTAAATTGTTTTTTCCTAGGCACCCACTGATCTAAAATATTACTTAAACAACTGTAAAAGTAATTAAGCGCTGTTTCTAAGTCATGCGTTTCGTACAATGGACTCCAATCTACCGTGGTTAAAGCGCCGTATAAAGAGGGAATATCCGCTTTATAAAAGTTCCATTGTTTCTATTTTCAACAACATTCGGACTTTGAGGACTGACGAAAAGATTCTTGAGCTGGAAGAAGAAATGAGTAGGTTACATTGGGATATTTTGGAATTATCTGAAGTCCGTAGAAAGGGAGAGGACACGATAACCCTAGGGTCCGGTAACCTATTCTACTACCGGGAGGGCGACCAACAGTCCCAAGGTGGTGTCGGGTGTCTTGTTCATAAGTCCCTCATTAAGAACGTAAGTACCATCGATAGTGTGTCGAGCAGGGTTGTATACCTAACACTCAGAATATCAAAGAGATATTCGTTGAAGGTCGTTCAGGTGTACTCACCGACCTCGCCACACCCGGATGATGAAGCAGAGGCTATGTATGAGGACATTAGTAGGGCCATACATACCAACAAAACTCACTTCACTGTTGTTATGGGGGATTTGAATGCAAAACTGGGCAAGAAGAGCAACGATGAGTTGAAAGTGGGGCAATTTGGGTATGGACAAAGGAACTCCAGGGGACAGAGGCTGGCCGACTTTCTGGAGAAAGAGGGACTCTTTATGATGACCTCTTTCGTCCAGAAGCCGCCTCACAGGAAGTGGACCTGGATGAGTCCCGATGGTTGCACGAGAAATGAGATAATGAATTCTGACCAACAAGAAACAGATATTCAATGATGTCTCCGTGATTCACAGGGTGAAAACCGGTAGTGATCACTGAATGGTAAGAGATACATTGAATATAAACGTTAAACTTGAACGGTCCCGTTTGATGAAGTCTATGCTCCGACGTCCTCGAGAGCTTTCAACTGGAGCTCTCAAATCACTTTGCCTGCCTGGAAGATGCTTCTGTGGACGAAATAAATAACAGGTTCGTAGAAACTGTCCATGTGGTGGGGTCTCAGTTCTTTAAGGCCCATCGTACAACTAGACCTCAAAAACTGTCAGACCACACCCTTAACCTTATGGCTGAACGACGCTCACTGCGACTGCAGCTTCCCGATGACGTTGAGGCACATAGGCAGCTGAATAGACAAATCCAGAAATCCTTGCGGCACGATTTCCGTTCCTTTAACACAAATCGAATCAAAGAGACGATAGAGCGAAACAAAGGCTCCAAAGTGTTCGCAAGAGATATGTCTCCTGGGCAAAGCCAGATGACGAAGCTAAAAAGGGAAGATGGCAGTATAGCTTCAACTAAAGCAGAAGTGTTAAGGGAGATTGAAAGGTTCTATGGACAGCTCTACGATTCGGTCTCCAAACCTGTTAGCAGTGCGGCCGAAGACCCAAGAGCCAAACTAACCCAACATTATACCGAAGATATTCCGGATATCAGTCTGTACGAGATTAGAATGGCCTTGAAATAGCTCAAGAACAACAAAGCGCCGGGTGACGATGGAATCACATCAGAGCTTCTGAAAGCGGGTGGAACACCGGTACTGAAAGTCCTTCAGAAGCTCTTTAACTCTGTCCTGCTTGAAGGTACAACACCAGAGGCATGGAACAGAAGCGTGGTGGTGCTGTTCTTTAAAAAGGGTGACAAAACGTTATTGAAGAACTACAGACCCATCTCGCTTCTGAGCCATGTTTATAAGCTGTTTTCAAGGGTCATCACAAATCGTCTTGGTCGCAGACTTGACGACTTTCAGCCTCCTGAACAAGCCGGATTTCGAAAAGGCTTCAGCACCATAGACCACATCCACACGCTTCGGCAAGTTATAAAGAATACCGAAGAGTATAACTCTCCAGCGATGCCAAATTGATTACCGGTACATCGAAGTAATGAAGTGTTTGTACAGCAACGCCACAATGTCAGTACAGGAACAGAATTCGAAGGCGATTCCTTTAAGAAGAAGCGTAAGACAGGGAGATGTCATATCTCTGAAACTATTTACTGCCACTTTGGAAGAGCCTTCAAGCTCCTGGAATGGCAAGGGCTTGGCATCAATATTAACCGCGACTGCATCACTCATCTTCAGTTTGCCGACGATATTGTGGTCATGGCGAAATCGATGGAAGATCTCGGCACGATGCTCGGTGACCTCAATCGAGTCTCCCAGCGGGTAGGCCTTAAGATGAACATGGACAAGACGAAGGTTATGTCGAATGTCCATGTGGTACCTACCCCCATCATGATTGAAGACTCAGTTCTTGAAGTTGTTGACGTGTATGTATACCTGGGACAAACAGTCCAACTAGGTAAGTCCAACTTCGAGAAAGAGGTCAATCGTCGAATCTATCTCGGATGGGCGGCGTTTGGGAAACTTCGCTGCATCTTCTCGTCCAAAATTCCTCAGTGCCTGAAAACAAAGGTTTTCAACCAGTCTGTGTTGCACGTGATGACATATGGATCCGAAACGTGGTCTCTCACTATGGGCTTGATGAGCAAGCTCAGAGTCGCTCAACGAGCTATGGAAAGGGCTATGCTTGGTGTTTCTCTGCGCGATCGAATCAGAAATGAGGAGATACGCAGACGGACGAAGGTTACCGACATAGCCGAACGGGTCAGCAAATTGAAGTGGCAATGCGCGGGGCACATAGCACGTAGAACGGCAGGTCGATGTGCCCGAAAAGTTCTGGAATGGAGACCACGGACCGGAAAGCGCAGCGTAGGACGTCCATTATCGCGGTGGACAGACGACCTGGTAAAGATCGCAGGACGTCGGTGGATGCAGGCCGCTTCCAACCGGTCTTCTTGGAAGTCATTAAGGGAGGCCTATGTCCAACAGTAGAGGTCCTATGGCTGAAATGATGATGATGATGATGAATTATTGCTGGTGCATTTGTGAATGGTTCTTCACGCTTCATTAAAAAAAAAAACAATAACTTTTACCATACCATTTCTAGAATCAACTTGCACTTATAATAATATATTTAGGACATATATGGGTCAGCCATAGGGTTTTCCACCTTATCAAATGGATAGTAAGGATGTTCCTGCCAATAAGATGGGAGCATATATCGAGTGTTAGAGTTAAATTGGTTGATTTTTTCGATTTCTTCCGGCTCCAGTTTGAAGTCGAAGATGTTGATGTTTTCAGCCAGCCGTTTAGGGTTCACGGTTTTCGGCAGCGGGACCACGTGTCTGTCCACCTGAAGATTTGAAAATTACACGTGCAAAAATGACAGGTTTCAAAAAATTACAGGTACAGACGTAAAAAAGTACAGACAGGATACTAATCTGTAATTTATGTATATATAATTTGTTAAGGTTTTGTGTAAATTGGTTGAAACATGATTGTTTGTTGAAGATGTCTCTGCTCCCGTGCGAAGCCGGGGCGGTTTGCTAGTTATAGATAAATTAGTGTGTATTTTTTTAGTAGTTAGTCATCTTTAGCGTGTAATGGACGCCTAGTGTGAGCCAAGTTGCGGACAAAACTAATTTTAATAGAAAGCATTCACTCACCGCCCACCGTAAGACCACCTGTGCCGAAGTCTTCCCATACTTTTGTGCTATCTCCACGAGGGTTGGGTCATCAAACTTGGGTCCAGGAATCATTAATCCGGACCTCTTGACGAGAGACCCAAACGGGCTGAAGCCCATGACGATGATACCTTCTGACTTGCAGAGCTCCAACAATTCTGTTTGGATTATTTGAGGACTGACCTGGGAAGTGAAAATTCAAATTCTGGAGAAGGTGTATTAAAACTCTGAAATATGGTGGAAGTTAAATTAGTTATCTTCATTAAATATCAAACAAGACGTTCTGTAGAACACTTGTCAATATAACACGACAAACAAAAACAATCTATGACGACATATATATATATGTTGTCAAATCATTCACTTTTAATCAACTTCAAAAAAAGAGGAGGTTCTCAATTCGTCAGAATCTTTTTCTAGGTTCCGTACCTCAAAAGGAAAAAACGGAACCCTTTTAGGATCACTTTGTTGTTCGTCCGTCCGTGGGTCTGTCTGTCTGTCAAGACAATTTTTCTCAGAAACGCGTGGAGGTATCAAGCTAGAATTTATATCAAATACTCAAATCTACTGTCCCTTCGAGCTGTGAAAAAATCAAACTTCTAAGTCAACGCAATCAAAAGATACAGCCGCAAATTTTCGCAAATTTTCGACACTCGCAAGGGAATCAAAACCTACAGGGTACTTCCCGTGAACTCAGAATCTTGAAATTTGGTACGAAGTAACGTCTTATAGCATAGATAAAGGAAAAATTGCGATTGATATTTTTAGTTAGTCATATAATAAAAATATTTTACGGAACCCTCGGTACGCGAGTTCGACTCGCACTTGGCCGATTTTTTTATGTATGTTCCCTGATTACTCAAAGACGCCTTGACCGATTTAGAAAATTCTTCTTATGTTTGAAAGCGTATACTTTCTAGGTGGTCATCAGGTCAGGATCTGATGATGGGATCCTGGAGAAATCGAGGGAACTCTTCGAATTTTACAGGCACTGTTACTTGAAGCGATTTGGGTATTTTTATAGTGACTCATGCATTTGTTAATTGAATAAATTTTAATCAAGGTTCGTTTTATTTAAATTTAAAGAAAATATTACACTTCTAAGGGTGGAAAATTAAGGGGTGAAGAATAGAGTTTCGAAGGCCATGATACTTTAAAAAAAAAAATATAGTTTATGGTTTAATGCTTAATATAAACTAGAGATCGTTTGGTGGTCGAATTTCAAATTTAATTTTGTGTCTTTCTGCTTCATCAACTTTAAATATTCGAAATATTTTCTTGTAAATGCGAACAAAGAATTACGTACGTTTGTGTATTCTTATGACAATGTAGTATTATCAATTGTATTTATATGTAAATTATAACTTTCTATAAGAAATTTCGTTCTTATACACCTGCCATGTCCCTCACTGAATCACCCAAAGGTTGACTGGTAGATAATGCCATGTGGCATTAAGTCCGCCTCCTGCAATCTAAACTGCAGGAAGGTTTAAGTAAAATAAATTTATTGTTTTTAGAGATTGTTTCTATTCCTGGGTACGTCACCCAGGAAGGACAGCTACCCCCTTTCGTGTCAGGTTTTTTTTGCCAGTACGGTGTGTGTGGACGGGAAAAAATATTTGACCAAAAAAAGGGCAGAGTATCTGGCTTAAGAAAGCTTTGCCCTCCATTATATATACATATATATAAATGTGAGTACGCCCATGATTGTATTAAAAATCAACAACGGAAATATTTCATTTAGTCACTATATTGTTTAAAAACTGATATTAAATCTTACAGCGTAGGTATTTATTTAAGAGTAGTCTGATTCTACGTACCTCAACCTGCAGAGCTACCGGCTTGACACTCCCTTCAGAGATGACTCTTCGCAGCTGGTCCTTGTTGAAGTTCGCGACGCCAATGGACTTTGCTAGACCAGATTTCTGAATTTCCTCCATGGCTCGCCACGTCTCCATGTAGTCCGCATTTGAGAAGGAGTTATCTTCCTGTGATAATATATAATTATATATTTTTTAAATCAATTTGCCAACATAATAGCGTAACGAATGACCGAACCAGAAACGTTAAAACAATCTATGTTTTAATTTTATTCATTTGATCTGAAGGCTCGGCTGTACTTAGTGATGTACGAGTATGTATTTATTACTGGAAAAGTAAGCCAAATATCTATTTAGAAACGAATTATCGTAAATAGTTATAATTAAAATAACAAATTAAATACGAATAGCCAGATTCTACGGTCCTTATTACGTAAAAAAATTATAGTAGATTAACTAGAAAAAATATTTACGATAAATTAGTATAAATTATCTTTTTTAAAAAATATGTGTTTGCGATCAACAAAAATAACTCGCCCAAACAAAATAAATGCATTTGCAGTGTGTTGCGAATATGAAACAAAAGTAACGCTTGTTTATTATGCAACTTCACGGTTAGCCCTTATTATTTTTTGACAAATAATGTTTATATATATCTTTACTAGCAACCCGTCCGGCTTCGCACGGGTAGCAGAGACATCTTAAACAATAATCATTATATTTCAACCAAGGTACACAAAACCTTAACAAATTATTCCACTTAAACCTTCCTCATGCATCAAATTCAAATTTAATGTCTTTATTTCATAAAATTGATGTCAAATGAAAAGTTATTAAAGAAAAAAAATGGACGCCCGTTTCCAAATGATTGAGCTGTGTGAAAAAAAATCGGGCTTTGTGGAAACGATTTTTTCAAAATAAAATACTGAATACTGGTAGAACTAGTACAGTACAGAAATTGGTATAAAGTTAGTTGGGTCTGAAGTAATGCAAGATTTGAACAATAGAATAATTTTACTGGATTTCATCAGATCAGGAAATACCACCACAATCCACGCACTGAATAATTATAAATGATAAATGACTAGCAGCTACCGTAATGACAGTTTTTGTAATGATAGATAGATGATTTAGCGTGTTAAAAGCTTTAATAATTTCAAAAGGACTGGCATGTTGAAACCTAAATACACTGTCATTCTTATCAACATTCTCCTTCAAAATTGATTCAGCCAAGTCAAATCTTTAGGATTGTCTGCAGAACTTGGCAATCATTTAGATCTCAATTCTTTTGGCAGCGTAATCGATAACCACGTATATTCTTAATATTGAACTTGGCTCCCATTTTCACACTTATGTTTTTGATGGGTTATCATTACTTTTTGTTAAGAAATAATTATCATTCATTGATAAATCCTTCCTTACGTAACCTACACTTTTGGTAGTGTTTCGGGACATTTTCAAAGGGTCTGTTAAAAGTTGAAATAAGTAAAAATTCACTGTTTGCTGATTTTTTTCTTTGCATACACACAATTACCAAGCTGGATGCCAAATTCCAACTTTCTAGGTCATTGGGAAGTAGGTCAGGTTTTTGATCTGTATGTCAGTCAGTGATAAAAATGCCGATTTTTAAACGATAATACCTCAATGACTGTTTAAGCTGTATCTAATGAAATTTATAAACAAAAATTCAAGTGTTTATATTAAATAGATTATGAGTTAAAAAGTGGCTCCAAATGGTTCGTGTCGCCAGTTCATTTTTGTTGTACTTGGCTTGGAACGCTGCCGCGTATCTAGATCTCAATTTATATGTAATCACCATATTTGGACAAGTAGCTAGTATATATTAAGAGCAACTTTATACAGAACTAGCAGTAAATTTACGTGACTTGTATGGTTGTTAGACCAGTCGTTTGCCGCAGTTTCACCCGCATTTACAGTCACCGCTCAGCCCCTAAGGGTCGCAGCGTGATGTTAAATAGCCTATGACCTTCCTTAACAATGGGACTATTAAATACAAAAATGTTTATTCAAATCCTACCCCGTTCATGAGATAAGTGCCTTCAAACAAAAAAAGATATCTTCGGCTTCATCTTTTTTAAATATATATTTCTTCTGTACGTGTGTATGTCACTGAACTCCTCCTAAACGGCTGGACCGATTTTAATGAAATTTTTTGTGTGTCTTCAGGTGGATTCGAGAATGGTTTAGATTTACAATTGGACCCAGTAGATGGCGCTGCGATAGGGTTCCAGGAATAATAACCGATTTTAATGAAACTTTTTGTGTGTCTTCAGGTGGATTCGAGAATGGTTTAGATTTACAATTGGACCCGGTAGGTGGCTCTGCAATAGGGTTGAAGGAATAATATTTTTTAAGTTCAGGCAGGACAACGTCTGTCGGGTGATGAATATGTATGTATATATGTATGTATATGTGTATGTATGTATATTGTTGTTTTAGTACTGTACTGTTACTTAATATTGTATGTTTCGTTTGTATCCTATATTTTGGTGTGCAATAAAGTATAATTATTCAATAATAGATAACATTACAACTTGGTCCTATTTTAACAAATATATACTTACATTCAACTCTAAGGGCCAGTGCATAAGGTACAAATCAATATAACCCAATCCAGTCTTGTTCAACGAGTCCATAAACGCAGGCGGAACTAGGTCGCGTTTGTGCGCCGTGTTCCATAACTGCAAGAAAAAAATAAATATTATTGTCGAAAGTTTACGCGAATGTTACATTATTGTTACGAGCCGGGTTTGGGATTAGAACATCACATTAGTTCCGTTATTCGTAAAAAGATGGCGTGTGTCTCGATTTAGATTTTTTTTACTCGTTAATAGATGGCGCCCGCGCTTCAATTTAGGCTTCCGTTTAGCATTAGACTGCAACGTGGCGGGTTCGATTCCCACTCAATGCAAATATTTGAATGCGTGAATGTATCTATTTGCATTTGGGTGTATAATATTATATACGTATTTACAAAACAATTAGTTAATTTAATAACTTGAGACACCACACACACGGCCGTCTGATCCCAAACTCGGCAGAGCCTGTACTATGGTAACCAGACTGCTGATAAACATACTTATATATTATTAAATACATACATATTATCGATAAATTACATACAGATACAGAATAATTTTTTGCCCCGCGCGACCAATCTCTGGAACAAATTGTCGCCTGCGATATTTCCGGACCGATAAGACCTTCAAACCTTCAAGAAAAGAGTGTACTCCCAACTCAAAGGCCGGCAACGCACTTGTGACTTTTGAGTTACAGGTGTCCATAGGCGACGGTAGTCACTTACCATCAGGTGACCCATCTGCTCGTGCTTATCACACAATTATTTATCCAAGGTGGGAATCGAACCTACGACCTCTGGCTCAGCAATCAGGATCACCAACCAACATATATGTATTTCTAAGCATGTATATAAATGTTCCAGAACCAGCTATGCCAGGTTTGGGTCTCCATGAGTTATATGTACCAGAAAACCAAGGGTTTGAGAGTTTAGGGAGCCCTTTCTTTAACCGACATCAAATAGGAGAAGGTTGACAATTCTACAGAACACTTAGCGGCGTTGGGCACATTTTGAGATGGGTAAAAAATGTTAAACTCGCGCCAGGACACGTGACCCTGATCGAAAATGTATGGAAAATGTGTCCGAGGGTCATATATTTAAAAACTATATTTTTATGACGAGTTTCTTATATTTACATGTACAGCGTTGGACATGACTGGCCTGTTGGTCTAGTGGTTAGTGACCCTGACCGCTATGCTTATAGGTCGTGGGTTCGATTCCCACCTGAGTCTGGGTGTTCTTTGTGTCCGTTGTTTCTATGTTTGTAAAGTCCCCCGCGACACAGGAGTAATTCCTAATGCGGGAGTTGTCTTTTTAAAAGAAAAAAAAAAAAAAAGCGTCAGAGAAACATGGAGAGGAAGGGAGGGAGGGAGAGAGGGAGAGTGGGGGAGTGGGAGAGTGGGGGGGAGGAGAGAGAGGGAGAGTGGGGGAGTGGGAGAGTGGGGGGGAGGAGAGAGAGGGAGACGCTAATAAGTTAATACGCTAATAAATATTGTTTAAGTTTGCGCTTCTGTCGGCAGTCCCATGACTGCCTCTTTTATCTTCGCGATATGTGAACCGATGTCTACGATTCTTTTTTTTAAATTTAATTGGTTGTAGTCAAAGTTGGTCCGGTTGAAAATATTCCACCTCTAAGGCTGAAAAGTAGGTATAGCTTTTAGTTGGTGATTCTTTTTAAAAAGTCAAGTCATTATTACGATTTGTTTATTTTAGTTAAACTTTTCAGTAAATATATGTCGCATCTTCGGTTATTAGTACGGATGCTTAGAGCGCCCTCTATAATAAATTCACTGGAAAGGAACTTAAGCGCTATCTATCGGCGTTACGCAGAGTCTAGGCGGAGGGTGTTGGCGTGCGGAAGGACGAGTTAAATTTACGTTTGGTCACCCCCGAGTCAACACTAGCCTAGGAACTGTACAGTGTTTCTTTGCGTGTTTGCAATGCATCAGTGATTAAGTATCAAAAGGGAGTTTTCTCATCGCCGTACCACCCTACATAAGCTACCACCCTCAATAAACAACCTCACCTTAGTAGTCACAAACACGTCTTCTCTCTTAACAACTCCTTCAGCAATCTTCATTCTGATAGCTTCTCCTATCTCCGCCTCTGTGCCATAGATGGTTGCTGTGTCAAAATGCCGGTACCCCATATCTATAGCCTGGAGAACTATATCTCGGGTTTCTTTGTTCTTAGGCAGGATATCTATGTTCTATAAGTACAAAATAAAACAGTTTCATAAAGAAAATTCTCTTACTCTCTAAGTTAAAGATGACATAAGTCACTCGAACACAAAGGGAGGAGTTTCCGGCCAGGTGATGTAAACATACCTGGCGGAACGCGGCCTAATGGTTGCTATATATAAATTTGTTAATTAAAAAAAATACGCAAAGAGAATTATTTGTACGTAGGTATATTTAAGAAAATTCCGCCAACAGAGGAGCGTGAAATTTTAAATACTTAAAGTTTCACTACTTATTATAAAACAAAGTTCCCCGCTGTTCGCGATAAACCGAAAAACTACTGAACGGATTTTCATGCGGTTTTCACTAATAGACAGAGTGATTCATGAGGAAGGTTTAGGTGTATCATTTGTACCCGTGCGAAGCCGGGGCGGGTTGCTAGTATATTATAAAGAAGAAACACACAATGAGTAGAATCTTTTTATTTATGGTAAAAGGGGCAAACGGACATAAGTGCGTTGGGGAAGAGGGGGGAGAGGGAAGGCTTAGGGCTTCCGGTAACCTCACTCACGCGGCGAAAAGCAATGCAAGCAGTGCTTCACTACCGGTTTTCTGTGAGGCCGTGGTATCACTCCGGTCGAGCCGGCACATACGACGGCCGAAGCATGGCTCTCCCACGAACAAGGGTATATCTGGACATCGCTCAATTAGCAGACGGAGCCCGTGTGTTACAAATTACATCAAGCAAGTATATATTATGTTGACCTGTCATGTTTCAGAAAATCTATACAATGACGGTTCAACTAATACTTAGGTACTGGTCGTAGAAACAAAACAATTAACACTTAATTAATTAATATGGTCGAATTACTGTAGTATATCGTTAGCTTCTGTATTTGTCTTTCTGGCATGTGTTGAGATAGCTAAGTCGCTTTTAAGACAAAGAAGAAAATAAGACAAGAGACTTGAAGGATGAACGTGAGCCCCGTGTGGTGGTAGCTTGTATGAAAATATAAAGTGGATTAAGTTAAAAGTTGTAATAAGGGGTGGAGGGGCCCTGTATCAAAATTAGTTGGGGGGCCCAAATGAAGGGTAAAGATTTCTCACAAAAGAAAAAAAAATGCTTTAAACGGGGAAATCCCACAATAACCGATGTAGGATGTTGCCAACTTTTGGGCGGACGCTTAACCCGGGAATAAAAGAGATTGCTTTTTTGACTTTTGTCATTTCTGAAGTGTAAACTCTATAGGCACGTATGACAGTTTTTATATGTTTTTTTCCCGGGAAGTACGAGATTAAGTGACATTGTGGATAACATTTTACTAATTTTTGCTTACACACGTTAGGGGCCCCTGTCGCCCGGGGGCCCCGTATCATTGATACGGCTGATACGGCGGTAGCTATGCCCCTGTGTGATAGCAATTATAGATCTTCCAATAGGGTTGGAGACTACTGTTAAAAAAAACGTAACACTCCTCAGGAAATTAGGTATTATTATTTTTTTATTGTAAAACCAAACATTAAAGTACATGATTTGACAACAGGGGGTATGACGTCATTGCTTTGACGTTTAATAAAGAGGAATTTATTACACTTGACAGTCTATAACCGTATTGTTTATAGTTCAGCAGCTGTCAAAGTTACCAATGACATCCAGGTGTCAAAATATTCAGTAAGGTTTGCCATTTCATCATTCAACGTTTTACGCTTGCCGAAAGTGTGGAAATGGTTTAAAAGTACTATCGAAATGCCGGCTCACTTGTAAATACAGCAATGGGAATTTTAGTCAACAAATCATATTCTCGGAAGTCGCCTATTTGAGTATGATCGTTATATATATTCCAGAAACATCCAGGAAACTCTTCCTGTAACTCTAACTCGAACTCTTTTACCAAAATATGTACTCAACCGTAACTCCAACGTCAGTGGACTCAAGTAGTAAAAGTGTCTGCATTTCTTAAATACTCTTACCCCATCAACTCCAAGGTAGGTGCCAAGTGCGATCGCGGGCATCTCCCTGCCGTCCAACATCTTGAGCGTTGGAACTTTGATCGAGGAGGACAACTGCGGACAAGAAAAATGTTAATAAATCATAATTGAGTAAAAAGATTTCCACTACCCACATCCTGGATTCATCATCAGACCATCGTTACCAAGCCCAATCTGCTAGACTCGTCAAAATGAATCATATGAGCCCAAACTCGAGGGGTTCACTAGTAGCCACTGAAGAGTTCCACTATCCACCTTCTGGCTCCATAACCAGCTTTAAGATGCCAAATTATAGTATTTTCATCCAAACTTTGTATGTATATGTATATACATACAAAGTTTCATTTCGATACGACAATTAGAATTAGGTTAAAATTGGCTTTCAAAATTTGTTAACATAGTTAGTTTAAAGTGAAGCTAATAAACGTGTTAAAATAGTAATTCCAAAATGACTGTCACTGATTTAGGGCTGCCACCTTTTTTTTCGAACAAATACATATCGTTTTTATTTCAATTTTTTTTTTCCTTTAATTTTTTCCTTTATTTTTTAATTTTACAATAAATTTACAATTTTGAACAAAAAATAGTCAAATTTAAAAAAGTCCACTACGATCCCCACCCAGCGCAAAGCTACTCATAACACAGGCCGCGATTCCCCGCTGTACGGCAATGGACAAACTTTGCGCCAAGTAAGACCCGGAGCGACTGTCAAATCGCCGCTCTCTAAGGCGACGGCCGATCTCTCTGATGAACGTAAGGGCATCAGACCCCCAACATCCCGACGTTTCGAACGCTAGTGGTACAAATAGTGGTTATTTCAATTCAATGATTAGGAGCATTCCTCGGGGAGGGAGGAGGAACCCTACACATTCAAATTCGACGTCAAACCTTTTTTGTTAGCCCTTGGGGGTGCAAAGTTTGTTTTTGTCGGTCCAGGGGGGAAATCAAAATTTTGACTCAAAATAATCTTAGTAACACGTAAGCTTACCGTCCCACCCTCTCCCTCCACGGTACGCCCACTTAGACTCATATACCCGACATATGGCTTTAAATAGTTTAAATGAGTATAAAGAAAGATTTTATTAACGCAATAATTATAGTAATTACAATTAATGTGCATTTAATTACAAACTTATCAACTTTATTTTATTGCTATGCTGCAAAGATTAGAGATTTAAAAAATAAACTTTGTGAAGCTTAACGGCTATTGTATATAATCACTAGCAGCGCCCCGCGGTTTCACCCGCGTAAGTCCCGATCCCTTGGGAACATCGGGATAAAAAGTAGCCTATGTGTAAATCCAAATTTCCAGCTATCTACATACCAAGTTTCATCGCAATCGGTTCAGTAGTTTTTGCGTGAAAGAGTAACAAACATCCATCCATCCATCCATACTCACAAACTTTCACCTTTATAATATTAGTAAGATATAGGCGTAATAATATTTTTTAATTGTTAACTTAAACATAATAAATAACTGGCCTGTTGGTCTAGTGGTTAGTGACCCTGACCGCTATGCTTATAGGTCGTGGGTTCGATTCCCACCTGAGTCTGGGTGTTCTTTGTGTCCGTTATTTCTATGTTTGTAAAGTCCTCCGCGACACAGGAGTAATTCCTAATGCGGGATTGTCTTTAAAAAAAAAATAATAATAAAAGCTAATCTTTTTTTAAAGTCATTTACTTAAAATTCCAAATTGTTTTTAATCATCACGTTCTTGCAGTAAGTACTACGTAGGTACAAGACAGAGTGTACGGTTGATACATACTGCAAAACCAGTTTCTTATCCGATAAAAGAATAGAACTGCCACAGTGAGGAGCAACCGTGAGATTGTTTTGATCATTTTAGTTGCTAGTTAGGTTATTTATAGTTAAAGGTTTGTAATGTTAAGTGTTATGTTTTGAATTCGAATTTATAAAGTTGAGCTATTCCGTTTAGTGTTCAGTAAATAGTTTTGTTCGCTTTGTTTAATACGATAATAGAATAGCTAATGCCAGAGGATGGCATTAAGGCGCAGAGTTCTAAGATATCAGAAGATAAGGCTCAGATTGCCAAGAAATTACTTGAATGAACCATTCGGCGTAGCTCAATCAACGGTCAAGTTACCAAGTTTAGAAATCATTTAGACAAAATATCAATATGATGTTCCTTGCCCAATGTGCGCACGCACTCACACGGACCACAAATAGCAAATGAATACTATTAAATTATTTAACCAAAAAAACAAGGAAGGAGAAAATAAGTTATGTAATTAAGGTTTTTTCGACACATCAATATTACGTACGCATGTGATATTTGTAGGACGAACACTGATTCCCAAGTCACAGGCTTAAGGCCTAGTTTGGGAATCAGGGGACCCAAAAAATTGTTTTTATCCATTTTTTTTTTAATGGTATAGGTGACAAACGAGTAGACGGGTCACCTGATGGTAAATGACTACCGCCGCCCATGGGCACCTGCAACTCGAGAGTCACAAGTGCGTTGCCGCCCTTTAAGGTGGGAGTAGGAGATTAGGGGGAGGGGGGAAGAGTGGGAAGAGGGGGGAGAGGGGAAAGAAGGGAATAAGGGAGAGGAAAGGGTTAGGGCCTCAGGTAACCTCACTCACGCGGCGAAATGCAATGCAAGCATTGCTTCACAGCCGGTTTTCTGTGAGGCCGTGGTAACGAGCGGAGTCGAGCCGGCCCTTACGTGCCGAAGTATGGCTCTCCCACATTAGACACATATTTTCTGTATGTAATACTTTTTGTGTAAACTTTATTTCTTAACTGTGGAAAATAAATTATTATTATTATTCTCTCCATTTATTTAATATACATATAAATTACATTTTTAAATACATTCACAATAAAAAAATACAAATATATTTAAAAATATAAAAAATAGTATCCCACCGGTGTCGGGTACAGGGACCAAGCTACTGGTGGTTTAGGTTTCAGAGACAGAAACCTCGTCACTATACGTGCCGTATCGAGAATGACTGCCTTCTGCATCAGGCTCTTAATCCAGCTGCATAACGTGAGCCTCTGAAGGTGTTGGTCGAGGCTCTTAGCAATTAACCCATGGGCCGAAATGACTAGCATTGCTTGCATATTTCAAGTGGCTCGAGTTCAGGAATACCTTTTTGAGCTTCGTTGATGGCAATGCTCAGATTACCCCTGTTCACAAATTTCACTACCTAATTTGATATCTCGAACGGGAAGCCGCGCGAGTAATTTCAAACCTGGAGGTATCCTCTGATAATTAGGTATAAGGAGGCTTGGAAATTATTATGTGACCGGTACGATAATAAAAGACTATTAATTAATCACCACTTAAATTCATTATTTATTATATCCTCTTAAAAGAGTAACCAAATTTAAATATTTGGGCCACTGGGTCACGGAGGACTTGAGAGACGACATAGACGTAGAGAGGGAGCGCAGGGCGCTGGCTGTTCGATGTGGCATGTTAGCCCATAGGTTTGCGCGCTGTACGGCCGCGGTAAAAATCACGCTGTTTAAAGCGTTTTGCCAATCCTTTTACACGTGCAGCCTATGGGTGAACTATACGCAGAAGGCATATAGCGACCTGCGCGTTCAATACAACAACACGTTCCGGGTATTGATGGGGCTGCCGCGTTTTTGTAGCGCGTCTGGCATGTTTGCAGACGCAAATGTCGACGGCTTTCACGCAATTATGCGCAAGAGATGCGCTTCTTTACTATACCGTGTACGCGACAGCCCCAACAGCATTCTGAGAGCGCTTGTTGATCGGTGGGACTCTCCGATCTTGGGGCGATGGATACGACTGCATGCAGTCAAGTAAACGTCCTGCAAGGTGTTGGACTGCCGCGCCCAGCATAGACTTAGGTTAGGTATAACATTACTAACATTAGTTTGTAAGTCTGTCATTGTGCCTACTAACAAAATTATGAAAGCAATTCTGAAATAAATGTATTATTCTTATTATTTAATTTTCAACAATTTGGTAAGGAATCGGAACGACCGCTTAGATTTTTAGTAGATCATGTTACAAAGAATTTAAGAGCATTGTCGAGCTTGGCCCACTGATTAGTGGGACACTCTCAATCTTTAATTTAACATCAAAATTAAATAATCGTACACTCATAAAATGGGAGGAATCACTACATATTATAAAACAAAGTCCCCCGCTGCGTCTGTCTGTCGCAGTTCGCAATAAACTCAAATATTATTGAACGGATTTTCATGCGGTTTTCACCAATAGATAGAGCGATTCATGAGGAAGGTTTAGGTACGTAATTTGTTAAGGTTTTGTGTAAATTGGTTGAAATATGATGATGATTGTTGCAGATGAAAAAAAAAAAAAAAAAAAAAGATGTCTCTGCTATCCGTGCGAAGCCGGGGTGGGTTGCTAGTACAGAAATAATTTTGAGAATATTCCAACGTTAGAAAACTTCAAAAAAATTCTAGTGGACCGTGCCGACGTGCTCGAAGCTTTAAATAGGTGTAAAAATGAGAACAACATTCAAAAGTGTAATCAGGTTCGTTTAAGTTCTAATACACATACAAAAAACCATAATAGTAAAGGTGAAAAATACATTTAAGTTAGGAGAGCCGATAAAGGCGCGTTAAAACCGGTGCCAACTCTGGAGCACACGTCTTCAGCACGATGGGAGAGATTCCATCGGGTCCACTCGGCTTATGAATATCGAGGAAAAAAAGTGCTGTACGCACTGAGCTTTAGAAGAAGCGGACTTCCGGCATACAGCTGTGGCACCGCGGTATGGTCGGCGGTACGTTTCCCCCGTCATCAAAAGGTCGACTTTCTCCTTAGCGTCGTGGGTAAACGAATTATCACCTACTTGCAGGGGTGGAAGAGATGGTCTACTGAAATTCCGCTGGACAGCTTTGGCAAAAGATCAAAATGCACGAGTTCCAGAAGGGAGACTCACCAGTCTCTCACCAATTCTGCCGATGTACTCGGACTTCGCCCTGGCAATGTCTCTTTTGAAGGACATGGAGGCAAAGTTGAGCTTTTAAACTTTCGCGTTCCGTGATATAATTATGTATTTAAACGGGAATTAACGCGATCACGAAAAGGTATTACATACCTCTGAATTACCTGATGTTTCGATCAGGTTGCACTGGCCCGTGGTCACAGGCTGACTGGCTCAGCGGTGCACGCCCTCCGTCATCGAGATCGAGCGAGATGGAGCGAGACCTGGATCGTGTTCAGGAGGTACTCAAAAGTAACGGATATCAGGTAAATGGAACACGGAAGCAACCGACAATGAGACGCAAGCATCCGGAGGTGAACAGACCACCAGCCTACATGCCATACATTAGTACCCTCCTGGGATAATGTATTTTTTGGCGCCATCATTGGGGGGAGGGGGGTTGGGCCTCCGGTAATATCACTCACTCGGTGAAAAGTAATGCAAGCATTGCTTCACTGCCGGTTTTTTGTGAGGCCGTGGATTCACTCCGGTCGAGCCGGTCCATACGAAGCATGGTTCTCCCACAGTAAACGTGTTGTTTTCGATGGATCCGTCTGGACATGCTCTGGTGTATCTGTTAACGACATACTTATGGTGGGCCCAAACATAAAGAATTCTCTTTTCTCCGTACTGATTCCTATCAATAGCTCCTGCTAGACAATAAAAACAGACAGGTGACAATAGATGAATCTTCTAGAAATGTGCAGCTCATGTTATGGAGAGAAGATGAGTCCTTAGTATAGATAACTGTAGAACAGTTATTTATCAAACTTTAATATTAAACAATAAACTTACCGCTCCTTGTAACACAGTAAACAGGATCAGTCCGTACGCGATCATCTTGACACCTTGAATGTTACACCGGTCACATCGGCGTGTATTTATATTATCTTATTACACGCGAAGACAAAAACACTGTGACCTTACGCGACGCGACGAGATTGCATGAGCTATCGAAATAATATTTAATATGAACATAGAAAGTAAGTGGGAATCTCTTTTTGTCCCAATAGAAACAGCCCACAGGCCGTTATTCCAACCAGGGTTTTTGATGTGTCGGAATCACACCTACTGAAGCGATACGGTGTCAACTGTCAACTATTTATTTTATTTATTTATTAATACTTCCTGCAAATACATTGCAAAAGGCGGACTTAATGCCGTAAGCATTTTCTTCCAGTCAACCTTTGGGTGATGCAGAACTGTGTGTCAGGGGTATATTTTATAATCTTGAGATAAAGGAATTTAAGAAGATTTCATTTGACGATGAGTGATTTCATTTGACATAATAAGAAAGGAACTGAAAAGCGAAAAATAAACTTATTAGCCTAACTAAACTCCTACATAGATGGACTGTCCAAACAGTGAAAATATTTCAACTTCAACTTTTGGTTTGTGGCTTTGTGTAGTTACCACAATTTTGCCAATGTCAAGTAGGTATACGGAGGACAAACTGTCAAAGGATTTTATGTAGAGCTGTGGTAGAGCCAAAAAAAAAAAATTGTAGAGATGTAGAGGGATGATTCTTCGTTCTTTTTACTTCAGGGTCATTGTTAGCAACACAAAAATCTAAAAATATATATCTAATCTCTTAAAATAAACTGTAAATATTCAAATACTTGCCATTACGTCATGTGCTTGATTGAAATAATATACTATTTTAGGACAATTACTAACGATGAAATATATTTCTGCAGGAGAAAAATGACGTAGAAAAATTAAGGATTAAAAAGAACGAATATTCACCCACTGAGAATCCAATTGGCCTTTAAGTATTTTTCCCGCGCTCAATGTGAGTTGTCAGTTGTCAGTTGCGCTGTCACTCTAAATACGCTTGAATTGCATTGTGAAATCGTATTGTTTACAATGACAGTTTGTGAGATAAAAGGGTGCAGAAATGACAAAGGTCGATCTAAAACAACGGAAAAAGTTACTTTTCATCATAATGTATTTCATATCAGTTCAAGCTAAATATTTAAATAAGCCATTTCAAAATTAATAATAATAAAGTTGGGCCGTTAATTTAAGTTCTCTTGTAGTGCGCCACTCCATCTAGACATATTAATGATCTAAGAACACAGGTCTAAGATCTGCTTGTGATGTTGAAAAGTGTATAATGTTGATAACTTCGAACGTCGTTGGAAGTGATTGCATAAATCGGAACATGATCCAACCAATCCTCAATTAATTATTACCTACTTTATGTCACATTCTACATTACTCCCTTACTGGTAGCGTATTTCCGGAAGCTTGGAAAGAGGCACAAATTATTCTTCTACCCAAGAAAACCAATCCTTCATCCTTCTCCGAGTATCGTCCCATTTCCGTATTGCCATTTCTTTCAAAAGTTCTAGAACGTCTCGTCCACACCCAATTAAATTCATACCTTAATAAAAACCAACTCCTAAATCCTCTTCAATCAGGTTTTCGTGCAGGCCATAGCACGGTTAGTGCGTTGATCAATGTTACAGACGACATTAGGCTAGCTATGGAGAATGGAAATCTCACAGACCTTTCCTTACTAGACTTTAGCAATGCTTTTAATACTGTAGATTTCCACATCCTATTAGGTATATTACGCTCTATTAACATATCTCGTACAGTAATTGATTGGTTACAAAGTTACCTGTTTGGTCGCAAGCAACTTGAACATTCCTTTTCTTTCTGGTGTAATACGTCTGCTGGCGTACCACAGGGTGGCGTTTTGTCTCCTTTACTTTTTACAATTTTTATACATTCCATCTCCAAGTCATTTATCTCATCCTACCACCTTTATGCAGATGACTTTAAAATTTATACGCAAGCGCCGTTACATAAATTGACTGAAGCTTTTTCTATTATAAGTACGGATTTAGCACGTGTGTGTGAGTGGAGCAACCAATATGGATTGGCAGTGAATCCTTGGAATACTCAACTTATTCTTGTGGGCAGTTCCAGAATGATAGCAAGGATAGATTGGACCACACTACCGGACATCATATTCAACGGTACTGCTCTACCAGTGAGTCCCTGTGTTAAAAATCTATCGTAATCTAATCGTTTTTTTTTTATTTGTTTAATAGGTCTGTACTTAACAAGTAGATTTTACAATTTCCTACAAAACCGTGTAATCGGTTTGACTGTGGGTTATCCTGGGGCCCCCAATTGCGTGAGGTCAGTCGCAAATTGTTTGCATCGGCAGGTTCCTTGCGAAGGCTACGCAATTTTCGGCCGCAATTGTCACTAAAATTGCATTAGCGCAATCCCTTTCCTATACTCGATATCACTGAGGAGCAACTCGATAAACTTGAGCGCCTCCAAAACTTTTGTATTAGATTTATGTTTGGATTACGCAAATATGATCACGTATCTGAATTTCGAAACATGCTCAAGTGGCTCCCAATTCGCCTTCAACGGAATACTCATATTCTTTCTAAACTTTATAGTATTTTATTTCATCCCTGTACTCCAACTTATTTAAAGGAACGCTTTATCTTCCTCAATGACACACATTCAACATCCTTGAGGTCGTCTGAATCTCTGGAACTGGCAGTACCAACTCACTCGTTTTACGATAAATCTTTTCCTGTGCAGGCTGTTCGACTATGGAACGCTCTGCCTATATCTATTAGAGGTGCCCAAACATTACCTGTCTTTAAGAACATGGTCAAAGAACACTACCTAACTTCCTAATCTATTCTTTGTTTAAAATACATTAGGTATACCTGTTGTGTATGTCTGTAATCGCTAGATCATCACTATTTTCTATTTATATTGTAGACTAGATGACCGGTGAACTTCGTATCACCTACAATTTATTTAATGCCGAGCATTTTCATATTTATTCACATATTAAACCTTCTCTGGGCTTCCACAAATAATTCAAGACCAAAATTAGCCAAATCGGTCCAGCCGTTCTCAAGTTTTAGCGAGACTAACGAACAGCAATTCATTTTTATATATATAGATAATGTGTATGTGTTTATTTTTGTATATGTATTTATGTCTATATATAATCTGTGTATGTTTACACAGACTGTATATGTGTATGTTTATGTACTAAAATGTAGAATAATATAGTAGGCAGTGGTAGGAAGGACTCCATATAACTATGTATATTTTCAATGACTACTATTATGACTTTTTAAACCATATTAAAGGCTGTATGCTTTAGAAGTATGTTATGATTCTTAGAACTAATCAAATTATCTCATATATCAGCAGTTTACACCAAAACTAGCCATGTTCTCATCTATTTATTGTCGTATTGTCCATTCAAAGGTTGCCTGTAAGAGATTGCTTTTAACGATAAGGCCGCCTTTTATACATACTCACAATATGTACCTATTCCATGGAAAAAATATTAAAATTTATTGTATTCTATGTTCTTAAGGAATTTAATAAGCCATCCACCACGCTTCTTTTATATAATAGCTATGTACGAAGTCATTTACAATATTGCAGCACGCTGTGGAACCCAATTTACAGTTTATATAAACAAGATAGAATAAATTCAAAAGGGACTAGTCCGACATCTAGCTTTCCGTTTTGGGGTTAGGAATTTAAGGACTTACGAGGATAAACTAACGCACATCAAACTTACATCTTTTAAGTCCCGTCGTACTATCTCTGACCTACTATTTCTATACAAGCTATTCAATAACCACATTGACTGTCCAGACCTTCTCAGCAAAATTAGTATAAAAGTGTTCCAACTGGAATACCACGCTACCCTCGCTACTTAAGGATCCACGGCACCGATTGAATTTAGGGAAGCAAACGCCAATTGCTGCTCACGAATATAACACCATTTCAGTTCCTTCTTGGGACATATACATTTTTTTCTAATATCCTGATAAAATTGAAAAACAATGTTTGAAATCATAATACATTGACGACTGTGTAATTGTAGTTTAGGAGTATTTGCATATCTACTGCTACAGTAGATTTACATATCTACCATCTAAATATATACAACTACTACTAAATCTCTACTATTTGCAAAACTAATTATAATTTTAATCAACTGTTTTTGTAATGTCCGTGTTGTCTCCTATAATTAAGGAAGCACAAGACATAAAATTTAATTCACTGTAAAATTAACATGTAGGGGGTATCTCTTGTTGGAGATCCAAATAAAATAAAATAAAGAGAAAACAACCATTCGTCGATATCATAATACCTACTGTACTTACATGTGTGGTATTTTTTTTAAATAATTATTGTTTTACGCATTAAAAAGGATTACGTTCTATTGTACGTATTAATGACCAAAATATTTCGTAATCATTATAAAAAGCCTTGTCTGTAGTTATGAATAGTTACAATAAATTATATTTGCAATAAATAACTTCAAAATAATTGAAATTCAAGTTTAAACTTAGTGGTAACTAATGAAAGATGACACACAATAGATTCGCCACGTGATTCCTTTGTACCTCATTTTTTAAATCATTTTTTTATGGTATAGGGGGCAAACGAGCAGACGGGTCACCTAATGGTAAATGACCAAACCGCCGCCCATGGGCACCTGCAACTCGAGTCACAAGTGCGTTGCCGCCCTTTAAGGTGGGAGTAGGAGAAGAGGGGAGGGAGGGAAGAGGGGGAGAGGGGAAGGACGGGAATAGGGGGGAGGGAAGAGTTAGGGCCTCCGGTAACTTCACTCACGTGGCGAAATGCAATCATCAATCATCATCAATTCATTCATCAATTGCTTCACTGCCGGTTTTCTGTGAGGCCGTAGTATCGAGCGGAGTTGCTGCCTGTCTTTCTGTCTGTCTGTCTGTGGACCGACTTCAATGGGACTTTCACTGGCAGATAGCTGGTGTTATAAGGAGTAACTTATTATTATTTTGAAAAAGAATTAGGGTTCCGTGCAAAATATAAGATAAACATTTTAAGATAAACATTTATTGCCAAAAATTATTTACGAGTAAGAAGTTGTTGATGTCAGGTTGTACAAAGGCTTACTACACTAGGCCTGTCCTGTCACGTAGGAAGATTTTAAATTATTGATTACCACTAAGTAAATATTCACTGAATTCAACAGCATATTTTAAAATATAATCATAATAAACATGTAAAACCAAATAAAATAAAATAATACGAAACAGACATATATACATATGTACACTGCTAGTTAGTATAAAATATATTAAACGTGGGTTATATAATACACTAGCAACCCGCCCCAGCTTCGCACGGGTAGAAAAGATATCTTCAACAATCATCATCATATTTCAACCAATTTACACAAAACCTTAACAAATTATATACCTAAACCTTCCTCATGAATCGCTCTATCTATTGGTTAACCGCACGAAAATCCGTTTAGTAGTTTTTGAGTTTATCGTTAACAGACAGACAGACGCAGCATGTTTTTTTTATGTTTGTTACCTCAGAACTTTCGACTGGGTGAACCGATTTTGATGATTCTTTTTTTATTTGAAAGCTGTTGCTTCCCGTGTGGTCCCATTTCAAGTTGGTCCAGTTCTGACAATGGCATCCATGAGAAAACCATATATAAGTCTTTTATGGAATAGTTTTTTTTTGTTGAAGTCGGTTTTTTTTTAAATAATTATATAATATGTAGTGATTAAACAAGTTCATTATGTTAAGCTCAAATTCACTTTTTATTGTTTTTGAAATCGATTGAAACTTCCTCCTAAATCGATTGTAATTTTATTTTTTAATATTTCATCATCATCATCAGCTTTTCATCATCCACTGCTGAACGTAGGCCTCTCCTAATGAACGCCACTGAGCTCGATCGTCAGCTCTCCTCATCCAGTTTTTCCCAGCCGTTTTGCGCAGATCGTCACTCCACCTGGCCGCAGGGCGTCCTACGTTTGCCTTGACGCGGTCTCCAATCCAGAACTCGTCCACCCCAGCGGTTATCGGTTCTGCGGGCAATGTGGCCAGCCCACTGCCACTTCAGCTTGCTAATTCTTAGAGCTATGTCGGTTACCTTGGTTCTGTGTCGGATAACTTCGTTACGAATTTAAGCAATGGATAACAAATAATTCATTATCTGCCTGTGTCGATCTATAACCGACGCCACTGGTTTCCAAATGTTTGAGCCTTAGATTTTACATATATAGGACATCTACATAATTTAAAGTTTTACATGGCCGTATAAATATACAACAAACTACCTATTCACATAAAAACTGAAACGAAGGTTACATTATTCATTAAAAAACTATAAGCATTCTTAATTAAATGTTTCAATTGTTGTCGCCACATCAAAAACTCTTATTTATTTGATTAAAAAATAGGGACAAACTATAATAGATGATAACACAGTTCACAAGTGCGTTGCCGGCCTTTAAGGTGGGAGTAGGGGAAGGGGGAAATAAGGGGCGAGGAAGGGAGAGAGGAAGAGGGAACGGTTAGGGCCTCACTCACTCGGTGAAAAGCAATTCAAGTATTGCTTCACTACCTGTTTTCTGTGAGGCCGTGGCCGGTCGAGCAGGCCCATACGTGCCGAAGCATTAGTGTTATATATTTAAAACACTTAGGCATGTAGCTTGCTCCATAGTCATTCGGAATGTTTACTTGGCCCTATGCTAATCAATCCTTACCTACTGCATCACTTGTTGGGGAGGCACAGTGAAATCCATTATAAAGCCCCGGGAGATTGCTCACAGAGCATCTCTAATAGTAGCCTCTTTTCGGCCGATTTTATATCCAACAATTGACCTGTACAAAGATTGGAATGCTCTTAATGTAAGGCAACAATTTATCCTGCACAGGGTCTTGCACCAATATCGTAGAACACCATCAGGAAATTACCAAACGTCGGAAAGATGAGGTCTGCTCTCTGCCTCTTGCCCTCTTCTCTTTCATAAAACGTATCCACCTATATCTAGCCCCTTCCCTTTTTAACAAAATTAATGCAAAAGCGGAATGTTCAAGATACGAATTAAGCTATTTTGATTGTAAAAAGACTGTTCGCCTACTTCTACAAAAGTTATGTTAACCTGTAAATGACGTCACTTATAGGTTTCACATCCTAATATACCTACTGCATAAGCTTATACATCAGACAAATGCACCACTTAGCATAAACATACATATGTTCATGCATTACTCATACAGTCATACATAAACACACATGCACTACTCACATAACCACACACAAACATACATATACTAGAAATAAACCGACACACACACACACACACACGTCAGTGGGAGAGCCATGCTTTGGCACGTATGGGCCGGCTCGACCGGAGTGATACCACGGCCTCACAGAAAACCGGCAGTGAAGCAACGTTGCATTGTTTTTCGCCGAGTTAGTGAGGTTACCGGAGGCCCTAACCCTTCCCTCTCCCCCTTCTCTCCCCCTCCTTTCCCGCTCTTCCCTCCTTCCCATACTCCTACCTTAAAGGCTGGCAACGCACTTGTGACTCTTGAGTTGCAGGTGCCCATGGGCGGCGGTAGTCATTTACCATCAGGTGACCCGTCTGCTCGTTTGCCCCCTATACTTTAAAAAAAAAAACAACATAAAACGACAGTAAATGAAATTTTTTTTAAAATAAATTTCACCTTTTTTGAGGGATCGGGACTCTTTTAGGGTTCCGTTCCTCAAAAGGAAAAAAAGGAACCCTTATAGGATCACATTGTTGTCTGTCCGTCTATCTGTCAAGATCTTTTTTTCAGGAACCCGTGGACGCATCAAGTTGAAATTAATACCAAATAGATAAAAGTCTGCGGTCCCTTGAAGCTGTACAAAAATCAAACTTCTAAGTCAACGCAATCAAAAGATACGGCCATTAAGCCTTAGATTTTAACAAATTTGAACATTTCAGGTAGGTAAATACCACCACAGTGTATGAATATACTGTTTTATATTAATTTATTTGTGAAGTAATAATACACAAAAGTGTTGCGTCAGACATCTTTTATTTCTGTCCTGTGTTGCCATTACATATGCTTAAAATTACTATAGAACATCCCCCTTTTCCACAAACTTAAAAGTTACTAAATTCACCTCAACAAAGCATAATCAAGAATCTTAATCATTCAAATAAGAGGGAGGTACAACCCTCCTACCCGATCTTGAACAAACTATTTCTCTACTACTCTGTTGTATTATATTCTAAGACGTTGTTACACCTGACGCCATGTTTTATATTAATTTATTTGTGAAATAATAATAAACAGCAGTGTTGCGTCAGACATCTTTTATTTCTGTCCTGTGTTGCCATTACATATGCTTAAAATTACTATAGAATAACTGTGCTATAGCTTAAGCTTTTTTGACTTATTATTTTATTCTGATAATGGTCTTTTCAGTCTATTTTTGATTCCTGATTATGATCCTGATTTACAACAAATCGCATTTGCACTTTAAAGCATTCTGTTTTGATCAGGCCGCTGAAAGTACGTCATTTGAATCGTTTCACTCTGAATTGGTACACATAGCGACGGCACTTCAGGCATTTTACTTTGAGCTAATTCAGTAGACTATGTCACTTAAGCTTTTCTTCTTTGAATCAATACAGTTGTTATGGTGTGATAAATGGTGCTTGAAACACAGTTAAAAGTGTATAATGACACTTAATACCATTTTCTACCTTGCGAGTTAATAACAGGAATGTTATGGAACTCCGTAACCGTAACCGAAACTTTCGGATATCCGAAATAAAAATGTACCCGGAACCGTAACCGTAACCGATATGAAAGTTTCGAATAATTTCGTATAGAGGTGGAGTCTTAATAATTTATTTTATCACGATGCAATTACATATTTTATAATAATTGTACATATTTCGACCATTGCTTATTTTTTATTGTGATTCTGCTACCAAATAATAACCTAGAAATAATGCTAAATAAGACATTACCTATTTGTTCGTCCTGTTTCATTCTTTAAAGATCTAATATCCATAACCGAAACTATCCGAAACTATCGGATAACCCGAAATAATCTGATATCCGTAACCGTATCCGAAACCGTTATAACATTATTCAGTTAGTTTGTATAATGAACAATTTCAAATGTATCTTTGCACCTACCTTATGGCAGTTCTACATCACCCCAAGGTTGACTGGTAGAGAATGCCCTAGGCATTACGTCCGCCTTTGTACAAATGTGCATAAAAATGTGCATTATTCATATTTCCGTATCCAGATCCGAAATTTCATATCCATAACATCCCTGGTTAATAACAAGCTAGTTAGTTAAATCACAATTAATTTGAAAGGCTTTATTTTAATTTGTCATTTGAGTCTACAAATAAACGTCTTTTTAACCCCCGACGCAAAAAAGAGGGGTGTTAAAAGTTTGACGTCGATGTCTGTGTGTGTGTCTGTCTGTGGCATCGTAGCTCTCAAAGGGATAGACCGATTTCGATGCGGTTTTTATCATTTGAAAGCCAGTTTCCTTGCGGTGGTTCTTAGCTATGTTTGGTTAATATCGGTCCAGCAGTGTAAAAGTATCAGCTCTTTTCCAAAATGATGTAAGGCATTTTTGGCGTATGATTACTCGATTAAGCGCTTAACGCGTGCCAGTATAATCGTTAAATGACAATTAACTTTTTAAGGGTTGTTCCTTAAACTATAAGTATTTTTTGGTGTAGGGGGTTTTTTAAATGTTTTATTTAATTTCATGTAATCCTAACTATTGCTATAAATGTGAAAGTGAGTTTTTTTGTTTATTTATTTGTTTGTTTGTTACGATTTCATGCCTAAACTACTCAACCAATCATCATAAATCGCAGTCAGGGGTTCAGAAAAGGGCATAGGGTACCTTTTATCCAGAAAAAAGTACTGTGCCCGTTCTGAATTGATTAACATACACACACATTAACGGCACACAATAGGCAAAAGTAATTTGTATACGATAAATGGTTCCTCTTTCGTTGTATTTTTATTTAAATTGGCTATATTGTATTGATTTTTCTCCTACTTTTATGTTGTAATATATATATCGCAAACATAAATGTGACAATGGGAGCCAAGTTCAACATTAACAGTATACGTGGTTATCGATTACGCCGACAAAAGAGTTGAGATCTAAATGATTGCCAAGTTCTGTAGAGAATCTTGAAGATTTGACTTGGCTAGCTTTTACAGCACACCATCTTTTAGAAGAGTAAGTTAGGTTGACCTTAAAATATAAATACAGTACTATGTAGTAACTGCCATTTAATATTAGTTTAATAAATAATTGGTTATGATTGTGTTTGTAAAAACAAAATCATTAGGATTGAGGTCACCGGAGGCCCTAACCCTTCCCTCCCCTCCCCCCTCTCCCCCTATTCCACCCTACCCCTACTCCCACCTTAAAGGCTGGCAACGTACTTGTGACTCTTAAGTTACAGGGCGGCGGTAATCATTTACCATCAGGTGACCCGTTTGCTCGTTTGTCGCCTATACCATAAAAATATATATTAACCTGACACATTTCACACATCGCCGTCTAGTCACAACAGGATAAACAGTTTTATCTCAATTAGATTGGCTTATAGCCAAAGTTGTGTTGTCAATTTACATTATTTCCTCTGCCGGTAGAATCCAAATGGTTTACTTATTCATATAAATAATAAAAAACTATTTTTAAAAACCATTTACCTTAAAGGATTGATATGTAGAATTGTAAAGTCTACTAGTATAGTATTATGTTATCTGTGGTAGAATATATACAGATAAAAGCAACTTCGTTTTGATATTAAAACATTATGTATTCAACTGTTAAAATTAATTATGTTTTGTTGTTGTTGGTCGGTGTCGAGCCGCAATTATGTTCAGTTAATTTCTGAACAAATAATTATTTCATGTGTGACACCATTGTTTTATTTTTTAAATATATATATTATGCCAAATGTGGCTTTGCGAATCCTTTTCCGGCAACAATTAAAAATAGATGTTGTAAAATAGGAATAAATTACTTAAATAATTACTTATAATCCGTATTTTTCTCATATTATTTCATAATAACTGACACATCTCATACGCCTGTACTATGGTAACCAGATTGCCGATAAACATACTTACATATTACTAAATACATACATATTGTAGATAAATTACACGCAGACACGGAACAAATGATCGTGCTCATCAAACAATTATTTGTCCTGGGTGGGAATCAACCCACAACCTCTGGCTTAGATGTCAGGATCCTAACCACTAGACTAACAGGCCAGTCAACAATATATTTCCTTTCACCTCACAAATGAAACTTCTTTGTGAGTAATCACGTTGCTAAATGTTAGGAATAACATTTTCCTTTCCACAACATTCCACCCCAAATACTATTGTCATGTTTAAGGTAAAGAGAACATTATCTGTCTAGAGGCCTAAACAGTTGTTGACATATTGTGGTGGCATGCCCCTAAATGGCTGCAACACCGTCTGAGTGGCCTTAGGTTAGGTTTTCACTGGCAGGGGTGCTGTCTAGAAAACCTCCACGTGGTGCACCCTGGAAACGTTGCCTTTCTTCCTCAGTTTTTGAGGACGGCGTCATCGCCAACGGCTAATATTCTAGTAAGGAGAGGAGGCCATATTTCCTTGGCCACTTGGTCGAGGCTGGTCCAACAGAGCGGGCGTATCTGTCGATTCCTCTGTTGGCTCTTCGCTCTTCGGAGCCATGAGGATGAAAACCTCGGTAAAAAATCACGAAGGAGGGACCCTTCCATGGGTCGGAGTTTCTCCACTGTGCTCAGTGGAGATGGAGGACGGGCTCGGCGTGCACTCACACTGCCACCGAGCAGGCATGGGAAGATTTAGTTTCCTTGCCACCGTCGGCATATCGTAATCCTGAAAGGAGTCGTGGTCATGTCTCGCGACTTCGATCAGGGACGAGGGTCTTGGCTTAGCCGCCCGGACCGCGAGGAAGGAAACCTCTCTAAAAAATCACCCCGAATCCCGTGTTCTGGTGCGTGACCAGGGGATGCATGGCTGATGGGTAGTTCAGTCGCTAGCGCACTCCCAGCCGGGGGACCTGCGGACCCCTCGGTTGGGTATAAACCTTCGCTTGCCCGGGTATTGGGGATCTCTGCCCGGGTCGACCTTTAGTTCTCCCCTACTCGTGGGTTTAAAAATGGAATCTGAAATACAAAATATTAAACAAAATGACGAACAAAAGAAGGAGAAAAATCAACAAAAAAACAAAAGTCAGAGGAGTCGGAGGACAGCATCTGAAGCTTCGTCGACCGACGATGAAGTTGCCTGTCAGACGACTCGTTCGGTGGAGCTCCTAGAAGTCGATCAGACTTCTGGGAGCAGTCGCAGGTCGGAACGTTTACGTTCCAAAGCGGACACTCGCGAGGTCGTGGAGATGGAGCTTGCGCTCCGTGACCTGGAGAGTAGAAAGCGAGGCCACTCGGGGGACGATGATGCTCACACGTCCACAGATATGCTCCCTCCCAAAGTGGCTAGTAGCCACAGAGGGAGGTCCAGGTCGCGTACACCAATCCCAGCGTCAGCGGGTTCCGCCTTCTCTAAAGCGGGAGTGTATGCGCGAGCTCGTGCAGAGGGCGAAGTCGTCGCGGAGGAGGAGATCGCGGATCTCCTAATTAAGATCCGTGCGCCGGTGGAAGGGGGTTCCGTCCCTCAAACACCGGTGACGTTGAAGGAGAGGACGTGCGCGGCGGTGGCCATCATAAACAAAGTGGCCACCAAATCCACTAATTTGAAGGGTTCTTTTGTTAGGGCCCTGAAGGACTCCTCCTCCGCCGTGTCTGGGGCCGTTGAAAGCCTCATCGAGGACGTGGCGCGCCTTCAAGAGGCAAATGACCGCCTTACGGCGTCAAACGACCGCCTGACAAAGCAGGTTGCCGATCTGAGCGCTCAGTTTGCTCAGTTTCGAGCGCGCTCAGAGTGCCCTGAGGCACCAAACCCAGTTGCGGCGCAGCCTGCTTCTTCCGCCCACTCTCCCTCCGAAGTTCCTGATTCCCACCTGCGTCAGATTATTGACGCGGTGTGGAGGATGATGGACGGGCGTCTTGCGGGCCTGGAGGCAAGGCTGCCTCCGGCCCCTATCGTTCGGCCGCCGCTTGCTGGGGATGCGAAGAAGGCCGCATCTGTCCCGACGCCGCTTCCTGTTTCCGGTGGCCGCGTAACTGTGTCGTATGCCGCGGCGACATCAGCACCAGCGCCTGCTGCCGCACCGAAGGCTCCCAGACCAACTAAGGCCGCGACAAAGGCGGAGACATCGAAGGCCGGGCAATTGCCTAAGACTGCGACCAAAGTGGCGGCAAAATTCCCTCCGCTTGCCACTCCACTACCTAAAAAGACAAGCCCACCTACTGTTGTCTCTGATGCTGGGATCGCGCCTGGTCCTTCCACATCTGCCTCCTCCAGCGAAGGGTGGCAGAAAGTCGGCGGAGGCAAGAAGCGGTCCCGGAATAGGAATAAAAAGGCTGCGAAGAGCGCAGCTACTCCGGCGCAGGCGCCGATGGTGGCAGTGACAAACAAGCCGAGCACGAAGAAGCCGAGAAAATTGCAGCCACCAAAAACAGCGGCCGTGGTGGTTACCATATTGCCGGCAGCAAGTGACGGCGGGTTATCCTACGCGGCAGTCTTTAAGAAGGCAAGGGATAGCCTCGCCGGTGAATTCGGTGGAGTAGGGGTGAGGATGCGTCTCGCCCAGACGGGAGCTCGAGTCCTCGAGTTCCCAGGGGCTGAAGGCGCAAAGACGGCGGACTCCTTTGCCGAGAAGCTGCGGGGAATTTTTGCAGCCTCGGATGGTGTCAAGATCGCCAGGCCCACCAAGTGTGCGGAGCTGCGCATATCGGGCCTGGACGACTCTGTAACAGTCGAAGACGTCCGCGTTGCAATTCAGCAGAATACGGGATGCAACGCGGAGAACATTAGAGTCGGCACCATCCGCCCCGGTCCAGGGGGCCTCGGCGCGGTGTGGGTAAGTTGTCCCGTAGCGTCGGCCAAAATTTTGGGCGACGCCGGCAGAGTCCTCATCGGTTTTGTGAACGCTAGAGTCACAGTCCTGACGGCGAGACCGATGAGGTGCTTTAAATGCTTATCATCGGGACACACCCGCATCAAATGCGCAAGCTGTTTTGATTGCAGCGGACTTTGTTTCCGCTGCGGTCGACCGGGGCATAAGGCGGCGGAATGCTCCGCCGCCCCTCACTGCCCAGCGTGTGCGGCGGGAAATGTCCCCGCCAACCACCAGATGGGGCAGGGGGGCTGCAAGCCCCCCCGCACGTCTCAAAAAACATCGGGGGTTAGCCAATCGACCCAGGCTGCCTCCGAGGTCAATCTTGCGTCGTCGTCGTCGCCTATGGAGGAGGTTGTAGAGACAGTCCAGTAATGGACCACGTCTCCAACCTCCTTGTCCAGACGAATCTGAACCACTCTGCCGGTGCGCAGGACCTTTTCCTGCAAACCATGGCACAGTGGTCGGTAGGTGTGGCCGTAGCCGCGGAGCCCTATTATGTTCCTCCCCTGCCAAATTGGCTGGGTGACTGGGACGGCTCCGTGGCAGTCGTCGGCTCCACGGTGGCTCATTCCCCGCCCTTGTCGGTAAGAGACAAGGGTAATGGATATGTTGCTGCCGAGTGGGGGGGAATAACCATATATGGTGTCTACTTCTCCCCCAACCGGAGTCTGAACGATTTCGAGGTTTTCCTCAACAATTTGGAGACCTCGATGCGGCGACTAGCGTCTGGGCACGTCCTAGTGCTGGGGGACTTCAACGCAAAGTCCATTGCGTGGGGTTCCCCCAGGACGGACGCACGGGGCGATGCCGTGGAGGAGTGGGCGGCATCGGTGGGCCTCTGTCTCCTAAACAGAGGCTCCACCAATACGTGCGTGCGACAGCAGGGGGGGTCGATAGTGGACCTTTCGTTCGCTACCCCTGCTCTCGCCGCACGAGTAAGGAACTGGCGTGTCCTGGAAGAGGTTGAGACGCTCTCGGATCACCTGTATATCCGATTTGAGCTCTCCCGGACCCAGGACCCCAGAAGGGGTCACACGGCGCGGCGCTCTTCCCGCTTCCCGCGGTGGGCTGTTTCAAAGTTGGACAGGGACCTACTAGAGGAGGCAGCCATCATTTACTCTTGGCTGTCTCCGCAGCCTCTGACTGAGGAGGTAGACATGGGGGCATGCCGCTTTCGCGATGCGATTACGCAGATTTGCGATGCGGCCATGCCCCGCGTCCGAGGTCGTCGGCCTCCAAGGAAGGAGGTCTACTGGTGGTCCCAAGAGCTGGCGGACCTCCGTGCGGCCTGTACCCGTGCCCGGAGGTCCTACAGTCACAGCCGGCGGCGTCGCCGCGAAGAGGGGGAAGAGGACCAGCTTCATGAGGAGTACCGAGAGGCGCGGAACACTCTGAAGCTGGCCATTAGCCGCGCCAAAGAGGAAAAAAGAAAGGAGATGCTGGAGGGTCTCGATCGTGACCCCTGGGGTCGCCCATATCGCGCGGCGCAACAAAAGCTCCGCGCGTCGGGCCCCCCCCTTACGGAGACTCTCCAGCCCAGCTTCCTGCAGGAAGTGGTTGAGGGCCTTTTCCCGCAACGGGTGGAGCATGTACCCCCGTCGATGGCCCCTTTGGCCGGAGACGACGGGGAGGACGAAGAGGATGGTGTTCCGCCCGTCACGGAGGCGGAGGTAGGGGCGGCTGTTCTACGGATCCGTTCCAAGAACACCGCCCCCGGGCCAGACGGGATCCCTGCCCGAGTGTTGGCCCTTGCCCTTGATCACATGTCCGACCGCCTCAGGGAAGTGTTCGACGCTAGCTTGGCGTCCGGGCGCTTCCCTGATTGCTGGAAGAGCGGGAAGCTGGTCCTTTTGAGGAAGCCGGGACGGCCCACCGACTCGGTCGCGGCCTACAGGCCCATCGTGTTGCTGGACGAGGCGGTAAACTGTTTGAGAGGGTCCTCTCTGCCCGCATCGTCCGGCACCTTGGCGAGGTCGGCCCCGATCTGTCGGACGCCCAATTCGGTTTTCGAGCGGGGCGTTCGACGGTCGGTGCTGTGTTGCGCCTGAGGGCCGTGACCGAGGAGGTAGTGAGCTGTGGCAGCGTGCTGTTGGCGGTGTCATTGGACATCGCCAACGCGTTCAATAGTCTGCCATTCAGCTGCATCAGGGAAGCACTCCACTATCACGGAGTGCCAGGGTACCTGAGGCGGCTAGTGGCAGACTATTTAGAGGAGCGTACCGTCATGTACGAGGACCGAGAGGGAGTTTTGAGTCGTCGGCCCATGTCGTGCGGTGTTCCGCAGGGGTCTGTCCTTGGACCACTCCTGTGGAACATTGGATACGACTGGGCCCTTCGAGGCGACTTCCCCCCCGGGCTGGGCGTAATTTGTTACGCCGATGACACGTTGGTCACAGCCCGGGGGGTGAACTTTCAGGAGGCAGCGCGCCTGGCCACCAGGGGTGTCTCTCTGGTGGTCGGGCGCATTGAGGCGCTGGGCTTGCGGGTGGCCCTGGATAAGACGGAGGCCCTTTTATTCCATGGGCCCCGTCGTGGTCCACCCCCTGGCGCCTCTATCGTGGTTAACTCGGTCCTCGTACCGGTTCAGGCCCACATAAGGTATCTGGGCCTGATCCTTGACGGTAGGTGGCTCTTCGACGAGCACTTCCGACAGCTTGCTCCGAAGCTGGTCGGCGCTGCGTCCGCCCTTGGGCGACTCTTACCCAATTTGGGCGGACCCAGCGTCGCTACAAGACGGCTATACACGGGGGTTGTCCGGTCAATGGCACTGTACGGTGCACCGGTGTGGGCGGGAGCTCTGACCGCCCAGAATAGGGCGCGCCTCTGGCGCCCTCAGAGGGTTATGGCGGTTAGAGCCATACGCGGCTACCGCACCGTGTCGACGGAGGCGGCGTGCGCATTGGCCGGGACTCCCCCGTGGGATTTGGAGGCGGAAGTGCTCGCCGAAGTATATCGGCGAACGGCTGAGTTCCGGGCGGGAAGCGGCAGTCGGCCCCCGCCCGAAGAGGTACGCGAATGGCGTGAGGCCGCTCGCCGAGCCACCATGGCTCGTTGGTCGTCCCGGCTGGAGGCTCCACGTGCTGGCTTTGCCGCCGTGGAGGCGCTCCAGCCGGTCATCGTCGAGTGGGCAGGGCGGCAGCACGGGACCCTTTCCTTCCGACTGACGCAGGTCCTTTCCGGGCACGGCTGCTTCGGGAAGTACCTGCACTCGGTCGCTAGGAGGGAACTGAGTCCCGCCTGTCACCACTGCGACTGCAGTGAGGACTCGGCTCAGCACACGCTGGCGGTTTGCTCCGCCTGGGCGACGCAGCGTCGGGCCCTCACTGCAGTCATCGGAGGGGATCTCTCGCTACCGGCCGTCATACGCTCCATGGCCGGTAGCGACAGGAATTTTACCGCGGTCGCGACCTTCTGTGAGGACGTCATCTCGCAGAAGGAGGCGGCAGAAAGGGTCCGGGAGGACGATCTCCACTCGGACCTAATTCGCCGCCGGCGAACCGGGCGGCGGAGGCGCGCTTACCAGCGCCTCATGCCGCCCTGAGTGTGGCCGCGGGTGGATGGGACGGGTTTTCCCCTCTACCCGCTATAGTGGCCCCCCGCGAGGAGGCGGCGTCCGCGTGTGCCTGGGCGTCGCCTAATTTAGAGAATTTTACCCGAAGGTGGTGCCCGCGCTTTTGCGGGCAGGCGCTAGGAGGGTTCCGGATGTCTTAATAAAGCTGTTCCCGGATCCCTCCTACTTAAGGCGCAGTACGGCACACCGTGTGGTTTTAGTCGGTTCGATTCCGACACACCGCCCCGCCGAAAACCCCGGCGGGGTGACGGCCCGAGGGGGTTTCCACACGTACAAAAAAAAAAAAAAAAAAAGGTTTTCACTGGCAGTTTTTTGCAACTCCACGACAAAGCGCGTATTTTGCGTTGGTGAGAATAAAAGCTATTCGAGCCACCCTAACTCCCCGAAGAAACCCAATAACCTCTTTACGTTACCATCACTAGTCACTTACCACCAGGTGACCCGTCTGCTCGTTCAATTTATACTGGAAATTAATTTACATTATGTGATAAGTGTATTCTTTTTTTTTTTTTTATATTATAGGGGGCAAACGACCAGGCGGGTCACCTGATGGTAAGTGATTACTGTCGCCCATGGACACCTGCAACTCAAGAATCACAAGTGCGTTGCCGGCCTTTAAGGTGGGAGTAGGGGAAGGGGGGAAGAGGGAGAGTGCGGGTAGGGAGAGATGAGGGGAAGAGGGGGAGAGGAAAGGGTTAGGGCCTTTTTTTTTTTTTTGGTGGAGTGACCCCGGTGGGGTGACGGCCCGAGGGGGTTTCTACACGCACAAAAAAAAAAAGGGTTAGGGCCTCCGGTAACCTCATACACTCGGCGAAAAGCAATGCAATCATTGCTTCACTGCCGGTTTTCTGTGAGGCGTTTGTCTTCCAACACCTGAAACTTAAAGTGACGACGAAGACGAAGATGAAACAAAAGAAACCTATTCACTCTACTTTAAACTTTTAAATTCGACCACCAGGTGATCTTCAGTTTCTATAAATGTGTTAATTCTACTGAAAAAATCATTTTTAGTTTTGCCCAAATATCCTGACGTTCTGGGTAACATTTCTAATTGTTTCGTGCCCTAAAACCCATGTTCAGAAAATTATCAACATTAATAATGCCCAATATGTTAAATCACTCTTTTTATTGTGTAAAGGAACAGGCGTTTGTCTACCAACTCACCTGATGGGAAGTGACGATAAAGATGACGATGGTACACGCCTATCCAAGAGATACCTATTCACTCTACGCTTGAACGTTCCAAGATTATAATTGTCACGAAAATATAGGCAGGCAGTTCCTTCCAGACCTCCACCGACCTGAAGACCGATGACAACCATTACATATTATAAAACAAAGTCCCCCGCCGCGTGTCTTTCTGTCTGTCTGTCCAATAGATAGAGCGATTCATGAGGAAGGTTTAGGTATAAAATTTGTTAAGGTTTTGTGTAAATTGGTTGAAATATGATGATGATTGTTGAAGATGTCTCTGCTACCTGTGCGAAGCCGGGGCTGGTTGCTAGTACAAGACTAAAAAATAAGAAAATAAATTTACTTACCGACCGAACTAAAACTAGGAAATAATTATTGATACGAAGAGTTTGTTCGATGGCGATATTAAGTCCAAGATAAAAATAGTTCATTGGTAGCTATATATAAAAGTAGAGTGTTTATAACAATATCGTATAATTCTTTCAAAAAAAACCGACTTCAACAAAATATAAGACTTAGGTTAGGTAAGGTAAGGTTTTCTCATGGATGCCATTGTCAGAAATGAACCAAATTGAAATGGGGCCACGTGGGAAGCACCAGCTTTCAAATAAAGAATCATCAAAATCGGTTCACCCAGTCGAAAGTAACAAACATAAAAAGAAAAAAAAATATACAGTCGAATTGAGAACCTCCTCCTTTTTTGAAGTCGGTTAAAAAGCATCCCAGGCTTATTTACAATCAAATTAATTATTATGCTAGTAACTTAATTCTTACCAGCCAGGTGGTGTTTCCTGGCCTCTGCCAGCTACTGCAGCCTCAGTCCCGTTCCCCATCCGAGACTTGCGGTTTACCCTAGATTCCTCCCCCTGCCCATTTTTCCTTATACAAATTTTCTTCTTCCATATTTCCCGTCTTAAAACGATTACATTCCCAGACGGTTGGCGTCTGGCAGGCGGCCAGTTGTAAAAAAACCAGTAAAAACTTTTGCAATGTTAAACATTTCGCCGACCCCAATAAAAAGAACGAAGATGAACTTAATTCGTACGGCTTATAAACTTATTACAATTTTTAAATTATAATGAACCGGTAGGCTTTTTATCGCTATTGAACAAACTATGCATATTTAAAGAATATTTTCTTTTAATTAGTTCCGTTTTGCCATTAAGCGTGTTTCTTTTAATTATATGGAAGACTAACAACAAGCCAAGACTTTTCACGGCTAGCAGAGACATCTTCAACAATCATCATCATATTTCAAACAATTTACACAAAACCTTAACAAATTATATACCTAAACCTTCCTCATGAATCGCTCTAGCATTGGTGAAAACAGCATGAAAATCCCTTCAGTAGTTTTTCAGTTTATCGCGAACAAAACGTCAGATAGACAGACGCAGCGGGGGACTTTGTTTTATAATATGTAGTGGAAAGAGGTAAACTATATCACTTTTCATTCTTCTCTGTTTTACGTATGGATGTTGGATGCTGTAGAGATTTCGTTTTGGTTTTTTCACGTGCTAGAACCGGATAAAGCGAGCAAAGTTTGTAAATATAACGTTGCTATTGTATGCTCATATCAACCTACACTTGCGCACAACATTGTTAGAAAAAAGGGGTTAAACGATTCAAATTCAACTTCTTTATTGATATAATGATTTACACAATTTTATAAAATCCCTAACTCCTGCGCTAGTAAAAGCTGTGTTGCAGGAGTTACCGCCTTCCCCCTTAGTATTACCAATTTGAAATAAAATAACATAAAAGATGACACTTTCTATAACAAAAAAGAAAGAAAAGCAAATACAAAATTGCCAAAAATTGCACAAAGTGCAGTGTGTATGTGTGTGCGTGCACGTATGCGTGAACTTGTGTGTGCACGAATGCGTGTGTGTGATCTAAGCATTGTATGTATTTAAAAAAGGAACTAAAATTACCGAGTGCACATTTTTTTAAGCATCATATCGCCTAGCATACGACAAAAGTGACGAAGTATACATTGGCATCGGTAAATCGGTATACATCGGACATGGCAACTATTACACCAATTCCCGACGGATCTTAGCATATACGAGACAGAAATAAATATAACTAAATAAAATTATAATTTTGTAAACCTATTTAAACATCGTGGGAGAGCCATGCTTTGGCACGCATGGGCCGGCTCGACCGGATTGATACCACGGCCTCACAGAAAACCGGTAGTGCAACAATGCTGTATTTCGCCGAGCGAGTGAGGTTCCACCATTCCCTCTCTCCCACTATCTCCATTCTCTCCACCCTCCCCTCTCCCCCTCTTCCTCTACTCCTACCTTAAAGGCCGGCAACGCACTTATGGGTCTTGAGTTGCAGGTGCCCATGGGCGGCGGTAGTCACGCGATGGTGAACTAGACCGGACTGTAAATAAATAAAAAGCAACTCCCGCATTAGATATTCCTGTGTCGTTGGGGGCTTCACAAACTTTGAATCTTAATGACATAATTTCCCTAAGTATCGTTAAACTACGTGGTGATTTAAAAGTGTGGCTGTGAGTTTGTTTGCCTGATTTCTTCTCACAAGGCTCAACTATTTGAAAATGGTGATGACACTGGCAAATAGCGATCTAACCTATTTGCAACACGGATTTTTTTTTTAAATATTTTTGTTTTATTTTCGACAAACCGACATTGTGTTGATCAACATTTTTGAAGCTCTACTTCTTTTGGCGCGTTAGGGAAAAATTATGAGAGTAAATTTTTACGATGCGCGCGCATACCGTCACAAGAAACCAACACCCTGAAGTTAGCTAGTCAACATTTTAGTTTTAAAAAAAATGTTACTTCACGATAGTGATAAAAAATAGTTTTTACATATTACTTTGAGTACGTTTGTAGAATTTGAGGTTAGTTGACGGTATGTTTTATTTATAATAATTTACTGTTATTATAAGTGATAAAAATGGTTTCTACATATTACTTTGAGTACGTTTGTAGAATTTGAGGTTAGTTGACGGTATGTAGTATTTATTATGATATTTAAATAAACTTTATTTAACTAGATAAAAGTATAACTTCTTACGTGCGTACATAAGTACACACACACTTTTTAATAAAAAAAAACGTAAGTATTCAAATAATTCTTAAAGAATTTTATGAAATAAAGAAATTTGAATTTGACCTAAGAGAAAAATAATAATTTTTAGCATTTGAAACTATGCAATTATTACGATCGCAAAGCAACAGAAATAATCTCCCCCCTCAACTTTCGAATTGCCATAAATGAACCACAAATAAAACGGTTTCGTCAATTATCTGCAAAAAAACTCCCACAAAAAAATCATTTTTTTCTTTCACATTTCTGCTCTACTGTACTCGTATCAGTATCAAACATTTTTAGTTCCGTGTTCATTCGAAAACAACGTTTGCGGTTGCGCAGTCAATGTACCGATGATGAAGACTTTCTTGACCCTGGGATTATTGGCTGTGGTGTCTGCTAGCCCCACTTCAAATAGCAACAAGGATCAAAATGCCCAAGGGTATAAGGATCAATGTAAGATTTCTTTAGATATGCAATTCTGGTGTTTGTAGTTATTTTTCTGCGAAACGGCTTGGCCGACAGTTTTCTGGAGAGGAAATGGAGGATCCACCGACCAGGCATGAAGAAATGTTAATGTTGGGAAGTTGTAATATACTAATCAGCGTGAAAACTTTCATAGCACGATCCAGGATCAGTAGTAATCCACGTAGTTCAGCTGGTCTTCGCTAGATGGCGCTGAAGAAAAGTCTAGAAAAAGTGGCAGAAACTTCTTAACCAAGCATCTTTCTTTTACGGTACTAATATTACCAGAAGTCTAGGCCGACTCTCTATCGAACTGGAACCAAATACATAAAGTCACCTCTATCGGCATCATGAGAAGCTAATTTATTTTTGCCCTTTTATTTGAAACGCGACTCACATGAAATACTTAACTACTTACTTTAAATTTAAATAGTTTGTCAAACGTCAGTGGTTTACAGTTAAAAGCCCAGTCTAGCCTGGAGAACATACATTGAACTACTGGGTTCTTATAAACATATTGTAAAGTCGGTCGGTAGTATCGGTTTTCTATAGGATTCACTTTGGTGAGTGTGCGAAGGCTTTCTTCGAACTAATTGCCTAATTGGACGCTCACCCCTCTTTCATCGAACGACTAGACGCAGACAGGTTCCACCTATTCATTGTCGAAACACCAAAAAGTCGAACGAAACGATTTGACAGCTCTTTTTTGGTTCGAGTCACCAAGGTCTGGAATGAACTCTAGTCTGGATTGCCTGCGTCTATTTTTCCAGACAATTATAATCCTGGAGTGTTCAAGAGTAGAGTGAATAGGTTTCATCCATCATTCCATCTTAGTCTTCATCATCACTTTCCATCAAGTGAGTTGGGAGACAAATGCCTATTCGATTACATAATAAAAAAAACAAATTAAGGAAGGTTGAAGATTCTTGGACGAGCAGGATTCGCAATTTTGACCAGATGCTTAAAGACAAAAATGTTCAACCAGTATAAATTTATACTACTAGTTAAGAGCTACGGTATGGTCCATGGTCCCATCTATAACATGTTTCTTTTTTCTCCAGATTGCACAGATCCTCGTACGATGAGGAAGCATGCAGCATATACGGAGTGGGCTGACGCGTACTCCTGTACCAGACATAGATGCCAGCCTGGTGGCAGGAACCTGGCTATCTATACTGTTGGGTGAGTACTTATCTACATATTAATACGTAAAAAAAATTCTTTGTACGCATTTTTAAATAAATTTCACGCACTTAGAAATGCGAAACTTGAAATACTGAAAGTTAATGTTTTTTAATCAGAATTTGTTACAAGTTTAAAAATAATGCGAAAACGGCTACCTGTATGAAGCTACAAGCGTCTAGTATTGTGTACTGACGGGTTTTAGTGTTACCATTAATTAATGGGACTGTTTTGGAACCAATTACAAAAATTATACTTTAAAAAACTAAAAAACACGCTTTTACAGAAAATTCAACTAAAAAATAAAAAATTTAATCCTTGACACGTGTGCAAAATTTGAATGAAATCTGGCCGTTTAAAGTGACAATTACACACAGTTACAAACATACAAACAAGTGAAGCTAATATAAAGCGTGTAAAAATGAGTTTCTCTTTACAGTTGCAAGAGAGTCGAGGCTCCAGAATCTGCCATTGAATGTGAAGAAGTCGTGGAAGATACCAATATGCAGTTCCCGTTCTGCTGCACAAGACTTAGGTAAGAATGAATTAAGCAGTACTTTGGAATAAAAACTTTCGTGATTAATATTCATATTAAAATGTATTAAAGATAGATTACACTTTATTTGTACACTAGGGTTTTACAAAGAATATGTCACAGGAGATGTATCTTATCAACAGTGGCGGCCCCAGCTACATTTTAAGGTGGTGCGAGACTCCAAAGTGGCGCCTCTATTCGCCGTAAAAGAATTTGATGACCTTTTAGTCTTTATAGTCCTCAATAATATTTTTGACATTACTTTTTGAGGATTGTTGCGCCCTCGATCTATTGATTTCGGCGCCCCCCGCATGACGGCACCCTAGGGACGCGCGCCCGGTGCGGCCGTACCGCTCGCACCGCCCTAGGGCCGCCCCTGCTTATCAATAGCGTACAAAGGGTGGCCTAATCGCTCAGAGCAATATTTTCCAGGCAACTTTGGGATGGACTGGAGTTATTTTATTAAACGGGTGGTAATCGTTAACGTTAAATTAAATGGTTGTCAATCCTTATCATCTATTACGCACATGCTTTACTCAATAATTATACATACATATAGACATACACATATAGACATACACATATACACAATAAATAATGTATACCTTATATTTTAAATATAATTTTATAGTGACAGATAATGCTCTTTTAACATTGTAACATTGCGACAGGCAATTTATTCATTCAATTCATTCATTCATTATTTGTGCAACAGTGGTTGTACACTTATATAAATAAATTTATAAAAGTGTATAGAAATTTATTTATAAGGCCCATTTGGAAATAAAGAATTTGATTTGATTTGATTTGATTTGATTCTATAAACGCACGGCTTTCACAGTAAATGATTTGTTAGGTTAGGTTGCAATCAAGTAAATCAAGTGTGATCCGGGAAGGTTTGACAGCGACGCAGCAATTCGATTTACTCGCTCGCTTGAAGGGGCTAAGCCTTAGATTATGGCTAAGCCCTGTCGGGTCTGAAACCAGTCGAGCATCTTCGAAATACACGGTTATGGCGGCGGTCATTTTTTAAGCGGTGAAGCAAAAATGTTGTTTGCCGAATTTAGTTATCGATTATCAAAAAAATAAAATTACAATACAAATACATAATTATTAAGTAGGTGCCTGTATGTATTAGTAATCTACAAATCGCTTAGACAATAATTAAAATAACAAACTGATTGTAACAATATTGCAGCAGCATTTATGTATATCTCGTGTGAATTCATGAACATCTCAGAACATTAAAAATATCTTTGTCCACAGATGTTTAGTTGTAGTTCGTGGTGAGGTATGGACCAGAGTGCTTGGACAGCCGTGGGAAGTGCTGCCAGCAGCACCCTGGAGCCACATGTACAAAATGAAGAAGCCACCGCCCTCGGACACCACCTTCCAACCTAAGTATGAACTTATACAAAAGCTAATACTTTCAACTCCTTATAGTATCGTCCTGTTGCCGAATTGATACTGCAAATAACTGCACTTGTCCTGGGACAGCCATGCTTCGGCACGTATGGGCCGGTTCGACCGGAGTTATACCACGGCCTCGCAGAAAACCGACAGTGAAGCAAAGCAAAGCAAAGGCCCTAACCCTTCCCTCTCCCCTAATTCCCCCTCTCTACCCCAACCCTCTCCCCCTCTTCTCTCCTTTCCCCTACTCCCACCTTAAAGGCCCGCAACGCACTTGTGACTCTCGAGTTGCAGGTGCTATGGGCGGCGGTAGTCACTTACCATCAGGTGACCTGCTCGTTTGCCCCCTATCCCATCAAAAAAACGGATGATGCAATGGTTAAAGTGATTGCCTCGGTTCGATTCCCACACATGTCAAAACTTGTGTGATCCACAAATACTTGTTCAGAGTCAGGGTTGATTGTATCTGTTGTTTGAAAGTTTGTAAAACCCCTCACGACATAGGAATCTCGAACTGCCTATTGCTGGCAAGTCCGAACCCTCAAACTTCAACACAGGACTTGTGAGTTGTGCCATTATAATTTACTCTATTGTGATAAAGTTTTGACAAAGTCTCGTACAAAGAAGATATAAATCAAAGTGGTGTGATGACATACAAAGCCGGCACCGCACTTGTGACTTGAGTTGCAGGTGTCCGTGGGCGACGGTAGTCACTTACCATCAGGTGAGCCGCCCGCTCATTTACCCCCTTTATCATTAAAAAAATACAGCAGATATATACTTCAGCATCATCTTACGAAGGTAAACCAAACTACTGACCCTGCATCACGCAAGGAAAGTTTAGCAGTTAGCATACTCGTATGTACAGCGCCAGTACAGTACAGTGTACAGTAGGGCCTTCGGCTAGTCGTGCTCACCTAGCCTAGCTGGTCGGAGGATCTTCTCTCCTCTCCAAAGAAACATTACACCTATTATTCTATATGATAATAGACATATGAAAAGCATAAAAAATGTCAAAGTTTTGTTAAATATTGCTTCTGTTTCCAGGATAGCAGAACAAGGTCCAGTCTATGAACTATCTGAAGCAGAGTCAGACACCGGCACCAATGACAAGCTGCAACGGTCTGCGAGGAAACAAACCCCCACAGACAGTCCAGACTGCAACGAAGTGGTGCCAAGGTCATCGGGGGTGGCTGCACCAGCTCCTGACATCGTGGTAAAACTTGCGTCATTCTATAGTGTCATAGATAGCTTGATTGAAATAGCCATTCATAAAAAGATTTTTGACGACTGATATATCTCTTTCGGTTTGAGAATCCAATATCCTAAGGATATGCTGACGTGCATTTGTGCTGGTGTTTGTACTGTTTATGTTGACTACTTGTCATAAACATTTGGAACCGTATCTGAGTGCCATGCTTTCATTCTCTGGATGAGATGGGTGATTCTTTTCATTCTCGACAACTATTTAAATTTCGATTTCCGATCGTGGCAGATTCTTGCACCAAACCTTTAATTCTAAAACACTAGGATCTAGAGCAGACGTGAATATCATGCCGCACACGCGTTTCGCTAGCTTCTTTTAGGTACCAATGTAATATTCAGCCATGGAACAGACACAATCCCAAATTCCAGATATGCAACTGAGTTTATCCGATCCAAGATTCACGTCTTATCCAAGACGTCAACCGCTGGTATTCGATGGATTGGTACTGTGGCAACAAATAAGAAAATAACACCATCTGTCTTTAATTTGAATACAGTATTTAAATTCATTCCCGAAATCTCTGTGGAGCGGCGGTAGTGCATTCGACTGGCACTTTCTCACTCCACTCACTTTGCATTGTTCTGGGTGTTTCTATGTTTAACGTGTATTTATTTACAAAAAAAAATGTATGTATGTATATATGTGTTTAGAGTCCACAGTACAAGCTATGATTAGTTTGGGTCTAGATAGGGCTGTGTGATATGTCCCAGGCTATTATTTCAATCTTGTCACACAAAGTAGAACTACTAAAGAGGTCAGCTCTGCAGTTTAGCCGTATATTACATATTGCTATATTTTCCAAATATATTTGGACAGTTTCCTTTACAGATTGCACTATCAACCAATAGCGAGAAAGACGCGCACCTCAAGAGGCCACGGGAAGAGGGCCTTACGAGGTAAGAAACTTCTTCCATTATTCACTTCGACTACTATATAATAGTAGATGTTTGCAGAACTATTTTGCATGTATTCAACCCTCATCTCATCATCATTTTGGACATAGGGAGTCCAATATTTAATTCCAAAAATAGGCTAGAGAATACCGAGTGAATCAAACCTGAGATCCTAATCCGATCCTGACTAAGGATGACCTCAATCCCATGGAAGACGGTGGTTACAAAATCATTATTAATTGCTATTATAAACTAAAAATGTTTTTTTTCTGCCCATTTATTAATATTACATTGTGTTTTAGGCGACAAGGGCATGCAGAGAAATCGGGAATCACTTGGCAAGATCAACCTCACAGTGACAGTGACTCCGATACTGAGTAAGTAAATACAATTTGAACAGAGTCCCATTGTTATATGTATAATGTGGAATCAATAACCGTCATGTGGGTTTATAAGTCAACCTATGATCACTTATATTGAAGGACCATCAAAGTTCGCTCCCATTTTGGTCTTTCGAGTCAGATGAGATCTGAACTCCTAAGACATACATTGATCCATAATATTATTTGTTATTGTAAATTGTACGTTAGAATGGCAATAATGTAGCTCGGCAGGCAATCACGACAGTGTTTCATTGTATTGCTGTTTGTCGGTACATACACGTTGTTTCCAAAAAAATAATTGATAGGCACAGGTTTGAAGTAGTTACCGCGTTCTTTTCTCGCAGATGTAGATATCTTGACTTAGCTCAAATTTCTGACTTTTACTTTGTAATATAGAGATGAATAATTAATTATTTCTGCTTGATCGTTTGAGAGCAATTTATAATCCTTATTATACGTGTAAATTGTGAGTTAATGGAAGCAATATTTATAGGGAACGAAATACAATTTTATAAAGAATGTTTTCACCGTTTTACCAGACACAAAAGAGTTCGTAAAACAACTGAGTCTTCGGGACATTTCTTCGAAAAGGAAGAAGAGAAGGAGCATCGGGATGGAGATATACAGGAGGTAGAAGACAACGCCGTATCCACAGAGAAGCCCCAGGTACGTAGGTTTCTTCTACAGGCTCCCTGAGTAAAATACATACATAAGGAAACGAAGAAAGTAAATTTAATGCCGTAAAAATGATGCGTTCACTGAACAGTATGAGTGAGAGATAGATTGCTAAGGAATGATGAAAAGGAGTTAATAAGGCTCCTGTGATTGGGCGAGTCGGTGTTGGTAGGTCTTAAAAGAAATATACTGTCCAGATCGGTAGTATACTGAAGAAAACACCCGTAATCGGCGAGAGTGTATAAAAAGCCTGATGGATGTGGCAGAGGCTCAAGCTTTGTGTCAGGATCCTGGTAAATTAAGCTCTATAGCCTCCGAGTACTTGAGACGGGAATTGGTAATAAATAATTATAAATTTAAAATACCTCCGACTCGAAAATTCCTTCAACGATTAGAAAAGAGACGATGATCTTCGAACGGCTGAACAAATTGTCTTGAATTATATCTAAGAATACTGTCAAACAAGTCCATTCAAATAAAAAGAAAACGCACTTAAATCGGTCTATTCGTTTGGGAGCTACGATGCAACAGACAGATAGACACGCAGACAGATATAACTTTCCTCAATTAATACTCCATCCAATACAAAAATAATTAATCAAATTTGACCGATAGTTCCTGAGATTTGCGAATCTAAACTTACTTGTTTGATACAAAGAACTATTTAGATTTATTTTATTAGTATAGAAGATATTAATTAGCAGTCTATTCAATACATAATTTTTTTTTTCTACAGGTTCCAGACGCATCAGACGAAAAAATGTACGCTAACGCTTTACTCCAAAAAGAGCAACCCCAAAAACTTCCTCCAAAGGTAATTAAAAAGTTTGTCATTAAGTCCACTGTTGTGTATTTAATTTCTGCAAGAAATATATTTAAAGAAATGTAATTAAAATAGAGCAGACCATTTACGTACAGATTACCCACTCACTGAAGACACAAATAAAAAGTGACTCTCGTACCGACATAATAAGGTGCAATCTAATTCGCACGGTAATCTATCTATAAAATTAAGATTTTTTACCTACGCAATCAGTACTTACATTAAGCGCACTTTAGCTCTATGATTATAGTTAAGTAATTCTTTAAATAGAATTAAAATAATAATTATTATTATCTTGCCGAATTTGGATGAATGTATTTCCTTATACTACGTTATCAGACGCTGGTTATGAAAGTGCCGTTGGTTGGGGCTGGTCATCTCCGAACTGCTATTACTTACCTATAGTAGTAGTTTGCGCGACTGTTTATAGTTTAGAACAATACGTTACATTGTCCTCACATTTAATTTTCGCATATAAGCAATGTAATCAAAGAGTTGTAAAAAAGATGTTGAAAAAGAGTGTCCTTGGAGTTTCTTGCCTGTTCTTCTCCACAGGATCTACTTATTGGAACAGGCAATTAGCTTCACGACCAACTTAGTCTGACTGACTACTACTCCTGACAATTCAAAAACACCCATAATGGTTTAATTGAAATAAATTATTTTGATTTGATTTGATTTGAAAGACCGGTACCGATGCTCGATCGATATCGATCATAGATATCTCTTAACCAAATGTATAATACCTACATAGTTACATACAAAATTTCCATAATTTTTGTGTGGGAGTGAGAGCCATGCTTCGGCACGTATGGGCCGGCTCAACTCCGCTTGATACCACGGCCTCACAGAAAACCGGTAGTGAAACAATGACTGCATTGCTTTTCGCCACGTGAGTGAGGTTACCGGAGGCCCTAACCCTTCCCTCTCCCCTGTTCCCGTTCTTCCCCTCTTCCCCTCTCCTCTTCTCTAATCCCCCTCTCCCATCTACCCTCTATTCCCCCCTCTTCCTCTATTCCCACCTTAAAGGGCGGCAACGCACTTGTGACTCTTGAGTTACAGGTGCCCATGGGCGGTGGTAGTCATTTACCATCAGGTGACCCGTCTGCTCGTTTGCCCCCTATACCATAAAAAAAAAATCTATAACTAATAGAATACATACAAACAAAGGGGTAGGCACAGGCACGGACAGACACCCCCATTTTTGCAAATATAATTTGACCCCACAAACGTAATAGGGGGTAAGTCTATGGCCGTCAATTGGGTTCTTTGGGAATTAAAGATAAGAAAATTTATGGTATATTGAAAAAGAAAGGTACTTTAACCTACATTAAATTATTTTGATAAAGATTTTACCTAAACATTATTCTATATTTTTAACGCTTTGTTCAAAAGAACTGTTGTGAAGTTTCTCTGCTAAAAGATCTAAAGACCTGAAACTTTGTCTCCAGGAATCCCACCACCACCAAACAGCCTTGACAGACATCCCACAGAACCAGTGGAACGAGCATGAAGGCATGGATGTGGAACCTAGAGCACACGTAAGTATATCACCACCATATCACCATCTATTTCATCTTTAGAATAATCTCAGAAATCCCAGACACTTGGCAAGTCCCAAGACGGCCTTCTATGGGATGTGATTTTCCAGTCTGAATCTTTCGGTGTCCAAACCTAGGTCGCGGACTGCATGGGAAGTGAATTGACAGAAGTAACTCAATAATTTTGTTGATGTACGGCTTATTCAGTGGTACGAGTAATGTGCTTATTTTTCGGATGGTATCTTCTGTGCACGGCTGATTGATGATATGCTTCTGATAATATAACAAGAAATCCGAAATTTTAAACTTTCGCGTTCCATAATAATATAATTATGTTGATGGGAATCAACGCGATCACGTATTTAAAAGGTATTACAATATCTTCGATTTGCCTGATGTTTCGGCCAGGTTTCACTGGCCTTGGTCACACGCTGACTCGTTTTTATGTCAGCCTGTGTTATGTAAATTCCCGTCAACATAATTATAATAACAAAAATCGTTAAACGAGGCAATAAACCCGATTCCGTTAAAAATACTAACATATAAGTTGTATATTATATTTTTGTAATCACCCTTCACTCGATAGGTTTGGGAGAAAAAGAAATTTTGAATACATACATTTTGGCGCCAAAAATCCGCCATTTTGATTTTTCATAATTTTATTATACAAAGCGACACCCGTGCTCAAAATCGGATCAGCCGTTTAGTACAAAATTATGAGGGAACATCGGGACCGATCTGAAACGGTTTACCAACAGTCGATTGGTCCATGAACCGTGTGTCAAAATACTTTTTTTGTTGGACATAATACAACCATAAACTTTTCGTCCAATGGACTTTTTATCCACGAACGTTTCGCCAGCATTACTCTACGTCGATTCACTATTTATAGTCATTTCTTTTGCCTGAGAATTTTAGCGATCCATTTTGTTAACGTGGCGAACGTTTTGGATACTGTATTCCGGTCGAAAGGCAGAGGTCATCTTTAATAACACGCCCTGGTAAATTAGGTGAAGTAACCTGTGTGTTAACGATTTCATAATTATATTTGAACTTCCATATTTTTTATTTGAAACGGATAAATTCGTATTTTAAAATAATATTAAATTACTTACGTGGCCGTTGTTGTCTCTTACACTTTTGATTCTTTTTCAAAATGAAAGTACTTTTGAAAAGATAACAACACTTTCTTTTTCGGCCAGTATGTTATTCAAATATCAAGACTTCGTTGGAGCACGTGTGCACTCGGCGGGAATCATGACGCCAATGATTCAACAGAAATTGTGGACCTTCCTACAACGGTCGTCTCCATTGCCACGTGGTGGGGATGGGGTAAGAAAGAGACGGCTGTATTGGGTAGAAAGAGACGGCAAAATGCGGTGTTAATAGTAGTGCCTATCTCAAATAAAAACGCTGATACTATTATGCGTTATTTAAAAATCCTTTTGTGACTTCTGAAAAATCTGTTTATAAATGTATTTTTACTTAGGTAATGGAGTTACGTTATACACAGGAGCCTACATCACGGCGTAACTTACATCCGGTAGAGCCAGAGAAAGAGAGAAAAGAGGAGAAACACGAGAAACGTGAGAAGTCTAGTAACTTGCAAGCGTTGGTAGATGCCATTGGCTCAAGAATGAAGGATATAGAGAATGTTGTCCAGAAAATGAGTGAGAAGGTGCATCAGACGAAGAGTCCGTTGGGAAGCGCTAGCTCAGAGAAGAGGTAAGATTTATTTTTCAATTATTAAACACTAGCAACCCGCCTCGGATTCGCACGGGTAGCAGAGACATCTTCAACAATCATCATCATATTTCAACCAATTTACACAAAATCTTAATAAATTATACAATTAAACCTTCCTCATAAATCGCTCTATCTATTGGTGAAAACCGCAATGAAATCTATACTACTATCTATAGACTTTGTTTATATGTAGTGACTACTATAATGCCAGATTTATGATGTAAACTTGTGCAGCTGGTATTACTAGAGGATAAATAAATGGTTGAGTTGGATCTTTTTCTCTAACGATTTTGGTTTTTATTCTTTTACGGACTTTTTGGATTAAATATATAGTAAAGGCAAACCAGTACAGTACCGTTTTCTCCTGCAACTATTTTCTTTATATTATAATTCATCTCGGGACGATCACTTATGGTTTTATTCATAAGTCTTCATCTTGGAAGCATCTTTTCCCATCATGATTCTGTTGTTCCCACTATAATTGTTTTTGGGACGTTCAATTGATCCAAGGTAGGGAAAGTGGCGCCACCTTGTTGTTTTTCACCATCAGGAACAGTCAGTATATGAATGTGCTAATGTGGATGTACTTGGCATAAGTGACATTGCCATTATTATTATTGTTTTAAGTGCCGTGTGCTACCTCGATCATTCCTGGTCTTTTGTAGCGCACTTCTGCTTTACAGTTCACTGCTCAGACTTATGGCTTCGAGAAACCTCCAGATCCTATCAGCAGTGATTGTTTGTATTTCCTGAGGTTGCATGATGTGCAACCCTAGGTTAATACTTCGGTGCCGCATTAGTGGGCCACAAGAGAGCATGGAATATGCATTGCAGTCTCTTCTGTATGTTGACAGAATCTGCATATTTTGTAACACTGCTTTAAAATCTTAATAATTTGCAGTGAGAGGAAAGTTCACCCGCCATTTTACGAGCCACTAGGTACATTAATAGTGCTGATATATAAGTAGGTACTCCACTTGCCATAAGTGAAATCGCCGTAATTGATATTGCTATAAGTGATATTACTATAAAGAAACTTTAAAGTTAGGAACACTGGCTTTTTTTAGATCTTAATAATCAACTGTGTAATGATTTTTAGTTTCATAGTAATATTCTATTTCAGGCCTCCTTTAGTTGAAACAGATTTCAGTAAACGTCATAGGGTGGACCTTGATAAAGTATTGAAACCGAAACATGAACAAGATCACGACAGCACCAAAACTGTCGAAGACCATTTTAAACAACGGTGAGTTGAACTTTAAATGTACTTTATTGAAAGTTAATAAGGCAATTTTTCTGAAATGCAGAAAAGCATTGGTGTTGTGGTTTCGGAGTAAGGCAAGCTCACTTATAAAAAACGTACACAAAAAGATGTGGTTATTTAGAAGGCTTAATAATTAATTTAAAAATATATATCGCCGACTTCAATTTTCCTAAATTTTGATAAATTGTAATATTAGCTACGTTATTCGTCCCTTAATTTTCCATTCTTAGAGGTGGAATATTTTCTTCAAATTTAAATGGAACCAACATTGAGTACAAGCCATTCAAATAAAAAATAATTATTTAAATTGGTTCACAATTTGCGAAGATATCGCATAACATACACAAAAAAGGCAATATTCAGTCGAATTGAGAACCAACTACCCGTAAGGAATGCCACAAATGTTCGTATGGCAACCGAAACCGACGGCTTAACATGCTCTCTCTGAGGCACGGAGGGTTCTCAATGGTCACCAATCCTTAGACTGACCTGGCTAGGATTACTTAACCATGCAATGTGCTAACCTACTCGGTTACCGCTTAGCCACGAGTTCTTAGGGTCTAATACACGACCCTAAAATATGACCATACTCTTCTGTAATACCGTCTTTATTGTCCATCATGTGGCCAACGAGCGGTCATATCACTACAAGCGCTTTTTACTCAACAACCTTTGAATGGAATTAGTGTTAGTAGTTTTGTAAGTAAAAGAAGAAATTATAATCTTTACGATTTCTTAAACCGTGATGTAGGCTTACGTTTAAGAGATTTTTTTCACAGCTAATTTAAGATAGTTACCTACTCTATATTTATGGATTTTTTTGTTGTATATAATATTAAGATTTACGGTGCCCGTTTTCTTTGCACCATCTACCTCGGAGTGCGATCCTCACTCTCGCTTGACCAGTTTTCAGCAACACCAGATCCAGTGTGTGTTTCATGCGGACCATGACAAACCCACAAACATTTTTAAGTTTCATACAGCTTTTGTTAAAGTTGATACCAAAAGAAAAAGGCTTCTTCTGTATTTAATAAAGTGGGCTTATTTCTTTAAGATGATCGCGTCTGTCTCTTGTCATGGCGGGGGGGAACAAGAAGGGGCAATTGCAAGCAAACATCTAAACGTCAACATTTGACATCTGTGTTTTCTATTACAAGTTTCTTTTCGCTCTAAGGCAGTTGTCATGAACAATTCGGCGTTTTTTAGTTAACCAAGACTGTCCGTAGTTCAGAATTCTCTCGATTTATTTCCCTTTAAAGACAAATGTTTTTGAGGAGGAAAGATCACTCGGCTTTCTGTAATTGAAATACTTTTTCATTGAAAGTTAGATTAAAACGGGTCATCATTGTGAAAATGTTTATAAGTAAGTGGGAGAGCCATGCTTCCACACGTATGGGTCGGCTCGACCGGAGCGATACCACGGCCTCATAGAACCGTTACCGGAGTTACCGGAGGCCTACACCCTCCTTCCTCCCTTCCTTCCCCTACTCCCATCTTAAAGGCCGGTAACGCCTTTGTGACTCTCGAGTTGCAGGTGTCCATGGGCGGTGGTAGTTACTTACCATCAGGTAACCCGTTGCCCGTTTGCACCTAGGTTTGCACATCATGCAACCGCAGGAAATACAAACAATCACTGCTGATAGGATCTGAAGGTCTCTCGAAGCCATAAGTCTGAGAACTGAACTTTAAAGCAAGAGTGCGCTACAAAAGACCAGAAATGGTCGAGGTAGCACTAAAGCAAAATAATAATAATAACTCCACGTGTTACCATATTTACTGCGGTTATGTGATTTGGCATGCTGTACAACAAGTTATTTCACTAAGCTATCATTATTAGTTTCCGGGATTTTCAGGTGTCTTTGTGACTCCGATTCATTGCTCTCGAGTGTATATCAGTCAAAAATGAATTAAATTTAATGTAAAAAAAAACATATATTTCCGACCAAGCGCAGTCAGATTTACCCACAATCCAGCAAATCGAAAACTAGAAAATCGATATTGCAACGATCAATTTAATCGAAAATTGATTTGTTGCATTCAATTAGAATCTTTGATCATTGGATTACCGATGTGAACCCACTTCTAACAAGAATTTAGCTTAAGAATACTCGTAATGTGTGAACCATGTTACTAGAAGGTACTTAGTCTTTAAAAAAGAAGCTGCTAAAGGTAATATTCTTCTTCTTGTCCCTCTCCATTTTAGCAACCTTGTGAGTACTCAGACAGTTTTTCTTTTTCAGTGCTCACAAGGTTGTTAACATGAAAGGCCGACGCGGCACCAAGCACTCCTCCAAACGCAGACCGGTCTACCACCACGATGTCAGGCTAAATAAAAATGACGTGCGTTCTTCCTCCGAAACGCAAAGCGGACAGGAGGGTAAAAGCCATGAGAAATCTGGCGACACAAGGGTACGATTAGGCTCCCATGAGTTTAATTAAAGTATACTGTTTTATATACATAATCGCAGTATTTTATCTATTCTTACCTTACATGTACAAGCTTAAAATTCGAAACGGAACTCTGCAACAGTAATACACAAAAAATAAAAAGGCATTGGTCAATAAGAATAGTCACCCAAGACTGGTAGCTTTAAACTGGTCTATTCGTGTCTACTGCAGAGGTTTCTAGAAGCTACCTTCTTAGGTATACCGGGACCCTTGCTATAGACGGACTTATGACGGGCCACCGTATGGTTTTAGTCGGTTCGATTCCGACATACCAATTTACCGTTAGCTCCGGTGAAGTGATGACCTGTGTGGGTTTCTACACGAGTAAGGCGGGAAGGTGTGTTAAACAGGTCTATTCGTGTCTACTGCAGAGGTTTCCAGAAGCTGCTTTCTTAGGTATACCGGGACCCTTGCTATAGACGGACTTATGACGAGACACTGTGTGGTTTTAGTCGGTTCGATTCCGACATACCAATTTACCGTTAGCTCCGGTGAAGTGATGACCTGTGGGGGTTTCTACACGAGTAAGGCGGGAAGGTGTGTTAATTGAATTATTTGTGAAAATTTTTTTTTGGGGCTTATTTCAAAATTGTGAATGACGATGACATAAAATCATTGTTATTGTGATTTCTGCTTTCGTCAACGCCTCATTAAGAACAAAACGTCATATTTTTTCATCTGCTGAAGGTACTAGACAAAAATAAATTAATTATTATCTGAAAAAAGCATGCTTTAGGTAATAGAAAACCGAACTGAAAATTAGAAAATAATTTTAAAATATGAAGAGTTTGATCTATAACAATTAAATTATTAACAAAATAATTAATTTTATTGTAAAAAACGCGTTGTACTTACTCTATTTTTATAATACTCTACATTTATAAATGAACCAATGAACAATTTTTTTTTAACATTTGATGCCTAGCACCCTGTACCTTTTTGTTGGATGGGTTATCAGTAATCTTTTCTAAAATATATTTATAATGATTAATTCAAAATCAATATACAGGTGCCAGTGAAACGCTCCCGAAAACGTTCCTGTATACGCTAATTGGCCAATTTTATCATTTAGTTGTGTACGTGTGGACGCAAAATCTGTTAGTAAGCTAATTCAATCACAAATCTGATCGTGTAGTAAAATTGTCTCTTGTGGTTGTGGATGCATTTAACGGAAAAGCCATGACGTCACATCGTTAGAGGGAGATAGATAGAATAGTTTGTCTTATTCAGCGTGCCGTTTTATTAGCAGGTTTCAGGCAAATATTTTATTCTTTCGTTGTGAAGAGTCTAATCTATGTATTTTTGCCAACATTTGTCGTTTTGAACGCAAAAAGTGGTAAAGATTCAATGAGTTCAGTCCTTTATTGTCCTTGTCGTTGATTTATAATGTACCCACATAAGCAAGTTGCAGTATTTTTACAGTGTAATGTTTTCAGGATTCATATAATTATGTAGGTATGCATCTGACTAACTTCTAAAACCCTGAGCAGATTTAGATGATAGAATCCTTACATCATTCTGAGTGACTCTAGCTTAATTTTTTAAGTCAACATGGCGTCCATAGGGCACTATTTTCAAATGTAAAAAAAAATATTGTGGTTTTTTTGGCAGCTGTTTTATGACTGTCCACATTAAAAACCTATCCTAAACACAATCTATGGTTTAATTTTTTTTTTATTTGACAGGTTCGCCATCAAAGGCCACGGAAGCAAGTATCTGCAAGGCTCGACAGAGCCCACACCAGAACAGCCGTTATATATAGAAGATAATGGAAATTATTTCAGCGATGCTAGCAATGCGATGTCCTCATCACGGAGGTCCAACAATGCGCCCAAGGTAACTGTACTTTAATTTAACACAAGCATATCTTAGTTGGAGACGTTAACAAGAACACCATTTTTTTAAAATTATAATAATTATTTTTTTAAATTAGATGATAAATTTTATGAAATAAAAATATTGAATTTGAATTTGACTAATGATGTGATCCATGTTACTAGTAATTTAAAAAAAAAAGCCATTCACGTCAGTGGCGTAACAATAGGGTGACTGAGCGGGGAAAAAGCCACGGGCCCCAATGGCCCTGAACACGGGAGGCCCTAATTACAAAATATATTAATGAATTAGCGACGGGCCTCAAATGGTATAGTTAGACCACTGATTCACGTAATAGAAGTCAAAAGTTCCGTAAGCAAACAAACTTGTATGTAGATAGTCCGTCCATCTCGGGAATTAATTCTCAAAGATTATTGTCCGTCTTTCCCAAAAGACAAACTTAACTTTGCGGTTCTAAAGATACTCTCCCATACATCGATGTACGACAAAGTCAACTTTTCAACCGCAAAATATTAGTTTGTAGTCACAAAAATTAATGAGTTTCAGATTTTTTCCTTAACTTGTGCTGTGAGACCTTGCCTCTTACCAAATTTCATGATTCTAGGTCAATGGGAAGTACCCTATAGGTTTTGATTTACAATGTTCAAATTTGGTTAAATCTAAGGCTTAAATGGCTGTATTTTAAGTGATATAACAACAAATCAACGACTTTCGGATTTTTACATGTGCTGTGAGACCTCGCTTATCAAATATTGTATCTTTTAATTGCGTTCACTTAGCTTTTTTACAGCTTCAAAGGACAGCAGACATTAATATTTTGATGTTAATTTCAATACCTCCCTTGATACCTCCACGCGTTCCCGCGAAAAAAGGTTTGACAGACCGATGGACAACAAAAGTGATTCTATAAGGGTTTTTATTCTTTTCTATCTAAATAAAAAAAAAATTGGTTGCCTGTAAAGTCGGTATACGGGCGAAAGTTTTACGTGACAACGACTTTGAGTGGTAAAATAATAACCATGACCGAGTGGAAGGGACGCGTGCCTCTCACTCGCTCTCATTGTGAGCGCATAACGTGAGCGGAGCGTAACGCAGTTTCTTGAAGTGTCACCCGGCAAACCAATTTATAAGACGTTGTCACGTCAAAAATAACATATCTTATTATCTACGTACACATATTTTATATATTTTGCGAGGAACCCTAATGCTTTTTCCAAAATAAAAGTAGCCTAAGTTACTCTTTATAACACCAGGTGTCTGCCAGTGAAAGTCCCGTTTAAATCTATCCACCCGCTCCGAATAAATTTTAAAAACTGATTTTTATGCATAATTATCGCGCACAGACACTTCAATTTTATATATTTGTAACATATAAATAGGTCGGTGTTGTGCTAGAGATCGTCTGGCGGTAGAATTTCGACCGTTTTGGATAATATCTTGTTTTATTTCATTGGCCAGTATAACTTGAGCTGTCATTGTATAGACTTTTGTGCCATGACAGGTCAAAATATATACTGGACTCCTAGCTTTATGTAGCCGTTTTAACACAATGGTACCGATTCTATTGTCAGACTCACTAAACTAAAACCTAACTTAATTTCTTCATATGAAATCAACCTTGTCTTCTTCGCAACAAGGTCTATTTGTTACTGGCATCTATTTCTCAGCGCCACTATTTTTCACTAAAAGCTGTCAACGTATACTCAACTTTATTTCCACGCAGCGAGAGTCCCCATTTATTCAAATACCGTATAATTGCCGTACCAAAACTTGTTCAAAACGAACTAAGATGACGTTATTTTAATCGACACCTACAAAGACGCTTACTAAAAACACAGAGCAAAAGAGATGGCATTCAACGGATAGCGGCTCTCGCTACGTGGTATTTAAGTTTATTTAAGCGTATCAGAGTTTAGTCGACAAATAAATTGCTTATTTCGATAGCGACGTATGCTACCTACTACTTTATATTTGAAATGAGACCTTGTTTCGAAGGTTACAAGGTTTACATCTTGTATGAAGAAAATTTAGTCAATTATAGTTAAGAGAGAAATTCAACAGAATTGACACCAATGTTTAACTTTAAAGCTTATATTGGTTAAAATTTTAGCTTTCTGCACTTTTTCTACAAACTTATAATCTTTAAATATTCCAAAATTTATATTCCTGTTGCTGCGCGTTTGTTTCAGAAATGCGTACAAAGAATTCTCCTCAAGTGTTAATATATAGCAGATTATCTTATTTTAGGGCCTTGTATCGTTGTGCCTAAGTCGCTGACTTTAGCTCCAGTGGTGTCGGATGTATAGCTCATTTTTGTCCTTTTTTACGTTGTATATTTCTTCTCTATCATGTAACGGAAAGTGCCTGAACCATCCTTGAAATTTTTACTTTTTGACTTATCAAATGGTGAACATCAACACACAACCTGTCGAATCTACAAGAAGGATTGTGCAGGATGCTTACATCATCGACAAAAAGTGGACAACTGCTGGAACTGAAATAGCCTTTCGCCACAAGATATACGAGTATGTTTCATACTTTAATATGTTTTTGTGCTGCCATTCTTCTTGTGTACATCTATAATATACATGGACGCACCTAGCTTTTCGCCCAGGGCGGGAAATTATATTTTGTCGGCCTAGCAGCGGTGTGCAAAATTTGATTTTGTCGGTCTAAACGTGTCTCAAGTGACAAAAAAACGTCGAAAATTTTACTTAAAGTTACGTTAATAAACTTAATACTACGTAAGCATACAATGGCCAGGGCATCCCGCCCGAGGCCTAGGTCTGCAGGGGTTCCCAGGGGCTTCCTTCTATACCCGGGTGACCTGCAATAGTCCCACTTGTGTCGGAACACCGTGTGGTTTTAGTCGGTTCGATTCCGACACACCACTTCAGTATTCGCTCCGGTGAGATGATGACCCGTGGGGGTTTCCATACGATAAAAAAACTGCACTCCCCCGCCCCCGCTCGGTACGCCCCTGCTAATAAAATATAGCTGAAGTTTGTTGTTTTTGATCGACCGTGCTCTTAATCTCTAAAACTATTTCTAAAATCTTTTCGTATTTGACAGCCCATTTTTTGAGAAATTTAATATCATGCTTAAGACCCATACGAGCTGGGTACACTGACCATAAACGCGAGTGTCACTTCGGGAAACGACTAGTGTACTTACCATATTTCGACGAGGCTCTGGGTGTAGCGTCAAGAACATGTTACTTGACCAATCGTTTGTACCGAGAAAATCCGCCGGTTTTTTCAAAATGTCTCGATTTCGTTTATCGTTGACAACACCACCTACATCGGGCTCATTGAAACATAAATATAGCGGAGTTTTACTTGTTATTTATAAAAGGTATAGCAAATATAGGCGTATCCAGCTTCTGGCCCACGGGAAGCAAAAATCCGTTTTGAAGATCAGGGATGGACAGATCAAAAATTTGACGGCCCAGGGGGACGCAACACTTTGTTTTTACTTTAACGAAAAGAAATACCTACATAAACATACTAAAATGCAGGACTATTGTACTCATGTCTGTATTTCAGAGTTGTCCTATTGGTTTGGTGAAGCCGTATGTCGGAATGGTACCGACTAAAACCACACGGTGTGGCATACTGCGCTTAACATGAGTGAACCGTTGGTGCTGCAACTATATGTCCGCTTCGATTCACCATCGTTATTTGTCCAGTCTAAATTGGGAGAAGTCCAGACACACGTCCCCAAGACGTTGAGACCTTTCTCTATCTATCAACGTCTACCACCTTATGTGTCTCACTTCTCCCACTCCATTAAAAGAAACATTTAGTGGCGCTACCAATAAAATCTTATTAGTTCACGCCCTCAAATCAATCAAATGTTTGAACTGCAGTATTTTACAATCAATTTTGACAAGCTGAGAGGCAAAATATACTCTTGGTGCCATTAGAAGAAGTCTGCGCAGTCCAGTTTTTGTTTTGGGTTTTTCTCCCAAAAATGGCAGTACTCCAAACAGTGGCGTATATTACTAGTGAATCCCGCACTGCATATTATTCTGTCTAAAAAACCTATCCTGTTCCCTGTCCTATTTGGAGTGCTTCATATTTGGTAAAGAGGCCTCTTTCTTTTCTTTTCAACGCTTTATTCAAGCGGTGTAAGAAGCCCTCCTGCGTCACCTGTTACATCATATTGTAGTAGGTTTCAGTCCCAATCATCAGTAGCTATCTAAGAAAAGCCTCAAAACGCCAGAAACTTTAATATACCTGCTTCTAAACTCCCATTTTATTTTTCTCAAACTTTAACTGGCTTTTGCTAAATAGTTGTTGTGCCACAATACAATTAAGAGAGGTATTTTCATTGAGGTATTATCTCACAGTCCCTAATAGATATTCTATTGTTTGTTTTTAGTTAAAACTCGAAAGCGTACGTTAGTATTTTAGTGAATATGCCTTCCGTCCAATACAAATGGAATCTTCCCTCATACCTGGCTTAGTTATCAGATCTGGCGGACCGCGGCCAAGCGGGTTGGGAAGCCGTGTACATGGTATATACTAGTCAGAGCGATAACTTTTATTGCGTGATGCAGGGTCAGTAGTTACTACGTACTTCTTGTTTTCATTAGATGATGGTGCAGTGGGTTAATGATGCATGTGGAAGTCGCCACAATATTGTCATCATCTGTGTTAAAAGCTTGTCCCTGAGCATCAATATTGTCTAATGAGGTTTCGTTTTCTTTGTTACACCTCATATTATTGCTAAATAACAGTTTGTCTCTCGGATGTCAGTTATTTGCTGAACGTATTTTTTAAAGCAATCTGTAGCTTAGATCATCATAGCATAGCTGAAATTCTTGATGCACTAACTATTTTTACAGCAGCATCTCTGATTGTGAATCTCACTTTATAAATCTTGCTGCTCTTAGAGTAGACTGCGGAAATAGTTCTTCTTTTTAGCACGACTATTTTGACTTCTGAGAAGAACCCGACTATGGTACGTCGTATGGTACGAGTTTAGATTTTTGGTCTTGGAGTTCATCTGCCGCAAGCTAATTAAGGCCAGCTGGCCGCAAAAACTGAGACATCTAATAGATAATACCTAAATAACTAATTTTAATGGAATTATAGTATAGAAATGGTTACCCAAACAACCCAAAGAGGGCAACATTGTTTTAATCTGTAGTGATGTAGGAAGTCGATTTCGATATACCTAATGGTATTTAATAGGTCATTTTCCCTCTTTTAAAAAAGTCATGTAGGTACTTATCTCGGTTCCTATTGATATAATCTATTGCGACTGTGTAAAGAAATCTGTATATGAAATTTGACAGAACTATACTTCGCTAGCTGTGGAGGGCTATAAGATAACATATATCAACGTGCAACGTCCCATTCCCGCCCAAGTCCTGGTTCTATCCTTACAGGGTGAGTTTACGTCACGCGATTCCTTAAATAATGCGATCTATTGCTGCTATCAATCAGCCTATTGCAGTCCACTGCTGGACATACACCTCTTCCAAGATGCGCCAAACACTCGGTCCTCCGCCTTCTATCAATGCTATTGCATATTTATTTAAATTACGGCAATGCGTAATTTTGAACTCTCTTCTGCAATTTGTAGTTTCAATCTCATTTGGGTGCAATTTTTGTCAGCAATAGATCCACATGGTTTAAGGAAACAGACTAAACTCACCTTGGACCAAGTACTTTTACTACAAGTATTTTTATCAAGAATCGGTTTTGGAAATTATAGGAATTTTATTGACTTTAGATACAAAAATCAATGTTTTGTTCATTGTATTAATTAAAGTAAGGTAGTACTTTCAAGTGCCTATGTTTTAATTCTTAAAACACAACATGACTATCTTTCTGACAGTTAAATTGAAATAATGACGACTTATTTTGACAGCTGCTGTTTCGTGAATTTAATCATAGGTACAAGGTAGTATTAGTCTGAAATAGTTTTAAAAGAAAAAATATTGATTCTTGTAACTTTGTACAATTTAATTCATATAAAAAATCAAATAGGGCCTAACTTGGTATTAATACTGGATTTAAAATTCGTTAGGTTTACGAGTTTATGTAGCTTAATTTAATATTAATCAAGTGTACCAGTAATCGGGAAACAAATATTAATACGTTATTAATGCGTTAATCTTAAATGATACAAATGAAATCGGTTATCTTTAAAAAAATACCCCAATCCCTTAATAGCGTACTCTACTGTAGTTTTTTTAATACACAATAATTATCCCTCGCCAGGAACCCGCCCAAACAGCCCTTACCTACATGGCTCCAGTAGAGAGCCACCACAAGCCAGCTCATATAGCTATGGTGTCGGATACCTCAGAAGACCAGGAGCGGAAGAAGAAGAAACATAACCACAAGAAGCGGCGAAGCAAGACCCATGCGCATAAAAAACATCAACACCAGGACAAAAGGAAGCATTTTAATAAGCTAGCGTCCGCTGAAAATGACAAAAATACTATGTCAGTTGAAGACAGTAGCGGATTGATTAGTAATTAGTATTTGTATTTTAGCTAGAATCATTGATACACACGTAAGCATGCACTAGATTTTGTTTAGTAATAATCTGGGTTAAGCATCCCATACTAAAACAATTCAAAACGAAATCAACTTATTGTCTATGGAATTTTAGTCGTTTAACTTTCGCGCCTTAGACAATTGTAAATAAAGAAACTAAAAATATAATAACTTATAACTATTTCTCATATTCTTGATATAACTCATGACATTATTATTTTTCGAAAATTACATTTAATACTATGCGATGCAAAAGAATTAAATAGAATAGAAAATAGTATTCCTAAATCGAAGAAAGTGCTCTGTGTGCGATCAATGCCAATTCTGGCTTCAGGGGTTTTGATAAATGGCCGAGGGTTTTAACCGTTTTAAAATTGGATTTATATGAAAAACAATATGTTCTTCTGTAAATCCGATTCATTGTTCATCGAAATATTTAATCTTTAATCGTATTTAACAGCAAAGAAAATGTTTGAAGTTGAATTTTAAAATTGAAATTATAGGTTTTCCTATTTATAGGTATCGATTCATTTATTGAAAGTCCAAATTTTGTATCAATTATTTTATTAGTTCCTGTGAACAGGAAGTGGATTGAACAAATACCTATCAAGTTTTGAAGAAATAGATTGAACAATAACTGCTGCATGCTAGAAAAATGTTTAGCCATTTGTTGATAATACATTAATGTCGTTTGACTTTTTATAGATAATAAATTAATTTTAAAGTATATGATGTTATATTTATTTTGATACCTGAACTCGGTTTACTTTGAGGATGGGGAGGCCACATATTTACCGTTTCTTGTTGTTATTCCGTAATACTCAAAGGTCACTATTAGTATGGATTTACATAAAATATGTTCAGGGTAAATTCATTGATTTAAAAAAGGCCTTTGACACTTTCAGTCACAGGTTATCTGCGTAATAGGTCTTTAGTACTGACGGACCTACAGATAGATAAGGCAGTGTTTGTGCAAGTCACATACAGCGAGTTATTTCACCTATCTATATCTAGCTGTATGTACGAAACACTATTAAGACCACAATAATATTAAAATTTGGATAACCAGTATAAAATAAAATTCGAAACACTGTTTATACGCCTCATCATGCCATTGATAAATAATTAGGAAAGTATAGTTAATAAAAGGAACAGAAAATCCAATCGTGTCTCAATTAACTTATCGATGGAAAGTGCTGTAAATGGAGAATAAAGTTTTAACATACATGTGGTGTTCCACAAGGTTCACTATTAGGGCCTTTGCTGTTCTCAGTATATTAAGTGTCACAGAAACTTGATAACAGGCTGCCTCACCCGTTACCCTCAAGCCGGGACTGATTTGTACCTTATATCGTGCTTGAAAGACATCTTTTTTAAAATATCTGTACCCATTAAAGTAAAAACATTCGTGAGTTGTATTAATTATGAAGGATATACGGTTTTACGCACGCGTGTATCTGTTTCGCGAATCAGTTCATATTTCAGATGGAATTGGTAGTGACGGTGGCTATGACCTTGCGATAATCTTGAGGTGTTCTAATTATTTTTATTTGTTCAAATGATGATCTCCTTTTGCAATTGGGTTAAAAAATAACACAACACAATAAAGGCTTAAAAATCATTTATTCATAACTATCGTACATTAATAATCAATAATTATTAATTATAAATTTAAATACAGTAAGTATAGTATGTTTGACACTGCGACCATCGCACTCACAAGCATTAATATTTATATTTTAAATGCACTTCTTATAATTAGATTCACACTTTACATATTATTTCGTTTAAAAAACAACGTCTTCTAAATTTCCTAACCGATGGGAATTTTCCCAATACTCTGAGATATTTCCCAGGCGTAGGATTTGTTCCCATAAATAACACAACAGACAAAATACAGTTTATTAATAATTAGGAATGATATTCCAATGTTTGGGAATGTTTGTTTTCTTCCCATGGTTGGAAATATAGAAATTCAGTCGCGTCAATAGCTTTACAACAAACACATTAAATTCTAATAAACATTTTGAAGACAATCACATAAGTATGTAGGTACTAATTTTAACAAAATTCGTTTCTAAACCGTCCACCACTGGATGTAAGGGCTACCTGTTCAAAAGAGTGTTATAGAAGCGAACGTAGTTGTTATATATACTAACTGGTTGGTATACTTAACAAATACCGTCGCTCTTATCGCACAAATGTGAGGAAAAGGAGTGCATGTTCCCTGAGACATGAAACGGTACGTTTCTACATGAATACAGTTACCCATTTCACACGAAAGATGTAAAACAAGAAGTAAATGATTTTACAAAAAAGATATTCACATTTACATACATACAGAAACCCTGACAATACTACATACATTTTTTTACATATCTGGGTAACAATATCCATCTATCGATATATTGAAATTATTTTAAAAGACCACCAGACAGTGTAAGTTTTCGGTAGTGGACAAATTGAAATATTTTGTAATTGTTTCAACGCTTATGCATTAATATCTTTTGAAAAAACAAATTATCACTATTTTTACATTTAAAGAAACATATTTTAGATACGTTTCAAGTACATAACGAAACAATATGTACAGTGTAACGACCAACAGACAAACTTTCCAGTGTTTTAAAATACATAATCTTACCCTTTCAACATCATTATTCAAGATATTTCAACTATTTTTTGACGAGTTCACTACTCAATCAAGTTTATTCGTTTAGAGGCTTTTTTATAGAAATCCACTTATATTACAGTTTATAAAAAAAACATACATATCTATGTGTATATATATCAAAGTGACATTAATCTTAACAAAAAAAATCTGCATAGAAGTATTTTGTCATAATAGTTGGATAAGTTATTTCTATTCATATAACCTCATTTTATAAATACCAGAAATAGATATTGTTAAACAAAATTGAGATTCAATACATGATTTTAAAACACTGAACCAGTAAAAGCGGTATTTATCGTAGACAACAGTGCAACGCGTTTTCTACCGCCATCACGTCCATCTTGTACGAGATTTTTTTTTTGAAAATGTTTTATTTGGAACGCAGCCTTTTGCTTATCACGAGACATTACGTGTCACGATTCGATCAAATTTCAAAGTCGTGCAATACAAATGAAGCACCCTCAAAATGAATACAAGACGTTTACATATATTACACCAAAAAGTATACAAATTATAAATACCGTTACAAAAATTCGCTTAAACATTTGCGAGCGTTTCTAGAAATGAAAAAAAAAATGAAAAGTGATGAATATTCTTTATATATATATATATATTTATATAAATACATAAAACATTGTTTGTGAGTAACGTTTCATGTTTATAAGTGAAAACAATCTGACAACTACTAACTTTGGAAGTTATGACAGAACTAACAATCTAGGCTGCGGCAAACCGCCTTATGCCGCAACTCGGCTGTGGCTAAGACCTCAGATTAGCGGCATCGTGATGTGAATCTCTATTACGAATCAACGTCGCAACTTTGCAGTCAAACGGCTGCCAGGCAGAATAAAATTCAAACATCGTACTTTCTCGGTTTAATCTTCAAAATCACAATTATGCAGTCTAAATCTTGTCTTTTTTTGCAGTAAAATGCCTTATACACGATACTGCCACGCCACACTTTATAAGCCATTATACAAGACACTACCACAATCTTCGCCCAAAAACACAAGCTTGAGGGCAATATTTCGCCGCACCTTAGTAAAACAGCTGATATTAATCATTCATACAATTTCGTTAGTCTTTCGCACACATCAGTTAATAGATTTAGTTGGAAAGCCACATATTCTAGCACACCTTTTTCACTTCTGGTTTTCTTCAACATACCTAATTAATTATCAGTTTTTCATTTACACTGTGTTCATTGAATTTGGATATGGCCAGTACGCCATCATATACCAAATATTAAACGGATGCAAAACAAGAAATGATAAATTATTTGAGAAAAGAGTTAAAAATTACTATTTAAAACTTGGTTTTGCATCCGTTTGTAATTGGTTACATATAAAATGAATGCCAAACTCAGTTGAATGTAAAAAAATCTTGACTTAGTCATTTCATTTTTATTTTTAATTTTTTTTTTTGCTATTTTAACACATTTTTAAATTTCTTACATATAAGTTAAGGCATACTTTAGTACTATTATTCTTGTCACATGTTTGGGAAAAATATCGTTCTATATAGATTACCTTTTTAACATTGTAACTCGTGATCGGAACAGACATACAAAGAAAACGTATATTATAATTAATTAATATCTTTATCTTAGTTCAAAACTCGAAGTTACAATATTGTTTTTTAATATATTATGATGTTATTGTTAATTACCGAGTGTTAGTCGTCTATGGGTGGTGAGGATTAATTTGAAAGCTAAATTATTCGAAAACTACTCAGTTCTATGTTTTATTTTCATGATTTTAAGAGATTTGAGTATAAGTTATTTCTACAAACCTTAATATTTTTAGTTTACACGATTTGTTTCGATTCTTTGTTATTTATCCTACTATTTAAACGTCAAACGAAACTTTGCCGCTCGAAACACCATCTGTCGCCGTTGTCTTTGTAGGGAGTTGTTAGAGTTCTGGCGGATGAGAAGCCACAAAAACATGTCTTTACAAATAGCTACGATAACAATTGTAAGCTATTTATAAGTGATTCTTATTAAATACCGGTTTATTTACACATAATTTAATAATTTGAAGAAATTTTTCAACAAAATATTAATTTTTATTCCGTACAATTTCGAAAAAAATTACGTGATTGCAGAGATGTTTCAAATTCAAAAGTTTAGAAAGAGACTATATTTTATACGACCATTGGGAATATTCCCAACTATCCGACAAAATTCCCAGTAGTGGGAGATGGAACCCTATTATTATGTAATCTAGAAATGATTCTAAATGAAATTTTCCATAACATCCTTTTGTTTGAAATGCGACAAATTACAGAGTAATAATAACAATAAACATGATGAGCCAAGAGCATTATACTCGACCATTTAGCACGAATAGGCGTTTCAAGGCTACATTCATAATGACGAGACCACTACAACTGCCGCAGATATTACTTTTAACCAAATTTATACAATTTGCAGTTTAAAATATTGGTATATTTTTCTTGTAGTGGCAAGTGTAGTGTCCACGCCACGCCACAATCACATCGATTATCCGACATATACAAAATCCGTCTGTACATTATTTAGCGTATTTATACAACATCGCGAACTATTCTATCAGTATAGGAGCAGAAATTGATGTATATCTCACAAGGCCAAGTAGCTATTTATACTAAAAAATTAATCTGTTGGTTTTTGGTTGAACAGATATGAAAACATTTCTGGAGGAAGGTTTTTAGTTATGTAACATCACGCTACGACACATGGGTGCGGGACAGTGATCATAAACGCAGGTGAAACTTCGGGAAACGTCAAATTGCACCGATTGTGGTCGCAGTATCGTTTCTATATTGTTTGGGAGATTGGTTTTGGAATTGTACTCTATATTTATTCTGCGTGAGCTTATTCATATATACACTAGCAACCCGCCCCGGCTTAGCACGGGTAGCACAAACATCTTGAACAATCATTATCATATTTCAATCAATTTACACAAAACCTTAACAAATTATACACCTAAACCTTCCTCATGAATCACTCTGTCTATTTGTGAAAACCGCATGAAAATCCGTTATGTAGTTTTTAGTTTATCGCGAACAGACAGACAGTAGCGGCGGGGGACCTTGTTTTATAATGTATAGTACTTTCTTGTTTGACAAAAAAAATTGAAATAAGCTCATTTTACATGTTTGTAATTATATTTCTCCGATTTTCACGGGTTTAATAGCCTATTATATTAGTTTACCAATAATCAACTCCTAAAGTTTACCCATCCGTGATGTTTTATAGACAAAATAATATTTTTTATACTCAATTTCTACTCCTGATCACAACTTTACAAACATTTCATTAATATCTCTATATAACGTCGCGCTGCACTTACCGCCATGTCTTCCTTGACAATAAATAAACAAGGTAACAACGTATTAACCTCACATTATTTATAATATACCATAAATCTGAAATAACCGCCATTTTGTTTTAAGAACGCACCATTGGCTCATAAGTTCTGTGGGTAACGATTTATGACCGTGAGTTGTTCGGACTTGCGTTTGTATTTCGGATCCTGGCTTGACACTGAACCTGACAACGAGGCGACAGGTCGTTTAACTCTTGATAAAGGGCGCCCTACGGCAAGAAACAAGTCGGACATCTCTGATATAGACACGTGAGCAAAAAGTATCTTTAATTAATTTGGGATAATAAGTTTCAGAAATCGTTTGGTGGTGTGACAATGCTTAATATTGAAAATATCATTTAGCTTAAAAATATTGAATATTTCGAAAGGGATATCAATGAAAACTGTTAAATAATATATTTCGCATTTACACTGTATGAATATGAATAGGATTTCAAGACTCGGAAGTCTTTTTCACGAGTCTATAAATCTATATACCTTCTTGGCTGTCGAGTGTCTTTGAAAGACTCGGCTTTGGTTTAATTAATGGGGCTATAGGCGCTAATTAATAATACTTTACTGTAAAATATTACCGTTGCGTAAATTACTAACAGGTGTATGGTATAATATAAAAATGTTTACAATCGTAAAAGGTCATAACAAAATGGCTGACTTAGTTGGTGTACACGAAATAATTATCCTTGAGTTACATTTGTACACCAGCTTAGGTTTTAAATGTTAGATTGAAGTTATAGTTTTAATAGTAAAACTAATAATTTTATATAGCTGGTGTATTTAAAATAATAAGCGTTTAATTATATATTAGTTTCGATTCTGTTGTGTTTTAAAAGTACATTATTTTAATAAATATATTTCAAATGCTATTTTGTTATCGCATAGGGAAGTTGCCTGTAGTTAAAACAAATGATTTAACAGACGTCGTGAAACCAAGTGTATTTGTATTACTTTATCTGAAATTTAAGAAATATAAGTAACTGCTATAGAAAATTTATAAAAAAAAACTGAAAATACGGACTTGTGATCAAGTGGTTGGGTTCGAACCCCACCCAGTGTACTACCGGAGGTGAACCCACTCCTAACACAAGCGTTAAGCTTAGCTAGAAGGGTTAATAAGAATACCAGTAATGTATGACCCACGTTAGGGGTCGTCCATTAATGTTTTTAGCATCTTTTTGGACCCCCCCTCACCCCTGGTAATACGTGGTGAGGTTTTTTAGTACAAAGTATCTTAAAAGAATGTGATTATTATCTTTAAATAAAGATATAATCTAATGCTTGGAAAATTAAGCACCGTGATTAAAATGTCCAGACAGACATTACCTATGGGTAAAATTGTTCACACGTTCCTGTTGAACCTCCCCGCCCTCTTTGAGCCTCACTTGATTAATGGACGAACCCTTACTTCCTTAACAATTGTTATATAATATATTTACGCTACAGAAAACTACCCTATTATTAAGTAGATTGAGTGACTGAACCAATTGTAGTCATGTCAAAACTTAGTTCAATCCTAGCTTTTTAGAATGGACACTCGTTTGACACGACTTAACTAAATTTTATTGATTTTTAGTTCAGAGTGACAATAGAATCGACACCAATATTATGTCAGTATAAGTGAATAAAATGAGTATACCACAGTATATGACGCACTATACCCTTTCAAAAACACTATTAATACAAAAAATCTTATATATTATAATGATATAATAGAGATTTTTTTGTTTGAAATACATTTTATGTGAGTTTAATGATAATAAAACGTTATTATTGAG